>JAKTRQ010000008.1:0-362426 GCA_030579775.1 Starmerella cellae
TAATATTTGTAAATCAAAAATTTTTATTATCATGGGATATGTGTGTTTTGCATCGTAGAGTGTCATGATGTCGTGATGTCGTGATGTAATGATGCATCCTGCTGTACATTTGGTGTATCGTTATGCGTTTCGGTTGCACGATTGTTTTATTTTGATGTATATTTATCATTTATATATATGTGTGATATGCAGCGATGCACGGTGATGCAAAGTGATGTAAATTTGGTCTGAAGTAATGCCTTTTTATTGTGTCTATATCGGGGTTGTGTTGACATTGTGTATTGAGAATACAAATTGACGTTGCGCATTACATAGACATGAGATTGTATGTTTGATACTGTGTAATTGGAGTTGTACAATGGCATTAGATTTCTGTACTGGCATTTTATTGATTTCTTGTTGATGCCGCGTTGTCTTAATGCACTGATGTTGTATTGTATTGACATTCCATATTGATGTGGTGTACGGATGGCATGCATTTACATTGTGTAGACGAAGTGCTGAAATGTGTCAGCTTTATGTCGATGACTTGCACTTTGGCATTGTGCTGAAGGTATTTATTTCGATAAAAGGGCTTGGATTTGGATTTTTTTGTTGCGTCTTGACATTTTTGTGGTGTTGTGTTGATGTTCTGTGTTTATGCTGTGCATTATCTTATTTCTAGACATTGCTTCGACGCTGTGTGGACGGTGTACACTGACGTTCTGATGCTGTACTGACGGTATGTACTGACATCGCGTGCTGACATTGAATTGATATCCTGTTGATGCTGAATTAACATTGTATTGACGTTTTATTGGTACTGTACATCAATGCTGTACACCAACGCCGTGCATTAACGCTGTGCGTTGACTACCCTGCATTTTGATGATATGTTGAAGTTGTGTAATAGTGGCCTAGTGCTGTGTAGTGATGTTGTCTATTGGCGTTAGGCGATTATATTACATATTGGCATTATATTGGCGTTGTTTATACATCACGA
This sequence comes from Starmerella cellae, assembly GCA_030579775.1. Classification (NCBI taxonomy): domain Eukaryota; kingdom Fungi; phylum Ascomycota; class Dipodascomycetes; order Dipodascales; family Trichomonascaceae; genus Starmerella; species Starmerella cellae. The sequence continues at coordinate 983 of JAKTRQ010000008.1, forward strand.
CGCCCACCGTGCATCACCACGACACACACGCACAATCTGCATCATTCCACATATTGACATCGCGACACACCGAATATTCATCAAAGATCACCGAACAAATGTATTTAGACACAAGATAAATGCAAATCCGCATACAACAAAGATGCATTAAGATACATCAAATTCTCAACAAATACATCAACCCACAACGAGAGCACAACAATAGCATCACTATGCGCTTCTGTGCATCAAACCTCCACCAAAATATAGCAAATATTTATTAATTTGCATTAAAAGTCATACCCGTCGAAATGAAACGAATATGTATCCTTATACATGATTGTGCATGATTGTGCACCACTATGCATCGGATGTATATCACAATGACATCAGTATGTAGCGATCGTGCATGAACATAGAATAAACATAAAACTAGTATGTATCAAATTCATATAAGGGTTACATACAGTATATACAGTATACATTTTCATACATTACTGTACATCATTATATATTACTACACATCACGACACCACATCGCTACACGTCATATAGGTATTGATGCATAGCAGTTCTTCATCAGCAAACATACATGTATATACACCAAGCCGCACGACACTTGGTCAACATATTATTTTAGTCGAGATGAAGTGTTCGTTCCTTCCCCTTTTGCTGCATAAAACACGTAAGAATCTCTGGTAAGAGCCAATCTACACTGCATATAGGCCTTACCCTATGTTTTATCAGTGGCGTGTAAACCTTACCCTGATCTAGGCATAGTACATATCGCTAATGCACAATGTTTCTCTCCGCCAGGTCAATGCACAGCATCAATATTCAACGTCATCATTATTCAACGTTATCACAACGCCGAGAACAGTTTTGATACACAACACTGGTACACGGTGCGATTATGCTGCGCATGATAATGTCAATACAATCTTGCACGATGTCTATACAATGTCAATGCATGACATCAATAGACAATGGCAACACAGCGTCAGTACACAATGCGTAGTCAACGTACTCAGCGTCTCTGCAATGTCAAAAATGGGGTTCATAAATAACATCAACACACAACCCAATTCACAATGTCAATGCACGACTTCAACACAGAGCGCAACGTCAACACGATGTCAAAGGCATCGTCCAACCCACGTCGACACAATAACGTTGACGTGATGTCAACCCTACTAAGCTTAATGCACAACTTCAGTGCACAACTTCAATACACATCGTCTATGCATAGTCAACACAACGTCAAAATAACAACGCCATAACACTACAATGCTAGTATCAATACAAGGACAACGCGAAACGTGAAATAAATACGCGCAGTGTCAATACAGTCAATGCACGATGCCGATGCATTGTATAATTGCACCACGACAAACTACATACCAATACGCACCGTTACTTCAGAGTCAACGCACACCATTAGTGCATGACGTCAATTACTCGACGTCAGTCGAATGTCAATACAGTGTCAATGCACGACCGTCAATACAAAATGTCAATATAAAACGCCAAACACAATGTCAACACAATGTCAATAAAAAAATTCCAATACAATGTCAAAACAATATCAGCACATCGACGATATACAATGTCAATAACAAGGTTAATACACAAGGTCAATCTCATGTCAATCTCATGTCAATGTCAGCACACAGCATCAATAATAATTGATAAACAAATTCGGCGCACAACATCAAAACACAACTGCAACATTAATATTGATGCACAACTTTAATGCACAACTTCATTACATGATGTCGACACAATGTCAACACAATGCAGCACACACTTTACTGACAATACATAGTATAAATTCATAATATCACACATAAAATCCAGAGTTCCAACATCAATGAATTAATGCCAACGAACAAAATTAATGCACAATGCCAATATATGTACTCGTAGAGACGGATCACGGTCAAAACACAGTGTTAATGTGAATGGAAATACGATATAGCGTCAAGTCACAACATCAACACAGCGTCAGTACAGAAAGTCAACATATTCAAGCTAATGTAAACGCAAAATGACAATTCACGATGTATTATGATGTTAAAACAATGTCTACACAAGGCACAACGCCAATAATAAAATTGGTAACCAACATCAATGTCAATGCACAAAGTCAACCTACTACACACAGCGTACAAAGTGAATGCACTATGTCACTGGGCAACGTCAATGCACCCAGACCGTCAATGTATAACTTCAATGCACAAAATCAAATTAATGACAATAAATAATATCAAAATATCAGCACAACGTCAATAAGTTACGCCAATGCAATGCCATTATTAAAGATCATACGTAACGTCAGTGTATTACGTCAATATTCGCTAGATTACTCAATATGTAAACCACAACTTTTCCGTTAAACTTCCCGTCTTCTTGTTGGAGAATATCCGGGGCTTTACTAGCGACTTTCTTTGGTGAGACGGAAGCAAGTGCACGCGTGACACCTGTTTCGATAAAGTGTCCTTAGGGACTAGATTGCTAAATTTTTTTAGTAAGGACCGGTGAGGTGGGTGATTCGATTGTGTAGATCCGTCCTGTACGTAGATTTTGTTACATCTTCCTTCGTTATAAAAATTGGCAAGTACCAATCCCAATTTGCCGGCTGCCAATCAATGGACTTATCAGTTATACATGTGCGCGATATTTGGGTAGTGTACCCAGATCATGTGGATACTCACCCCACAACCAAGATGCATGCACAAAACAGATGCACAGCGTCACGCCGATGTCACCAATGCCTTAAACAGAGTCAACACTCAGAAAATAAGACCCACACCTCACGTCGTTGCAGTATGAATGTACAATAGATACGCATCAACGCCCAATGCCAATGCAAAGTGCCAATACAATACTAATGTGCAACGCTAACACACACCGTGTCTACATACAACATTGATGCACACAACGTCGGTACACAACGTCGGTTCAGACACCAACACATCTTCATGGCACAAGGTACGGTCGATGTCAACGCATGACACAAACAGACAACATCGTCACAGCGTAACAACGCTAGGAGAACGTCAATGTTACAAGGTCGACATGCGCTACATCAACGCGATGTTCCAGCAAAATGTCGACACAATGTCACAGTGTCATTACGATGTCAACATAACATCAGCAAAACCTCAACACAACGTTAATGTCAACACACAGCGTCTTTTCAATGTCAATAATGCGGTTGATAAACAACATCAGCACACAATATCAATTCACAATGTCAGTGCACACGTCAAGACAGAGCACAACGCTACGTGAATACAATGTCGACAAAATGTCAACATAATGTCAAAACGATGTCAACACGATGTCAAAATTATTAGCACAAGGTCACCATACATCGTCAATGCACAATGTCAATGCGCAACGTCAATGCAATGTCTACTCAACGCCAATACACAACTTCATTGGCTTAATGACACTTAGGTACAACATTTATGCACAATGTCAGCGCATGACTGTCAATACTTTGCATCGAAGACATCACGAAACAAAACATAATGACAGCACAGTGCTAACAATTAGGCTAATACACAGCACCACTGTGCAGCGTCACCACACGTCAACGCACGATGCCGATGCTCGGGCAAACTCACCACGACAACTGCGCAACACGGTGTCAATGCACATGTACAAAGTTAGCGCAGCACACGAAGTCAGTGTAAACCTACACCAACATCGAGCGTCCACACAATGTAAACACAACGTCAACAACACACAACGTCAACACACAACGTCAACACACAACGTCAACACACAACGTCAACACACAACGTCAACACACAACGTCAACACACAAAGTCAATACACAGGGTCAACACATAACGTCAACACACTGTCAAAACAATATCAGTACGATGAAGATGTATAATTTCAACGCACCACTGTCATTACACAACGTTAACGCAATTGCAATACTAACACAACATCAATGCACAAAGTCAAGACACGACTGTCAGTACCGAACGTAAATGCAATGCCAATACAGCGTCGGTGCAAGATGTTAATATAATGTCAGCACTGTGTCAACACAATACACAATTTCAATTCAAAAGGTCGACATAACTCCAATTCACAACTTTAATACACAATGTGAACGCACAACGGTAAAAATAAGATTGATAAATAACATTCGTGAACAAAACCAAAACGGAAAGTCAACGCACAACGTCAGTACACGACTGTCAATATGCAAAGTATGCATTTTTAATACAAGGTCAGTGCACTATGTCAGCATAATGTCAACATGCAATTCCAAGCTAATGTCAATTTGCAACTACAACATAAATCCGCAACGCCGATACAAATCACCAGTGTGATATTAGTAAAATGTGTAATGTGTAGCACGTGTGGTGATACATCGTGTATGTCAAGTGTGTAGTGATGCAGTGATTTGGCTTATCATGACGCATATTTGTGTAAATTTTGTGTATATTGCTATATATCGGTTGTGTCATTGTTGTGGGTTGATGCCTACTTGTTATGTTTCGAAATAAACAGATGTACAATCGTGTATAGTGTGCATAGTGGTGAATCATGATACGTTTTTGTTTTTTTTTTGTTCTATATTGATGTGAAGTTGATGTATATTGATCAATATTTGCATATTTATGTGAATGTGTTGTTTCGTATTTGTTAATATATATTCGGCATATAGTGCTGTGGTTTTTGTCATGATGTATCATGATGTATAGTGGGGTCGCGTCGTAAAGTAAAGTTATGCACAGTGACGTACCATAGTGCATATCACGAGTTAGGTGTAAAGTCGGTGAAAGTGATGAATGTTTTATACATATTAATGGATACTGGTTGTATGTTTCTATGCCAATGTGTGCTTGTAATACGTTGGAGCTCACTCGATGCACAGAGATGCATAGTTATGTATAATATGTTTGTTTGTTTGGAATCTGCAGTATACGGATGCATATATATTGTATTTGGCGTGTATTGGTTGCATAATATCTGTATGTTAATGTATTTTTACTATATGTTGGTGTATATTTGATGTTGAGTTGTGCATAGTGATGCAACTTTGGTATGTATTTTGTTGTGTTTTAGTTTTGTCCTGATTATTTCCTGATATTCAATCTCTTGATCTAAATTTCTTTTAAATTTGGCCTATATCTACTGCATGGTGAGGTACGTTTGATGTTTTGCATTTGATATATAACATTGACTTAGCGCTGTGTACTGGCGCTGACATTGAGTTGACATTTTATATTGATATGCACCCGTTGTAACCAGTAATATTGTAGATTGGCGTTGCATTGGCACTGTGTATTGAAATTACGTACTGAAGATGTGTTGAAGTTACATTAAATTGGTGTTTGACACTCGCGTAATGACGTTGTGTATTAATGGTCTGCATTGGTGCTATTAGGTGGCCTTGTACAACTTTATTATTGACCTTGTGTATGGACGGTGTGTCATGACATTGTTTGACGTCGTGTAGATGTTGCTGTGTTGACGTTGTAAATTGACGTTATGTATTGACGTTGTGTATTGACGCTGTGTGTTCACACTGTGCTAATCTTATATTGGCATCGGGCACTGACATTATGTTGGCATTGCCTTTACGTTGTGCATTAATAATCATGTGTTGACATTGTGCATTGACGTCGTGTACTGATATTGTGTAATCACATCTTTTTGACAATGTATATGTTGGTATTCATAGTTGTGTGTTACAGTTATGCATTGACACTGTGTATTGGTGTTGTGTATTGGTGTTGTGTATTAAGGTTGTGTATTGGTGTGGTGTATTAATGTTGTGTGTTCACGTTGTGTTGACATTCTTTAAGATGTGCCATTGAAATTCATGTGTTTGCATTGTGTTGACATTGCGTCGATACTGTGCCGACGTTGAAGGCGACGTTATGCTAAAATTGTGTTGACGTCGCGTCGACGTGTGTCGACGTTGAAGCGACTTTGTGCTGAAAATGTGTTGACGTCGAGTTGACGTAGTGTTGTGTTGACGTTCTTGCATTATCATTGTCTATTGATGTCGTACACCGACGTTGTGTGCATCTACATTATGTATGGCCACTTCCTCGCGATGTTGGACTGAACATGTGCATTGACGTTGTGTATTACGTAGTAGCGTGTTGAAATTGCGTGTTGAAATTGTGCATTGACATTGTCTTAACGTTTGATATTAACGTTTTTCATTGATAGTCGTGTGTGTATTCACATTGTGTTGCCGTTGGACTGACGTTGTGTAATTGACTTCCCGCACTGATGGTGCGCATCGACTTTGAAGTGGCAGTGCGTATCGGTGCTATGGATTGTCTTAGTGCACTTAAACGATGCACTTACATTGTGTATTGATTTGTATTGACGCTGCGCATATTGGTGCTGTGTTTTGGCCTTCTTGTTGTGATTGTATTGACACTGTGTACTGGCATTGTAGTGTTGTCAGAATTCGTTGTTGTTTTGATGTTTCGTTGAGTATGCATAGACATTGTGTAATGAAGTTGTGCACCGATGTTGTGCATCAAGCTTGTTATAGTTGACATCACGTCAACGTTGTCTTGACATTGTGTCGACGTTGTGTAGACGTGAGTTTGACAATGCCTTTGACATCGCATTGACGTCTTGCTCTGTGTTGAAGTCGTGCATTGGCGTTGTCAATTGGCGTTATGCATTGATGTCATTTATCAACCTTACTATTGATATTGCAGAGACGCTGTGTAGTGATATTGACTAGCCATTGTGTACTGACGCCGAGTTGCTGTTGTCTATTGATGTCATGCATTGACATTGTATAGACATCATTATAGTGACGTTGTCGTGCGCAGTGTAATCATGCACCATCTTTGTGTATCAAAACTGTTCTTGACGTTGTAGTGAGGTTGGATTGACGCTGTGCACTGACCTGGTGAAGAGAAACATTTTGCATTAGTGATATGCACGATGCCAATAAGGGTTATGTTTAAACGCTACTGATAAAACATAGGGTAACGCTTGTCTGCAGTGTAGATTGGCTCTTACCAGTGATTACGTGTTTTATGCAGGGAAAGGGGAAAGGACCGAACGTTTTATCTCCACTAAATAAATAATTTGTTGTATGTTGATTGTCGTGTGTTGTTAATATATATGTATATATGGGATTTTGTGACGAAGAAATGTTGTAAATTATTGCATTAGGTGACGTGTCGCAACGTAGTATCGTGATGCCTAGTAGTTTATAATGATGTAGAGTAATCCATCGTAATATATACTGTATACACGGTATATGTCCAGTATAGTGATCTATATTTGATACATACTAGTTTTATGTTTATTCTATGTCCATGTACGCTCGCTCCATATTGATGTCCGTGCAATGTACATTCGATGCATAGTGATGCACAATAATGCACAATAATGTATAGGGATGCATATTTGTTGCATTTCGGCGTACATTGGTTAAATATTGCTGCAAATTAATAATTATGTGTTATATTTTCGTGTATGTTTGATGTAAAGAAATGCATAGAAATGTGTGTTTGGTGTCCATTGATGTGTTATTAATGCTCTCTCGTTGTGGGTTGGTGTATATTTTTTGCATATTGATGTATCTTAATGTATATTTGTTTCGTGTCGATTTAGATTTGTTCTGTATTCGATGATGTATATTTTATGTGTTGTGATGTCAATGTGTGAAGTGATACATGGTGTGTATCGTGAGGCAGGGTGTGCGTCGTGATGTATAAACTACGCTGACAAAATGCCGATTTGTATCATAACGGTCTAGCACCAATAGGTACCATCAACATATAACGTCACTACACAGCGCTAGATCATTATAACACATCTTCAGCATAACATCAATATGCAATGTCATCAAGGCATTGCGTCATTGCACAGCATTGGTGTACAGCATTGATGCACTGTGCCAACAAAACGTCAACACAATGTTAATTCAGCACAACACAATATCAATATAATGTTAGGCCACGATGTCAGTACATACCATCAGTACAGCATCACGACGTCAGTGCATATCGTCCACACAGCTTCGAAGCAATGTCTAAAGATGAGATAGATAATACACATCCTCAACACAGAACATCAACACGACACAACATAAAATCTCTTGTGTACGTAATGCGCAACGTCAATGTACACTGTCAATACACAATGTCAACGCAACCCATAAATAAAAACACGATATTTCAGATCAAATTTACATCACTTTGCATCACCGTGCGTCGCTGCATATCACATATATATTAATACATAATACATATACATTACAGTAAAACAATCATGCAACCCAAACGCATTAAGATACACCAAAATGTACAGCAGGATGCATCACTACATCACGACATCACGACACACTATGAATAACACACAACTCCCATAATAATAAATAATTTTGGTTTATAAATATTACTTCATAATTCATTATATCCTTTCTCTTTACTTTTTGATTTTATCATTAACTTTTTATTTGATGTATGAAAGTTGTGAATTGGCGGCGGCGTTGTGATGGCATCGCGTTGGCATTGCGTTGAGGTTGTATCGATGTTGTGCTGAAATTGTGTGTTGACGTCGTGGTGACGTTGCTTACCGACGTTGAGTGCATTTACGTTGTGTAACGACACATTGTTCTGTCGATGCGCATTGAAGTTCTGCATTAGTGTTATTTATCATCCCCATTTATTGACATTATAGATATGCTATGTTGACATTGACATGGCGCTGGTATTATATTGACATCGTGCACCGACATTATATTGATATTGTGTTGATGCTGAATTAACATTGTGTTGACGTTGTGTTGATATCATATTGACGTTGTGTCGACCTTGAGCACCTATCGATAGGGTGCATCAAGATTAGTATCGTTGATGCTGACATTGTGTTGAAATCGTGTTAACGCTGTGTTTACTTTGAATCGACGTTGTGTGTTAGCGTTGTGCACTGATATCGCGCATCAACCTTAGTAATGTTGTTGGCTTGTCGACATCGTGTTGGCGTTGTGTTGACATTGTGTGGAGATCGCGTTGAGATCGCGTTGATGTTGGAATGACATTGTATTGGTGTCCTGTGTGTTGATGCTGTGCAGGTGTTGTGTGTTGGTGTTGTGTGTTGATGTTATTCATCAACCATGTACTGAGATTGTAGAGACGCTGTGTATTGAGATTGACTAGGCACTGACGTTGAGTTAACTTCGTCTATTCGTGTCGTGCATTGACATGACGCGAAATTGTGCACTGAAGGTGTTGACCGCCGTGCTTAATCACGTTAGTCTTGCAAGCTTCTCGCTCAACATTAGTCTCAGAGCGTAAATTCCAAAGCTTGATTTCGCCATTGTGCATTTGTACTATTTGTTGGCGTTTCGCATGTTGTGTGTGACATTTGTTACTGGGCTAATGACGCTGTGTATTGAGCTTTTTATTGGTATCAGGTTGACACTTTGTATCGAGTTTGGGTCGTAATTGCATATCGACTCTAGAGTAATGTTGTATATTGACCTTATACATTGGCATTGTATTGACATTATGTGTTGACGTTGAGTTGATGCTGTGTCTTTATGTTGTGCATTAATGTTGCTTATTGACATTGCAAATTTATTTTGTAGTGACATTGTGCACTGACTTCATATGTTGTGCTGAATTTGTACAATGAAATTTTGTGGACTCTCTGTCCTGACATGGTATTATCATTGTATTGACATTGTATTGAGGTCTCGCTGACGTTGTGTTGATATTGACATTGTATTGACGTCTCTCTGACGTTGTGTTGATATTGACACTGTGGGTTGAAACTAGGCAAACAGGACGCTGTACATGATGTGATGCTGAAGCGGTATAATATTAGCGATGTGACCGATGTTCTGCGTTATATTTGAATTCATATTTTACATTGATGCTTTTTATGAATACTATGTAGTAATCTGTTATGTTGACATTGTATTGGCGTTGCGGATTGATATTGTGTATTGATATTGTGTTGTGTTGAGTTGAAATTGTACTAATATTTGACACTGTCAATGCTGACATTGCATTGACGTGGTGTTTGACATGGTGGGCTATAAATTGACCTTGGACATTGACTTTGTTCATGACGCTGTATTGACGTCGTGTTGATGTTGCGTTAAAATTGTGTTTTGATATTGTGCATTGACATTGTGTTGACGTTGTATTGACGTTGTGTTGTGTTGACATTGACATTATACGTTGTGTGGTGACGTTGTGCATTGACGTTGTTTGGTGATGTTGTGCATTGACGTTGTATTGACGTTGTGTTGGCGTTGTATTGACGTTGTGTTGGCGTTGTATTGACGTTGTGTTGACGTTGTGTTGACGTCGTGTGTTGACGTTGTGTGCTGACGTTGTGTTGACGTTGTGTTGATATTCTGTTGACATTGTGTTGACGCTGTGCACTGACATTGTGTTGAAGTTGTGTCGACGTTGTCTTGATTTTGTGCATCGGCGTTGTGTATTGACGTTGACGTTGTATCGACGTTGTGTCGACGTTGTGACATTGTGCTGAGATTGTGTTCGCGTAGTGTTAAGGCAGCATGGTATTGAGGTCGTGTACTGACGTTGTGTCGCCGTTGTCTTGACATTATGTCGACGTTGTGTCGACGTTGTGTCGACGCTGTGTTGACGTTGTGTTGACGGTGTGTCGACGTTGTGTTGACGGTGTGTCGACATTGTGTTGACGTTGTGTTGACGTTGTGCACTGACATGGTGCATCAAGCTTTGTGTCGTTGATGACGCGTCGGCATTGTGTGCACATTGTGTCGACGTCGTGTCGAAGTTGTGTTGACGGTATGTCGATGTTGCGTTGATATAGGACTTAAATTATGTTGGTGTTGCGTTGACGTGGTGTTCTGCTGACATTGTGTTGAAGTTATGTCGACGTTGTTGACGTTGTGTTGACGTTGTGTCGACGTTGCGTTGACGTGGTGCTGTAGTGACATTTTGTTGAAGTTGTGTCGACGTCGCGTTGACGTAGTGTAGTGTTGACGTTGTTACATTGACATTGTCTATTTATGTCATACACCGACGTTGTGTACCGGCGTTGTGTGCATATGGATTTATGTCTCGCTCTGTCCTAACGACGTTGGACTGGAGATGTGGAGTGTGCAGTGGAAATAAGATTAGGGCAAGGTTTATGCTACTAAAACACGGTGCATGGCTTCACTTCAGTGTAGATTGGCTTTTATCATCGATCCCACATGATTTATAGAGGAAAAGATAGAAATGGCCGAAAGACCTACATCCCTTAAGAAGAAGAAGATTGAAGTTGTGCATCAACCTTGGTATCGTTGACATTACGTCAACGTTATGCTGATGTTCTGTTGACGTTGTATCGACGTGCGTTTGACGATGTCTTCGAGATCGCATTGACGTCGTGCTTTGACGTTTTACATTGGCGGTAGGGTTTAAACGCAACTGACAAAACATAGGGTAACGCTTATCTGCAGTGTAGATTGGCTCTAACCAGTGATCCTTATGTTTTTATGCAGGGAATGGACCGAACGTTTTATCTCCATTAAATAAATAATTTATTGTATGTTGATTGTCGTTCGTCCTTGGTTTATATACATATATATGGAATTGTTTATGAAGAAATGTTGTAAATTAATGCATTAGGTGACGTGTAGCGATGTAGTGTCGTGATGTCTAGCGGTTTATAGTGATGTACAGTAATCTATTGTAATGTATACTGTATACACGGTATCTGTCCAGTATAATGATCTATAATTGATACATACTAGTTTTATGTTTATTCTATGTTCGTATTGCTCGCTACATATTTATGTCCACACAGTGTACATCCGATCATTGCGCGGGACAACGATGCACAATGATATATCGGGATGCATATTCGTTGCTTTTCGGCGTATATTGGTTCGAAACAGCGGCAAATTTATATGTGTTATAATTTGGTGTATATATGATGTACAGAAGTGCATACCGACGTTTGCTTGGTGTACAATGATGTGTTATTATTGCGCCTTGTGGGTTGATATATCTTAATGTATATATCTGTTGTGTGTAGATGTAAATTTGGTTGGTGTCGACTTAGATTTGTTCTGTACCCGTTGGTCTATATTTGATGTGTAGTAATGTCAATGTGTGAAATGGCGCATGGTGTTTGTGTGTCGTGAGGCACAGTGTGCGCCGTGATGTATACACGACGTCAATACAGTGCCAATTTGTATCATAACCGCCTCGAACCAATAGATATCATCAACCTACAACGTACTACACAGTGCTCAACCATTATTACACAACTTCAACATAACATCAATATGCAATCTCATCAATGTATGGCGGTATTGTACAGCGTTGGTGGACAACATTGGTGCACAGTATCAACAAAATGTCAACACAATGTTAATTCAGCATCAACACAATATCAACACGATTTCAGTACATACCGTCAGTACGATGTCAGTACATACCATCAGTACAGCATCACGACGTCAGTGCACACCGTCCACACAGCATCGAAGCAATGTCTAAAAATAAGATAACATAAACACAGAACATCAACACAACACCACCAAAATGTCTATACACAACAAAAATCCAAATCCAAGCCCTTTTATCGAAATAAATACCGTCAGCATAATGCCAAAGTGCAAATCATCGATATAAGGCTGACACACTTCAGTCCTTCGTCTACACAACATAAATTCACACCGCCCATACACCACGTCAATATGCCATGTCAATGTAATACAACATCAGTGCATTACGTCAACGTGGCGTCAACAAGAAATCAATAAAATGCCAATACACAAAGCTAATATAAAAACGCCCAAGGCTAAGGAACGCCATTATACAACTTCAATTACACAGTATCCAACATACAACCCATGTATACGTAATGCGCAACGTCAATGTGTATTGTCAATACATAATGTCAACACAATCCCGATATAGATACAATAATAAGGCCTTACTTCAGACCAATTTTACATCACTTTGCATCACCGCATCACTGCATATCACATATATATTAATACATGATAAATATACATCACAATAAAACAATTATGCAATCTAGATGCATTAAGATACACCAAATGTACACCCATATAAATGACCGCACAACAAATGTACAGCAGGATGCATGGGTACATCACAACATCGCGACACACTAGTTCACACAGTAAGAAAAACACACATCTCCCAGAATAATAATTTGATTTGGAAATATTACTTCATAATTTATTAATCCAAATTTTTTCATTTTTTATTTTATCATTAACTTATATTTTTTATGTATTAACGTTGTGAATTGACATTTTGACGACGTTGTGTTGACGCTGGGTTGACGTTGTGTCGACGTCGTGTTGACATTGTGTCGAAGCTGTGTCGACGTTGTGTCGACGTTGTGTTGACATTGTGTTGACATTGTGTTGACATTGTGCTGACATTGTGTTGGCACGGTGTTGACATCGTGTCGAAGCTGTGTCGACGTTGTCTTGACATTGTGTTAACAACGTGTTGACAATGTGTTGACATTGTATTGATGTTGTGTCGAGGTTGTGCTGTGTGAAAGTCGCGTTGTGTGTTGCCGCTGTACATTGACATTTTTACAATGGCAATATTTTTCTAACGTTGTGCATTGGCGTTATATTGTCGTCTGCTCATTTCGTGCATTGACATTGACTAGGCATTGTATACTGAAGGTGCATTGTCACTGTCTATTGATATGCACAGACTTTGTGTGCATCTACGTTGTATGCATCTGCGTTGTGCGTGGTAACGTCGGACTGATGATGTGCATTGACGTTGTGGAGTGGCACTTGTGCATTGTGCGCCACGCCGAATAAGGGCGAGGTATACACGCTACTACTAAAACGTTGGGTTACTGCAGGTTAGTGATCTTATCAGCGATCCCCATGTGTCCTATGCAGGTAAAGATAAAATCGAGTGAAAGTTTTATTCCTGTGTTTTTATGGCTAAACTGTTCTATAGCAAATGTATATAATCAAATGTATATAATCTTGAATGAATAAATTTCTAATCACCTCAGCTCCGGAGGATACTTAATTACTTCATTGTGGTTCTAGAGTGTCGGTGATTTTCAGCACTTGGTTACGGCATTGCGAGCTGGCACCATTCTTTGGCGTTGAGTATTGTGTGTTTTTGTGTTCATTGTATTGGCACTTTGTACTGCATTGTGTTATTGTTTCGTCGTCGGCATGACGACGTTGTATGCTAGCGTTATTTCTCAAACGTACGTTGACGTTGCGTCAGCGTCGTGCTGATTTCGTGTTAATGTTGTATTGACCTTTTGAATGACTCTATACAAAGACGGAGTTATAAAATGATGTTATGTAACATTAGCGCTGTGTACTAATGTTCTGCGTTGGCATTGAATTTACATTGTATTTTGATGTTGCGTATTGACACTGTATCGGTGTTGTGTATTGATGTTATGTATTGATTTTGTGTTGTCTTTCCTTATCTTTTCTTGTGTTGTGTTGTGTTCACATCGTATTTAGATTTTGTTGACATTGCATTGACGTGTGTTAGTAGTTCTCTGATTGCAAGACTTAGTTGATGACGAATATGTGAACAACTTCATTTTTCAATATTTTATCGTGATTTATATTAGAGAATAAATATCGTGAAGTTGCGACACTTGCAATGATAATATTGTACTCGAAATCGCAACCTTCTATGTCAATCAAGTTTTGCTAATAAAGCCTTCCATCTGTGAACTTTTATAATAAAGAATCCGCACTCGAGTGTTATTATGTCCTCAAGCTGCTAGGTCATTACGTATACATATACACGAAATACCATGATATACCGTTACATTTTACTGATTTGCACGCAAGCCATCAAGATTACGGTTCTTGAAATTCCCATTAAATCTAAGGCACAGACAGTTTTCTGGATCTAGTAATTTCAGACGTCTAAATCTTATAAGCACTCAAATTACCGGTATAAATTCTGACTCTCTGCTAATCTACAAGATCAGAATGAAATGTGGCCTGTACTGTACGCGAGTACACCAAGGCAAAGGAGAAAAACACTTGCCACATATACACATACATAATAGGGAAATCGGAAAGTGAAGTTGTCCGCGTAAGAAATACAAAGGACAGCTCCTCAAATAATCACAAAAAATTTACATTACCGATACCATGGCATAATTTGTTAGACCCGAGGGGATTCGGCAAGATATTTGGAACACCAGACTAACTCTCACACAAAGGCAGATTCTATTTATGTTTCCGGGTTTATAGTGAAAATTATAATGATGGAACGATAATCGATGAAGAAATGTCTTGACAGATGCATCCATCTGGAACTTCTCTTTTCATGATTGATTCGTGACCTGGTAAATAGTCAAATTCTCAGGTGCAGTCATTTTAAGTAGCAAACCTCTAGTTCACTTGCAAGCTGCTAAGAAATCTAGATACTGAATATGGAATGTGATCTGTCCATAAACTCTTATATATTCTTAATATATTCTTATAATCTGAAATCCAATAAATATCATTAAAATTAAGTCGGAAAGCGACATATTGAATTATCCATAAAAAACTTGAATGGCGTCGTCGATGCAAAATATTCAGGGTCTTCGGTACCTTGATACTGGGTTGAGTTGGCCAAAACACTCAATGGTCGGCCTCACTCAAGGAGGTTTTGCTCTTCTGGGGTTCGATCTGAGGAAGGTGGACTTCGCGCTTCATAACACGATGCATGAACCACTTGTAGAGTGGATCAGTCTTGTATGCAGCGACGTTACTTTTGAAAACCTCACTGATCTGTTCAAGCTCGTAGCCAGATGTCTCAGGGAAGAAGAAGAAGACAACGGGGATGGCCAAGAATGCAAACACAGCGAAGATGACATAGGTCTTCCAGACGATGCGCTCAAAGGCAGTCTCAGTGTAGATTGTCAGTGAAAAATTGAATAGCCAGTTGACAATGGAGGCCAAAGCATTGCCAACGGACCGGACATCCTGGTTGAAGATCTCGCCCACATATACCCAAGCTACAGGACCCCATGAAAGAGAGAAGATGCCTAGGTATATGTATGAGAAAGCAAGCGCAGCCTTAGCGGGTTGAGGATCAGTGATATTCCAACGGACTGAAGGGTCACCGTTGAGACCACCGGGACCCACGGCCTCACTGCGAGTAGCTTCAATGGCGGCAACAATAGCCATAGATGTCAGGAGACCAAGGGCGCCTAGAATCATAGTGTAGCGACGACTGAACATATCAGAGAACAACACCGCTGGAATGGTGGCAGCCAACAAGACAATGTAATCAACAGAGCCCATGACTGAGTTCATGACGCCATGGTAACCAACCTGAGAAGTGATACCAGTAGAAAAATAAAGAATAGCGTTGCAACCGCAGTACTGCTGAGTAAACATGGCGAAGCAGGCGCAGAAGGTCTGTTTTATGTTAGCGCGGCGAAATAGATCCAAGAAGCTGCCAGGCTTAACCTCAAGCTCAGCCTGGAAAGCCTGCACCTCCTCTTGAATGATAGGAGACTCAGCGTCGACGTGCTCAATTGCGGACAAGACCTCGACGACTTCACTCCAACGTCCCTTGCTAGCCAGCCAACGGGGGGCTTTCGTTAAGGAAAAGGGTGCCAACCAACATAATAACGCCAGGAATCATCTGAATTCCCCAAGTGATGCGAAATCCAGCTTCCTTTTTAATGAATGAACAGCCAAAGCCAATGTAGAACATGACAAGGATACCCAAATTAATGGAAAGTTGGAAGCAGGACATAAATCGACCACGAGTCTTAGCAGGGACCATTTCAGCCAAGTACATAGGAACAACAGAAGAGCAGATACCAACTCCAATAGAGGCTATGATACGGCCGAAAGCAAGTGAAATACGGTTGATGCAAGCAGTTTGGACAGCGGAGCCGATAGTCCAGATGATAGCAGCAAGCTGAGCCATACCACGACGGCCGACATGTTCACCAACACAGGCAGTGAGAATGGCACCAAGAAGCGCTCCACCGGGCATACTAGCGGTCATGCCAGATTGATGCATAGAAGTAAAACCGTACTCGCCACCCTGGGAAAAGTATTCTTCGTACACTTCCTTACCAATAAAAGGAGTCAAATTTGTACTGCCGAAACCGAAAAGTAAGCCACCCATACAGGCTACAGCAGTTGTAATGTAGGGGTTGGAGATCTTCGGTTTCAAAGACATGTACTGAAACGGAACATATCGCCAAAAGCCTTTGACGGCTTCGACTACAAGTGGAGCGAGTTCTGCGGTATCATGATTAATGTTCGCAGATCGAACTGGAGTCTCTGAGAAGCCAGTGTTGGCCCCCCTTCTTGTGCGAAGAGATGGGAGTGACTGATGAGGACATTCTTTCTGATTAGGTCCACAAACGAGAATAACAGGTTCAAGCAGTCAAACCAAAGCGGAAAATAAGTAAAACTTTGTTGTTTTTAAATTAGTGTGAGTTTTGATGATGAATTGGAATTGGACGCTGATCTTGACAGATTATATATTAGGAAAAAATTCGTTTAGGGCCAGGGTTACCCCGGATTAAATCTGGGGAAACCGGTATACCCTTGCCCATATGCAAGTGAAATGCGCATACGAGCTGCTTGACGATCAAAGTCGTATCTGTAGGAAGGGGCTTAGCAGATGCAGTAGTAGTATATGTCTGGCACATTCCTAGGGGTGGGGGCGCTTCTCTGAATCAAGGAAGCTACGAGTAGCATCTGTACTATGATAATATCATGTAAAAATAAATATGCATTTTCTATATGACTAAATATGTTTCGCGAATATTCTCGAATTTTTTCGAAATTGAGTCAGGAAATATAGTGTCAAGTGATTATTTTAGGGATGTAAATTCTTAACGTATGTGGTGATAAAATCATACTCCACTGATCTTGCAGCACCTAAAATATCTCCAGAAGACGTGGAGGGATATCCGTCTGTATTCCTGTATCCACGTCATTAATTCATATGTTACGCGCAGCAGTATCACATATTGGTAACTGTAGACACGGATAAGAAGCCAGCTTTCAGGGGCACACATACAATGCATAATACTTCCGTGCAACTATTAAACACCCTTGTGGTTTTGCATTATTGTGCCGTCAGTATTTGTGTACTTGTATAACATCAGCTTAGCACTGTGTACTGGTGTGCTGCGTTGGCATTAAATTGACATTATAATTTGATGATACGCATTGGTGCTACGCAGTAATATTGTATATTGACATTGTATCGGCGTTGTGTATTGATATGTTGTGTATTAATATTGTGTACTGGTGTTGTATTTTGTTGAATTTACATTGTATTAATATTTTGTTGACATTGCATTGACGTAGTATTTGACAGTGTTGACGTTGTGTATTTATGTTGTACATTGGTGCTATAAACTACCCTGTACGTTGATGTTCTTATTTTGACTTTATGTATGAACAGTATGTCATCATATTGTATTGACGTCGTGCCGATTTACGTTGACAATGTGTTGACATTGACGTTGTATTGAAGTCGTGCTGCGTGTTGAACTTGTGCATCGAATTTGTCAATTCGCGCGGTGTATCAATGCTTTTAACAACGTCATTGATGGTATTTCAGAGACAATGTGTATTGACATTGACTATTGTATACTGACATTGTGTTCGGGTTCTCCATTGATGTCGTGCATTGACATTAAGTGGGCATTGTGTACTAGCGGTGTGTAGATGTTGAAAGTGGGACCCAGCTGAAGTTCCGGATGGGGCCTTTAGACCTTATTACGGAACCTAGTGCCTATATCAGAGCTCAGGGACTGATGTAGTAAATAACTAACGGATATAACTGTTCAAGTGGATAATCTACAACAAGTCCTTATGAACCAATAAAGCTCCTATCTACAGGTCCAGCTGTGATAGGATTACCCCAACAATTATGTACTCTCTAGAATAGACCGCACACTGGTGAGTACCAGATAGACGTTGGTCTCAGGAATAGATCCCTGACCCAAGCCAGCATTAAGTCTGATCGTAGACACTGCGTCAACGCTATGTTGACAGTGTGCACTGACGTTTTAACGCCGTGTTGATGTTGTATATCGATGCCGTATGCTGACATTCTATTGACACCGCGTTGATGCTGCATTAACATTTGTGGTGACATTATTGGACCCTTGTGTCGACTTTTTGTTGACACTGTGCAATAATGTTGTGCATTGGCGCTATGCGCTGAGACAAGGATGAAATTGTGTAATATTGGCTTAGCTTAGCTCTGTGTACTGGCGTTGTACATTAATGGCAGCCCTTGGCATTAGACAATAATGCTGCACAATGGCATTGTATTGACGTCATGTTTACATCATAATGCGACCCGTGCATCACTTCACTCATTCACATCACGACATATCAAATATACATCAACAAATATGCATTAACCACAACGATAGCGCAACAATAACGTATCACTGCACACCAACTACACATCACTATGCACTTATGGACATTAAACATTGGCCAATATATAAAATATCATTGCGCATCATTGTGCATCACTATGCCTCGCATATACATCGTAGACATCGTACGGACATCAATATGTAGCGAGCATACATGAACATAGAATAAACATATACCCATTATGGATCAAACATACATCACTATACATTGAACATATTTCGTGCATATACTATACATTACGAAGCATTACTGTACGCCACTACAGATCACATCATGACACTACATCGCTGCTGAATGCATCCCTGTATAGCTGTTCTTCATCAATGTATATACATAATTATACACCAAATACTCACGACACTAGGTCAACATATAACAAATTATTTATTTAGTAGAGATGAAACGTTCGGTCTCTCTCCCTTTCCCTGCATAAAACACGCAAGGATCACCAATCTACCCTGCAGATAAGCCTCTTACCCTACGTCTCAGTGGTGTTCAAACCTTACCCTTGTTTGGAGTAATACATATCGCTAATGGACAATGTTTCTCTCCTCTATGACAATGCACAGCGTCAATCTAACATCACTATCTCTCCAAGAACAGCGTTGATACACAAAACAGATGTACAGTGCGATCAAACTGCGCACTACAACGTCAACACCGCCATATACAATCTAAACTCATGGTATCAATAGACAACGGGAACACAGCGTCAGTACACAACGCCTACACAGTGTCAACACACGGTGTCTCTGCATTGTACAATGTGGAATCGATGTGAATATACCAAGCTTGTTCTACGACCTCAGTGCACAACGTTAATACCGAAACGTCGATGCACCGTCAACACAACGTCAACACGCCGACAACACGACAACACAACGCCATTACAGAACGTCAGCGCACAATGTCAATGCACAATGTCAACAGAACGTGAATGCACAACATCAATACATAACGCACTAAGTCAAGGCACAACGGCAATACACAACGTCAATTCACAGCTTTAATATACATTAAAAAATAAAGGAAATGAATATAATAAATTATGAAGTAAATTCATAAATTGAAATTATTTATTATCATGGGAGATGTGTGTTATGCATCATGATGTCGTGATGTAGCATACTGATGTAATGTGTATTTATTATATGTTAAATATATGTGAAATGTAGCGATGCACAGTGATGCAAAGTGATGTAAATTTGGTCTGAAAGAATTTGTTCTTATTGTGGCAATCTTGGGGTTAAGTTGACATAATTTATTGACAGTGTACATTAATGTTGCACATTACGTATACATGATATTGTATGTTGTATACTGTGTAACTGAAGTTGTACAATAACTTTTTATTCTGACTTATTATGGGCGTTTGTTATTAGCTTTATGGATTCGTATTTCATTAATTTCCTGTTGACACTACTTTGACGTAATGCACTGTTGTATTGGATTGTAATCGCCTATTGATGTTGCGCACTGACGACATGCACTGAACGTTGCGTATACGAAGTGTTATAGTACGTTAGAGTTATGCCGACGCTAGATTTTGCATTGACACGGTATGTTGTCGTTTTTTGACATTGCATTGAGATTGTTTATGGACAGTTGAATTTATGTATAGATATAATAGATTAGCGTTGAGTTGATGTTGTGGATTGGAGTTGTGTACTGACATAATATTGACGTTGTGCGCTGTGGATGCGGGTCGACCTTGTATTGACGTAGAGATTTGACTAGCTTATCACTTTGGCATTGTGTTGAAGGCGTTGATTGCAATAAAAAGGCTTGGATTTGGATCTTCGTTGCTTATTGCCATTTAGTGGCATTGTCTTGACGTTCTGTGTCGATATTGAGCACTGGTGTTGTGTCGATGTTCTATTCACAGTAAGTATGAGACTGTGTATTGATGTTGTGCACTGACAAGACGTGTGCTCACATTGCACTGAAATTATGTATTAACATTTTGCATAGACATTTCTTCGGCGCTCTGTGGACGGCGTGCACTGACGTCGCCAAAATGTGTTGATGCTGTGTATTGACGTCGTGCGCTGTCATTGTATTGGTATCTTGTTAATGCTGGATTAACGTTTTGTTGGCACCGTGCATCAACGCTGTACACCGACGCTGTAAATTGACGCTATGCGGTGATGACATTGCGTATTGATGTTATGTTGAAGTTGTGTAATAATGGTCTAGCGCTGTGTAGGTGTTACGTTGATGTTACCTACTGGTGCTTGGCGATTATGTATTGACGTCATGTTTACATCAGGACGCACGTCGTGCCTCACGACACACACGCTGTCTCATTTCACACATCGACATCACGACATATCAAAGGTACATCATTAACGAATACAGAACAAATATAAGTCGAGACAAAACAAATGTATATCTGTTGTGTGCAGATATACATTAAGATTCATCAACCCACAACGAGAGCGCAATAATCACATATCACTGTGCACCAAGCACACATCATTATGCACTTCTGTACAGCGAACATACACCAATATATAACACATATATATTAACTTGCAGCAACATTCAACCGATGTACGCCGAAATGCAACGAATACGCATCCTTATATATTATTGTGCATCATTGTGCATCAGAATGCATCGGATTTCACGACACTAAGTCGCTACACGTCTCATATGCATTAATGTACAGCAGTTCTTCATCAACATACATACATTTACACCAAAGACACACCACAATCAACATACGACAACTTGCTTATTTAGTGGAGATGAAACATTCGGTCACTTCCCCTTTCCCTGCATAAAACACGTAAGGATCACTGGTAAGAAACACTGATAAGAGCCAATCTCCACTGCAGATAAGCCTTACCCTAAGATTCAATGGTGGTATATAGACCTTACCCTTCTTCGGTGTCGTACATATCGTTAATGCACAATGTTTCTCTCTGCCAGGTCAATGCACAGCATCAATCCAACGTCATTACAACGCCAAGAATAGTTTGGATACACAACGTTGGTGCACTGTGCGATTACACTGCGCACAACAACATCAATACAACCTTGCACGATGTCTATACAATGTCAATGCATGACATTAATAGACAACGGCAGCACAGCGTCAGTACACAATTCCTAGTCAAGGTCACGAAACAGCGTCTCTGAGATGCCAATAATGAGATTCATAAAGAACATCAATAAACAATTCACAACGTCAATGCACTACTTCAACAGAGCAAGACGTCAATGCGATGTGAAAGACATCCTCAAACCCAAGTCAACACAACGTCAACACAACATTGAAGTGATGTGAATAATATTAAGCTGATGCACAACATTGGTGCACAACTTCAATAAACAACGTCTTTGCATATTCAACAAAACGTCAAAACGACAACGACGTGGCAACACTACAATGCCAGTACACAGTATCAACCCGGTGACAACAAGAAGGCCAAAACACAACACCAATGTGCGCAGCGTCAATACAAATCAATGAACAATGTCGATGCATCGTGTAAGTGCACTACGACAATTCGAAGCACCAACGCGCACCGTCACACAACGTCAGTCCAATGTCAATACAATGTGAATGCACGAGTGTCAATACAAAATGTCAATATAAACCGTCATGACAATGTCAAGACAATCGTAATACACAATTTCAACACGCAACGTCAACACACAACGTCGATACACAACGTCAACACAGAGCGTCAGTACACTACGTCAATACATAATGTCAATTCACAACATCAACACAACATTCACACGACAGAATTACAATGTCATGTTCGTAGTTAAGGTTAATAATAAAGTTGAACAACACCAATCTCCAAGGTCAGCTCATAGCGCAATGCGCAGCATCACTGAACAACGTCAACACACGGCCGTCAAGCACACGTAGATGCAACTACAACACACCTTCAGTACACAATGTCAACAGAACATCAATCCAATGTCAACTCAACATAGTACAACATCGATACACAATATACATACACAACGCTATTACATTATCAATATACAACACCAGTACAATTTCAATATAAAATATTACTGTGAAGCGTTAACGTAAAACATCTATGTAAAATATCAATCCCATGTTAGCGCAGCATATCAACATTGCACAGCGTCATTTTTGCATATTGTCAATTCACATTGTCAATACAACACCAGCATGGCTTCAACGCTACTAAGCTTGATGCACAACGTCGTCACACGACAATACAACGATAACACAATGTCAGTTTACAAATTCAGCGCAAAGTCAATGCTCAACGTCATTATAAATTTCAATTAGATGGTTGATTCGCAACAACAATGCACAACATAAAGACACAACATCAACGCAACATCAACACACAATGTCGATACAAGGCCAATGGATAACGTCAATACACGAAGTCAATCTAAAGTCGAGACGCATTGACGATTCAAAGCTCAAACAAAACATCAACCTGATGTCAATAACAAGCTCAGTACACAACGTTCAAAGTGAAGGAACAAGTTTCACAGATACATGCACAACACCGCGACCAAGCTGAAATCAGTGACGCCCTGCAACAAATGTTGAGCTAGAAGCAGGTAAACACCCTCAGGTACTGGTTGTGGGTTAGAGATTTAATTACTCAACATTATATATATAAACTTTTATTCTTACACTAACCGATGAAAACACGTTGCCGATGTACAAAATTAGCTAATTTCATTAATCTATTCGGGAAATAAAATGTTCGGTCAATTTCATCTGGTCCTGCATAAAATATGTGGGGATCGCAGATAAGAGCCAACGTACACTGCAGTGCCCTGCGTTTTAGTAGTAGCTTATAAACCTTGTCCTGATTAAACGTGGTACACGTTACCAACGCACAGGTGCCACTCCACAATGGCAGTGCACAGTCCAGCGTCACTAGAACAGTGTCGATATACAACGTGGATGCTCTCAACGTTGGAGCACAACGTCAGCGCACGTCATCAATTGACAATGTCAACACAGCTTTATTACACAGTGCCTAGTCAATGCAATGCACAGCTTCAACACAACGTCAGTGCAAATCTAGGACTATGTCAGGATGACAAAGTCAACACATAACAACCCCTCCACGCAGCGTCAGCACAATCTCAGCACAACAGCGACACAAGGTCGTAGCAGAACGTCGACACAAGGTTAACACAACATCAATACAACATCAATACAACATCATCACAACGTCAAAGGCAATACACAGCATTCTCACCACGCAACAAAAGTCAGCGCGACGTCGACGCGACGCCAACTATACAAACCAGTGACCGAAATCAACACAGCGTCAATTTGTTCTTTGATAAGCTAATGTACAATATCAATACTCAACGTTAACACTCAACGTCAAGACACAATGTCAACTCATTGTCAACTCATTGTCAACACAATGTCAACACAACATCAACACAATGTCAATACAGCATCAACGCAGTGTCAACACAATATCAACGCAACATCAACACAGTGTCAACACAACATCTTTACACAACATCAATGATCAGATTGGTAAACAACATCGATGCACAACACCAAACAGATTCAACCTCCTGCACACAGTATCAATGTACAAAGCGAATGCGCAAAGTCAATGTGCAACGTCTATGCACACATGACGCCAGTGTATAAGTTCTATACACAAAATCGAATTAATGGCAATACACAGTACACAATACCAAAAGTTCAACACAACGTCAATATACCTCAATACAATGCCATTATTAAAGTTCATACATAACGTCAGTGCATAACGCGAATAGAAAGTTTACGTCAATAGTCGTTGGATTACACGATATATAAGTCAACACTTTTCTGTTAAAGTGTTTTCCATCTTTTTCTTAGAGAATACTCGGGACTTGACGAGCGGAAGACGGCATCAAGTGCACGTGTGACACCTGTTTCGACAAAATGTCCTTGGGGACTAGATTGCTGAATTTTTCTAATGAGGGCCAGATAGGTGGGCGAATCGATGCTTTAGATTCATATTGTATGTAGATATACGTTAATTCTTATTTTTGTTACATCTTTCTTTCTTATGGAATTGACAAGTACCAATTTACCGGCTGCCAGCCAATGGGTTTATGGGTTATACATGTGCACGATATTTGAGTAGCGTACCCTGATGATTGAGTCCGTAAATACTTACCCACAATCATGATCAATGCACAACATGAACAAGATACACAGCGTCAAGCTAATGTGAAAACGCCAATTCACTGTCAATCCACGGCATTAAACGGAGTCAATAATCAAACAGTAGCATCCATACGTAACTTTGTTACAATGCTAATGCTGAATACACGTCAGCGCACAGTGCAAATGCTCTGTGACGACTTTTGAGTGAGGAGTTCACCAAACTGAGGTAATCAAGCATCCTCCGGCGCTGGCGGCGGTTAAAAATTTATCCATTCAAAATTATTTAGATAAATCTTCCCCAAAATATATAGTCGACTATGAACATACGTTGTTCAGTGCAACACCAGATAATTTTTATCTGGTTATTTAGTAGAAATAAATGTTTGGTCTTTTTACCTTTTCCCGCAAAAACCCAAAGGTACGCTGACAAGAACCAATTTATATTGCAGTGAAGCCTTGCCCTAGGTTTTTATTAGTGGCGTCTAAACCTCGCCCATTCGACGCAGTGCACATTCGCCAATGCACGATGCTTTTACACAATGTCAACGCACAGTGCTGATTCAATGCCATTACAACGGGAAGAACAGCGTTGACACATAACGCGTGCATAATGTCAAAACACACAACGCGAATACACCGCATACTGCGACGTCACCACGACGCCTTGACCAAGGTCTATACCCAGTATAAAACATATTTAAATCAGTACTAGTATTTTTTAAATTATCAACAACAAAGCTAGCTTTTAGGCTATCGCTATGTAAAGAATGCGCTGTGAATGCACGACATCACTGAACAACGTCAATAAGCATCAGGGCACAATACCTGGTCAATGTCAATACACACTGTCCATGTACGCTGTCAAGAACAAGTTAATGAAAAGTATGAATGCCCCACATCAATGTTCAACACCGACACACAACGTCGACACAATCTCAACATACAAAGTTAGCTCATAATGCCGATAGACAACGTCATGCTGGGGTCAATACATAACTTTCAATACCAATACAGTGCCAATACACAACGTCAATACAATGTCATTGTACAACGTTTCTGCGTGAGGCCAATGCATATCAGCAATATAAAGTGTCAAATTAATATCAAAGACTACTTAGTAAATGTACAGCATCATGAATACACAGAGCCAACGCACCATGCCAAGGCACAATGCCAGCACAACGTCTACACAACAGCAACAAAGGGCCAGTACGCAAATTCAACACGACGTCAGTGGAAAGTCAGTACATGATGTCAATACACAACGCCAATCTGGTGCCAGTATACAGTGTCAATGCAACGTCAATAATCAGGCTAAAACACGAAATCAGCGTCAATACGGTCAATATAGTGTCAATGCATTCTGTAAATGCACCACTACAATGCATTACAACAGTTCACCACTACAATTCACAACGCCAACTATGAAGTACCACTTCAACATGAATACACAACGTTAAGACATCAATTACACAAATTCAGTAAACCAACAACACAAAGACATCAATTACACAAATTCAGTAAACCAACAACACAGTAAACAACATTAACATAACGCCAATGAAGAACGTTAGCACACAGCGTGAATGTCAACGTAAAAATTCACACTATCAACGTATGGAATAAAGTTAATGTCATTACACGGAGTCAGCCCAAATTATCTACACGGGGCCAATGCACAACGCACATACGAATAATCAATATAAAGTCAGTACACAAGGTGAATAAGAAGCACGTTTAATACGTCTAACGCACAACGCCAATGCAATATCACGGGTTATTCTTACTTTCTGAGTTGATATTGATATAATTGACATATCAGGGGAAAAGCATTGCTGCTGTGCGACTCCGCGCGATTATCCTCAGATTGACGCTATGGCATCAGCTTCTGAGTTGCGGCAGCAGTATGAACTGACTTGATATTGCTGATCTCACTGCTTGAAGTCACTGATATTAGATAATGCCTGGCAATTTTGAGTCTTATGGACTTCAACCAAAGGACTCAAATAGCACAAATTGCCTTCGACGTATTTATAATGTATTTGCGTGAATAGATAAAGAGTACGCCCTTAGCATTACCCTCAACATCAACTCTGTGAGTCGATTTTTTGGTACTTATCCTGCATTGGAAAATAGTTTAATATCGTTGTCTTAATGAAAGAAGGGCATTTCATATCGTAGTCATCTATATGCAATAAAGTTATTGACTGAACTGTTCTGCATGAAGTAAGGCCAAAATTATGAGCCCTCCCAGATTCGGAAGCTCCGAAAATGTGCCGATGTGGAGTTTTTCCGAAACTGTTACTTACTATCACCGTGTCATCTGATAAATTTAGCCAGTATAAGTTAGGCTGAAGTTAGCGTAACAATGTAGTGGATCACGCTGTAGTGAAAAGCGATACAACATCGCTACTCTTTCATATTCGTGTAATAGGCTTCAAGAGTTCATCAAATGAGCGTCACAGCCGTGAGTCACTGTGACAGTACCACAAGATATCTGACCTCATAGAATGTCATCATTATGCAATATTTTGGCCAGTGCTTTCGCGAAGTCTTAGATGCGGCTCATGGACACTAATGTGCAATATATGATAACTTACATAGGATATTTTCTGTTGGATTGAGTCGCTGAAATACTGTGAAAAAGATCTAAATATAGCAATTTCCCTAGATTGATCTGGGGTCATGATATCAGTTGTCAAGCCGATAAATATTTCCACTAGAGTATTAGTAAAGATGTCGTTGTACTAGTGTAGACAAGGAAATCAATATCGACAATATCTTCGGTCAGCGTCAAAATGTGATGTTGTTTGTAACTGCCCGAGTGCGGTTCAGTTAGAAGAATTCCCAACCGTTTGACGTGACAATAGGACATCGCCATGAAATTGCCAAAGTTATGGTTCATTATCACAAACAATTTGTAATGTATCGACGCTTATACACGATACAGGACAACAACTCACCGCCGTAATGCACCATGATAAAAATTGCGAATTTTTTTCAATTGACACCATTAACGATGCCAATATCGCCAACTCAACGTAATGCCAAAGTGACTTAGTTGTTAATGACGTTATTAACAAGTAGCGATATAAGAAATTGAGTTGCTGTGATCGCATAAGAGGGATCTAACATCACCAGTTATCTATAAACTGACACCATCGTGCGATATCGAGCGCGATAAAGAGAGTTATCAACAATCTTTCGTGTATTGACTCAGCACATGACATGCAGTGCAGTGCGATGAATGATAACATTTGTGAGATTGATCTGCCACCTCAAGAGGATAATTTGCGATAGGCAATAAAAAAAAACAAGATGGGAGTTTTTACTAGATTAAACTTGGAGCATGTCATTAGATTCTGAACTGAATTCACAAGGAAACAAGGTAATTGTATTTCACGAGCGATCGACGATAGTGTGCAGCAATGTTATGATGTTCATTCATCGACCCGCCCTTTCTAAAATTGATTTATTATGTTCGAAGTATAGATTCTGCGATACCGCAAAAGGAATGTCAATATCGGAATTGTCTGATCGATATACAGCTCTGGCGTCGCAACACGTTCGTCTCAGCGTTGCAATTGTACATAAGGTTGACGTGAAACATCACTGTCACAATGTAAAATGTGAATATGCGTCACATAATATGTTAGATCCTGCTAAAATAGCTAGAATACTTTTAGTTGCGATTCTGACATAGCCAAAATTCACCTGGCGTGACAAGCAATGCGGTCATTGAATGTCTTCGGGAACCTAAAGATCTCACTTCCGATGAAAATCACTGACCTTGCATGTGGCTCGCTGCATGCCGTGATCTACAATGGACTCAGACTTAACGGTTCTCTACTAGATTCGAATTACCTATCGTCACATAGGCTCGCTATTCTCTCACAATACCAAGAGTTTCGGTTTAATGACTGGCCGACCTGTTATGTCTGCCTTCTGACATACGACATTTACATATCCCACTTCTAGCTAGAGCAATCGCAGGTCACAACGAGAACTACAATTACTGTGTCAATTACGAGAATGCTATAAATAGAATCTTTGTTGACATCAAGATCAGGGTACGGGCGATGACGCGCGCTCGCAGCACCTGATCTTTTTTATGGGGTCGGGGTCACAGTTTCCACTGCCAATCCCGGATTTGACATTGTTTTCTGCAAAACGCACGGTTTCCGGATGGCTACTACTCGGAGACAAGCGCGGGAGGCCGCCAAGAACGCAGAACAAACCGGCGCCAGTCCGTATGAATCACCAGCAGCCGCTGCAGAGGCGTCATTTTCGACGAAATCCTCATCGAGTCGACCGACGTCTGCTCGCAGATCAAACGGTTCTGCTGCAAACACAGCCGCTACAGCCGCGGATAAAGGTGGGAAACGCGTCAGTAAGTCGTTCGATGCTACAGTTTACAACGGTGAGCGTGAGTTCGGTTACTGGATGGGCAATCTTGCCATGATGGTTCTTTTCCCCATTCTTATGTGGTATCTCTACGTGTGCTGCGTTGCAAATGACTCGCAATTGATGTTCCCCGTTGCTGGTGAGGGTTTTGTGAATTTTGTGAAGCGCATCGCGCATCTTACGTACGTGCACTGCTACCCGACTAAGCTTGCTTGGAAAATCGAGGGTGGATACTTCGTGTTCCAGCTTGCCTTGGCCCTATGGCTGCCTGGCGGTTTGTGGACACAGGGAATGTACGTCCCTCACTTGCAGCGACACCTTGACTACTACTGCAATGCTTACCAGGCATTGTACGTTTCTTTGGCTTTGGCTTTGGGCCTGCATTTTTCCGGAATCTTCTACTTGCCGACAATCCTCGCGCATTTCGGCGAGATCATGAGCGTATCCATCATCATCGGCTTCGTCTTCTCTTTCTACATCTACATCCAGTCGCTTGTGCAAGGCACGGCTGTGCGTATGTCTGGAAATACGATCCATGACTTTTTCATGGGCGGGCCATTGTACCCTCGCCTTGGAAAGGTCGACTACAAACTGTTTTTCGAGGTTCGTTTGCCGTGGTTTACGCTCATCTTCTTGGCATTGGCGCTCGTACTCCACCAGTATGAGAAATACGGCTACGTTACAAGCCAGGCCCTGTTTGTCTTCTACGGTACATGGCTCTACGGAAATGCCTGTGCTAAAGGTGAGCATCTCATTGTGCCGAGCTGGGATATGTACTACGAAAAGTTCGGATTCATGCTCATTTTCTGGAACATTAGCGGTGTGCCGTTCACGTACTGCTACAATACGCTGTATTTGTACACGCACGATCCGAAGGACTACGAGCTTAGCACGACTTACAAGGTGTTTTTGTGGGTGCTGCTCTCTGTGGCCTACTACTTCTTCGATACCGGAAATGGCCAGAAGAACTCGTTCCGTCTCGAGATGCAGGGCAAGCTCATCCACCGCAAGGCATTCCCTGTGCTGCCCTACACGAAGGTGAAGAACCCAGACTACATCAAAACGCAGTCTGGCTCTCTGCTGCTCACTGACGGCTGGTTTAAGTATGCCCGCAAGGCCCATTACACTGCGGACTTCACGCAGAACCTGTGCTGGGCGCTCATCACGGGCTTCAACTCGCCGTTACCATACTTCTATCCCGCATTCTTCTTCTGTATGATTTTGCACCGCACGAAGCGTGACTTCGACAAGATGGCGGCCAAGTATGGCGAGGACTGGGAGGAGTACAAGCGCCGCTGCCCTTACGTCTACATCCCCTACGTCTTCTAATTCCATTAATACCACGAACGTTTACTACCTACTAAGTTGAACATCCGAGCTGCTATGTAACATATAATTACTATTTTGCACGCAGTTCATACCATTTAGGGTGGATTTCCGCTCAAGTTGGTGGGACTTTGGCTTGTTCCGTAAATGGAGTCATTCTGCTTGATAGATCAAGGTCTTAGATCTGACACGACGAGATCCGACACGACGAGATCTGATTTTCTATGTTTTCAAATTTTTTGATCCCATAAATAATCAGGCTATGCATCAAGACTTCAGTCCTTCTTTCTGCGCACCAATTCTGTAACATTCACAATAATATTCGTTCCTAAATCAAATTAAGTATATGCACATTAGCTCCGTCGTCCCGTCTTCCGCTTCTTATTACGGTCCTCTCCTAAGAAACCCCAATCCTCACCAAAGAATGACTTTGTCGTAGCATCGCGTTGTCGTTGAGATGCCTCTTTTCTGGCTCGTTTCGAGGAGGTATTGGAAATACGCGTGAAATTCGACTCTTCGTAGTCCTGAACCTCTCGATCTTTCCGACGTTCGCGCTCTGTACGCTCACCACCACGACCGAAGTCCATGATTTGACTGCCAATTGAAGGCTCCGCCATTGGGGCCTCGCCTGATTCGCGAATATACTCTTCCATAGCGAAGTCCCGGCGTCTCGGAGCCGTTTTCTGTTTATCAAGCTTCGATTTCTCGAACTCGGGCAAAGTAGATGAGATCTTGGGCACAACATACTCGGCGTTTGAATCCTCTTCGTTGTCTGATCCATGCGCTCGGTGTGATTTTCGGCTGGAACTGCTGGATTTTCCTGATTTAAGGGCGGCCAAATTCGGTCGGAATGACGTCACATCAACGTCAGAATCACTCTCGCTATTATCTTCGGCTTCTGCTTCTTCTGGTTTATTTTTCTCGGTCTCTTCGAGTTCTAATGATCGTCGGTATGCTCTTAAGGCCTTGTCGATTTGGTATGAAATCTTTGCTTCCAGCCCCTTGATGCCCTTTTCTAAAGTCACTCGCTGCTCAATCGCGCCTTCTCTTCCCTGCTCGAAAATTACATTGTTCTGTTCGACTTGAGCGGCCGCCAAAAGGAGGAGATTTGAGATGTATGCCAAAAGTGACTCGTTTTTCAATGCTAGTAAGGAGATACCATTCTCAGTGTTCTTCAGTGTCTCCACATCAACGAATTTATCCTCGTTAATCGAATTCAGAATATGCGTCGCAAGGCCATTGAGTTCTTCCATTGGGAACGATTGTGGCACAGATCACGGTTGCCGAATATTTATTTTATCCAAATTAATTTTTGTTTGTGAACCCTAGCAGTAAGGTGGAGAATCGCTGCACAGATATAACACAGACGCGACACCGTGAAATTAACAAATGCGTGTTAGAGAAGGAAATTACCGAAGCATTAATCATTGATAAACAGATTCAAATATTTATGTCGTGAAATGTTTGTCGACATCAAGGGGTACACAGACTTATAGGCAGACAAACAATGCACTTTCTAGGCACCATATGATAGACATTGGCGCCTATGCCGAAAGTAACCAGGATGATATCCTGACTTATTGGAATGTTTCTTATTGAATGTTTCTCTCAAAACTTGTAAAAATTATTGTGAGCATGTCTATTGTAAATATGTCTATTGTAAGTATATCCGGGGTGGGTACGGATATGTCGGGCAAGATAGAATGGCAGACCTAGCCCTGCCTACTGAATAATTTTTTTTCATTACTTCTTTCTGATCCAAGCCATTGTCAGGGTATAAGGGAAAAAAAATCGTAGTATATTTCTGCAGAGATCAATTCGGTGCAGCAATTTAATTCACCACGTCTTAGATTTACTAATATAGTGGTCCAATTTCTCGATAATCGCCAAACCGGACTAGTTTTTCACAATGCCGCAGAACGAGTACATTGAGGATCATATCAAGAAGTACGGCAGACGTCTCGATTATGAGGAGCGGAAGCGGAAGCGCGAGGCCCGTGAGGGCCACCGAGTGGCCAAGGATGCGCAGAATCTGCGTGGTCACCGTGCGAAAATGTTTGCCAAGAAGCGATATGCCGAGAAGGCCGAGATGAAGAAGAAGATCCGCCAGCACGAGCAATCGAAGGTGAAGGGCACGAGCGACGAGGCGCCGAGCAACGAGGCGTTGCCCGCATATTTGCTGGACCGTCAAGATCCGACGTCGGCGAAGGCATTGAGCAGCAGCATCAAGCAGAAGCGACTCGAAAAGGCCGACAAGTTCAACGTGCCATTGCCAAAAGTGCGGGGCATTTCCGAGGACGAGATGTTCAAGGCGCTGAAGACGGGTAAGCGGGAGAACAAGAGCTGGAAGCGCATGATCACAAAGCACACATTTGTTGGTGATGGATTCACGCGACGACCCGTGAAGATGGAGCGCATCATCCGTCCATCAGCTTTGCGTCAGAAGAAGGCGAACGTCACTCACCCCGAGCTCGGCGTCACCGTGAACCTGCCGATTTTGTCTGTGAAGAAGAACCCGCAGAGCCCGATGTACACGCAGCTTGGCGTGCTGACGCGAGGCACGATCATAGAGGTGAACGTGAGCGAGCTTGGCCTCGTGACGGCCGGCGGCAAAGTCGTTTGGGGTAAGTATGCGCAGATCACGAACGAGCCCGACCGGGACGGCACTGTGAACGCCGTGCTGCTGGTGTAGACATCTTTTAATGCTTATTTATTTGTAAGAGTTCATTAATGACATTGAGTTAGTACGATTTGATTGTCCACATGCAACGTGCATTGAGCACACTGCAACGATTATTGTCTTGGTTGTTTACGCGCAAAGTGAGATCTGCAATCAAGGCTCCGTTGCAACAAATATTGTCCGCTTTGATTGCCCATGTACAAAAAAAAAAAACAAAAAAAAAACAAAAAAACGCTGCACACTTCAACAAATATTATCAGCTTTGATTATTCAAATACAAAGTGCGATTCACAATTGAGGTTCGCCACAAGAAGCATATCGTATGTCTCGATTTTTCATGTACAAACTGAAGTTGCACGCTGTGATGTGCCAATGTATGTCACCACGTTTCATCTTTGTATTTTGACTTTAGAAAAAGCAGTCTCTCATTTTTGTATTCCGCGTTTACATCTCTTCTTTATTTGCATTCGTTTGTTTGTACGTATACATGGAACTTAAGTTTACATATGAGCTTTATTCTAGCGCAATGGGTGGCTTCGTACCTAAATAGACTCATTAAGTTAAAATACGACTGAACATTATGTGCGAATCAATTGAGAATCAATTTCCGAAATTACTTTCTAATCTGTCCCAACTTGTCCCAACTTATCTCGACTTCTTCCCAACTCGACTTCTTCCCATCTTCCCAATTCATGCATCCTCACCGGCGGTTCCTGCAACCCCTACATCCGGCGAAGATCCTGGCGCCTGACTAAGATCAGATCAACTCAACCGAGTGCTCAACTGCATATAGACTTTGAGGATCTGTGCACCGCATATCTGAGGTTCTGGAGAATTGCCGGCTGCACAACTTTCGCGGGACAGAGATCACACGCCATGTCTTCCGTTGCCGCGCCCTCGTACTACGACAGCATCGGCTTGCTCGCGATCTGCGACTCGATCGACGCAGTCGACGGCATTCCGTTCTATCCGGACGAGCGCGAGCCCGCCACGCCGAGCATCGCGTCCGACGCCGAGCCCAGAGCCGCTGCACACAAGCTGCTCCAGCCGGAGCCGCTCCAGCACACGCTGCTCACGCATATTCCCGTCACCGGCGTGCTGAGCCCCGTCGGATCGATCCCGTACACGGAGCAGCAGCGCGTCGCATACTCGCAATTGGCCTCCACGGGCCAGCTGCCGGCCCAGCCCGTCGCCCACACCGTCGGCGGCGTGCGGCCGAACGTGCCCGTTGCGCACAACCTGCACGGAAACGGCCCCCCGGGCCAATCGGGCGCAAACACGAACACGGGCGGCCGCCGCAAGGGCTCGGAGGCGCGCACGCCGCCGCCCGGAGCGCTGAACCATGCGGGCGTGGGCAGCGCGCGCCAGTCCGGCGTGAGCACGCCGATCGGGAAGATGATGAGCGGCTCGGGCTCCGGGGGTATTGGAGGCCCCGGGGGTCCTGGAGGTCCTGGGGGTATTGGAGGTCCGGTCAGTGGAGGCCCAATTGGTGCGACCGTTAATGGTGCCGGAGGCCCTGGAGGTCCTGGAGGTCCTGGAGGTCCCTCTGGACCTTCCACGTTTGGAGGTCCCGGTGGTCCCGGATCTTCTGCTCTTAACATGCATGCGGGATCGCCCGTTACCGACGCCGCGCAGCTCCGCAGCGGCAGCCCCGGCTCCACGGCCGGCGAGCTCGGTGTGGACGAGCGATCGCGGCCCGAAAACATGCACCTTGGCGAGTCCACGTTCAGCCCCGACGCCTTGAAACGCGCGAACGCGATGATCCAGCAGGGTGGAGGGCCGATGAGCGCTGGAGGTATGCCAGGGGCGAGCGCCACGAGCTCGAACATCGGCTCGCCGGGTTTACAGAACAATACAATGCCTCAAGGAATGCCTCCAACGGGAATGCCTCCAACGGGAATGCCTCAAGGAATGTCACAAGGTATGCCTCCAACGGGAGTGCCGCCGCAAATGCAGCAAATGCAGCAGGGCCTTCCCCAGGGCATGACCCCCGGATTCAGCGGCGCGAACTCGCCGGCCATCACGGGCATGACCTCCACGGCCGGCTCGCCGGGGCCGATGGTGCCGGGAGGACCCGGAATGGGCATGCCGATGGGCACTCCTTCTTTCGAAGAATCGCGCGCGACGACGCCGGCGTCGCCAGCAGACACGGCTCAGGTTTTCCGCGTCGAAGTCTGCCAGATCTGCGGCCGCGATTTCAAGGGCCGCAAGGCGGCGACCCACAAGCAACAGCACATCCGGCGCCTGCATCCGGCCGCGTACACGCCGAAACGCGGCGGCAAGAAGTCGCGGCAGGAATGAGCACATAATAGATAGGACGCTAACGATACTAATGACCTCCGTATATCTCTAGATAAATCGAGATCTGCAGTCTCATAGACTGCCTGAACAAGTTTGTGTCTTTGGCCTGCTTTTTGCGTAATCAACTGCTGTGCATTGTATTGACCAATCGCTAAGCTGTTTCATATAACATGAGCTACATGCATTTCAGTGTGATCGACTGCTTAAGTAGTTTGATCTCAGCATCGCCACTAAATGAGATATTGAATTGAATTTTTTTTAACAAATTATTAGGTGTTACATACAATCAGCATAATTTAATTCCTGCAATGGATGAGTGAGTCCCCGGATACATTCTTCGTTTGCAAAGTACTTTGATGTTATTTTCACGGACTCATGCTTTTTCGCTGTCAGGCTTGCTCAGTCATGCACCGAATGCTTGCATGTGTCACTTGCCATAAAATGGTCTATGATTTTTACAGAATTTAATATATATGCAACATTTGGTATGCTCCTCATGATATTCCATTTTTGCCTAGATTGCCTTGGAAAGAGGTGATTGAGGTGATTGCATTGCACTCGCTTATGTTGTATTCCAGACTTTGCGATTGTCATCATGCCATGTTAGTTGAATTACTAGGTGAGTTGTCTTAGTTGCACTCGTTCATCCGATACTTACATGTCGGCTAAATACATCTATGATTTGCTTTGTACCCATCGTGACATTCAGTGCTTGCGCCTGTTACTTGCCATAACCTGATGTTTCGAGGTCGTTTCTCTATATCTCTGATGTGGTTCACCTGGTCATCTCTTGCTCTCGTAGTATGCCATCAGCCTGCAATGTGTGGAGTTCACAAGCGCTCGCTCATGATGCACAATCCTTAATGTCAGTCACATCTTTCATCTAATACAATCCTTACATGTCGGCTACGCACATCTATGATTTGCTTGGTTCTGATCGTGACAACTCATTGCTTACGTCTGTTACTTACCATAAGCTGATTTATTGAGTTCCTTATCTTATACAAACCTTCATTATGATTACATCTAAATCTGCCTTATCATGACCCTCTCGCTTGCGTAGGTGTTGCATTGATTGCTCATTGCGTTTTGTAATGTTCATCGTGTTATATTCATCACGCTACGTTCATCGTAATAATCTTCGCTCAATAAATCTTCTATACAATCCGTCAATGTCGGCTCCATACATTCATTGTATGATTTGTGCGCAGTTATGTGACACATTTTGCTTGCATCTTGTTACCTGTCATCGATAGGTTTAACAAGGTTTATATGCATACGTCGCATTGAATGAACTCATTCGTTAATTTATCCTACACATTACCAATGATGTCGGCTTCACACGTTTATGATCTGTTGTGTATACATGCTGTGTCGAATGAGCTTACTGCGTTGCACTTTTCACTCATGTTGTATTCTTTGTTGTGTTCATCATGCTACATTCATTGTGATCATTCGTTGTAATTCTTCTGGATGAATTGTCAGTTGCGCTTTTTCATCTCATACAGTACCGTACGTACTATGATTCGAATGCAGTCATGCGACAGGTTTTCGCTCGCGTCTCTTACCTGTCATAAGCAGATCTATCAACTTTGGTTGTATCATACAAACTTCTAATGTGTTGAGTGCACCCAATCTCTGCTTTTCACTCATCGTACCATTCCTTACATTAGTGTTGCGTTAAATATGCTAATTGAGTTG
Organism: Starmerella cellae; assembly: GCA_030579775.1. NCBI lineage: Eukaryota > Fungi > Ascomycota > Dipodascomycetes > Dipodascales > Trichomonascaceae > Starmerella > Starmerella cellae. Next base: position 38,933 of record JAKTRQ010000008.1, read on the forward strand.
CATGTTTTCACTACTGTTGTATTCGATACTCTATTATGTTCATCTGATAATCTGTCGCTTGCATAGTCTGATGTCAGCATACAACGCCGCTAGATGATCTCTGAGTTGCACTCTTTTACTCTCCACAATTTGATGTTGGCTACATATACTCATGATCTACTTTGTTCGCAGTCATGCGATAGGTTTTAGCTTGTGTCTCTTGCTTTCATGAGCGAATCTTCGTTTATCTTACATGCGTATATTGTGCTCAGGGTATTTGTTGTATGTTAGAGTAGTTTTGATGTATATTAATTTATAGTTGTATATATATGCACTGTTGTTGTTATATCCCTGTTTCTCTATATTTGTTCTGTAAGCGATGTATAGTGTTGTGTGTGTCGTGATGCATCGTCGCACGCACGATGCATCATGTGTGCAGTGATGTATAGCGTGTGTCATAGTGCGTCATGACGTGTTGCGATGTAATGATGCATGGTAATGTATAATGATATTCGCTGTACATTTGGTATATCATGAAGAATTTTTATGTTCAATTGGGTTATTCGGATGAATATTGATTAAATATTTGTTGTATTGCAATCTTTATTAAATATATGCTGATGTACATTTGATATGCAGCGATGCACAGTGATTCATAGTGGTGTGTCGTGATGATGTAACATTGTGTGTCGTGATGTATAGTGTGTAGATGGTGATATAATGCATGTATAGTGTGTAGATGGTGATATAATGCATGTATAGTGATGTATTCTGGCGTAACGTTGAGTATGTTTTTGTGTGCTTGTATATATTTGCTGCATGGTGGTGCAAGTTTGGTGTCTTTGGATGTAATTTGATGTTGACGTGCGTTTATTGCATTCTTGTTGTATCTTAAGATAAATTTGTTGCAAACTGATCTATATTTGAACACAGGCATAAAATTGTTTTGAATTAATGTAAAGATGTTGTATCTCTGGTATATAATGATGTAAAGTAATGTACCATGAAGTGCCGTAATCTGTGGTGATGATATTCAGTAACTTGAATGACGTATGTCTTACAGGCATCATCAGGTATCGTTGCATTCACAACAATTTGATTGGGATCCCGTGGTTCCCACCACTGGGGCAAGATATATTTTGTTGTGCTCCTCATGATATTGACCGCGTGCATAGACGCTGCATCGAATATGCACATTGCCTTGCATTACTTCACTTACAATATATTCGTAAATAAGTTATGTTCATCGTGTTATGCTCATCGTGCAATGTTTATTGCGTTATGTTCATCCGATAATCGGTTGCTTGCGTAGTCCGCTATCAACCTGAAATGCGCTGGCCTGTCACCGACAAGAGTTGAGCTTCTTGTAAAATTCCTCATTGCTGGTTACATATTCGCGACGCTGTTCAACATGAACACGCATTACTTGTGTATATCCATCATCTGGTAGTTGCGCCGAGCTGATTGACTGCAATGTTCATTTCATGCAATTCATTTATTGCCATTTATGCTTAAGCTATGCTCATCGCGACACTTTTTACTTGCATTTTCTCCAACATAAAGGTTAATGAATGACTATTCTGGCCGGTATTTCCTTTTTAGGATAATCTAAATACAATAATACTCAAAAATTCTATCCGCACACGTTCATGCCCATGATCACCTGGGCGTCAATCGTTATGTGCCCAATGTAAGGTACACACGCGCACAGGCACCGTTCGAGATGCTAATTGTGTTCATCTACTGAATCAATGCATAGACACCCTTCTTGACATAAATATCGTTACATTCCCCAATTATTTTGTCTGTCCCATTAATCATACGATATATTTAGATAGTTTAGTTTACAGTGACGTATTTACGTCCACTGCATTGTCTCCGTGTTTGGTGATCTAATCACGTATCTACGATGCCTTCCATTGCTGCAAGGAAACTTTCATTGCATTTTCGTCACAAACCATCATTATCATTTCCATATATCGTTTTATTATATAACCCCACACTCATATAACCTGTTCACCTCATCTCTATTCCCGTATAAAAAAGCCGCTGCACCCCGCATATGCATTATGAGCTCAATCTAGATATCCGCTCCTAAGCAGGCCATTTACATACCCCATACATCTATATAGCGGGGCGATCTTGCTACTAGCCTATATTTAGCAGCCGTGATCAGAAATGACGATAATGATTGCTGCATGTGTCTTTGCATCTTGGCAGGTTGAACATGATCACAGGGTTCGGGCGCGGTGGGCCAGGTGCATCGCCGGAGCAGGGTTGGGAAGCTCACACCGGCCTCGTCTCAGCAGTTCCGATTAAAGGTGAGTGGCCGAGCCCAGCAGCCAGAAAGTGTGAGTGTGAGTGTGTGCTGAGTAGACACAATGCACAAAGTCAAGTTCTTCTGCGCCCTTGTGGCATCGGCGTTTGCCGCGCATATGTATGCCACAGCCTTGCAAGAGCTCTTCCTGTTCAAGGCCGACACGATCATTGCCAACGCTTATGGCGGGCACTTCCAGTTCCTCACAAACCTCGGCATTCTCATCTCGCTGTTCCAGCAGGTCGTATCTGTGTTGTCACTGCTCACAGGATTGCGCACGCTTAGAGCATTGCAGAGCTCGTTGCTTGTTGTGAGTGCCCCTCTTGAGTTTGTGATTTCGGCTCTTTACTGGCCCCTGAAATTCACCAATCCTAACCTGCTTCTGGACAGACGCGTGTCCACCGGTATTGGCCCGAGTCTTGACCGCCGTCTCCACTTGTACCCAGCGATCATCCAGTTCATCACGGCCACCGTGTTGGCACAAACTCCGTGGAGATCGTCACTGTTCAGAACAGCCCTGCTTTTAGCGAGTTTCGCTGGCTCGTATTGGTACTGGTTCGAAACGACGTACGCGGTGAACTCATTCTACCCGTATCCGTTCCTCGCCCTTCTGACGACGCAACAGAAGTTCGCACTTGTCAGTGGAGCCACATTGTTGGCTTTGGCGGCCTACAAGTTCATTCAGAACGTGCAGCGCAGGCTGCTTGCTTAGACGTGTTTTCAGGCAAAAAAATACATATTGCATCGTTTATCATTTGTATTCTATCTATAGATTCGTATGTGATCCGCATGGATGGGCTATCTTCTCAGTGTTCTGCAATACTCCATCTTTTGTATGCTCAAAGTTGAATCTTTCAGAGGAGCTTCTGTATTTCACTAGAGGCATTCTAAGGGTGGAAATTGCATGCATCATGATTATCTAGATCTGCTTTCAATGACTTCATGAATTGTTTTATATAACTCAACAGTAACTAGAAGGCATGTCTTTTGATTATGATTTATACATGCTTCAATCGTCTTGCATCAATAGGACATGTCTTTTTATGGGTGAACTAGTCAATAATTTGATACTTTAATTCCCGTATATCACAGGGCATATCTTGATATGAAGAGACAACCGTCTAACTATTTTCATTCATCTCATACATACGCAATCGTTCATGTTTTTCTATAAATCGGTAATTTCTACAGGTCGTCCATCTTATATTTATCACTAATACTAATATATTTATGTCGTCCGCATTGAAACCAAGTCCCTACTGACTGCTTGCAAAGCAGAGTTACTCGGGGATTACATTGGACATTCCATCTCCGACCGAGATGTCCCCCAGACACGCCGTGCCGCCACTTACATCGAAACAGCGCTATGCAAGCGTCTCTGGTCGCCTTCCTGCGCTGGCTACAGAACGTAACCGGCACAGGTCCGCGATTGAAAATTAGGAATCGATCGTAAAAACTGGAGAAAAAACCTACCCTGGACTCCACCTATATGCCCCTAAATGAGCTTATTAAGGCACTCCGGAGCAGGCTAGCCTCTGAAGTGGATTTGACAGCTCTATAATACGGAGTTGTTTCAAGTGCTCGAATATATAGGTTATGCAGTAAATTTATACTCACTTTATCAATTGTGTAGGATTGTAAAACAATGGGTGACCCTACATGTCGTTCTGGCCTCAAAATTAATTAGTTACTATTTATAATGTTTTTGCCTAATTTGCTAGAAATAAATAATGCACAAATTGGGATCACACAGACATCCACTGATTAAAGATCTGAGCCACCGCCTCAGGAGATCGGCTCAGCATGCATGTAGCCACAACCTGGTTATTTTTCGTCAAAACCGCTGTCGGTCCAAGATAGTCGTGGAACTTGCATAATTGTGCAAGGACACCTGACATGTCCTGGACATACGGGATGGGAAGTCCAGTGATGTCCACGACCGGTTCGTTTCTGCTGCAGTAAAGGCCGTAGCGAGTCACTAATGGCTGGGTAAACAGCCATTGCCATGTTGATATATTGTTCAAAAGGTTTTGCTCCGGCGCTGAAGCGGGATCGAATATAAAGACGCACTGCCCGTTGATCGATCGCAGAAGATCATCCAAATTAGCCTCAATATGATTAGGGAACTGTAAGTGTGGGGACCAGATTCGGATCGGAGGAGACGGCTGAGGAGAGGTCAGTCGATGGACACCCGGCATGTTCGAGGGCTCGGCGCCATAAACAGCCTGCTGGAGCTTTTCTCCGTTACCCGAGAAAACGAGCGGACCGACAAATAGAGGCGGAGTGCCTGATCTGGCACGTTTTTCAACATTCGCGTTTATGAGCGTCTCGGTGCTGGCCATAAACGACACGCGGTTTTCCCGTTCATGGTCAAAGTCAGGAGACGCAGCTCGCTTCATATGGCAGCAATTTGAGCGGTCTTAATTATTCTATGGAGTGCTCAAAGCTGCTCGACTTCTTTTCGCGATAGATCACGCGTTGTTTATATGGAACAGATCGAGGCCCAGGGTATGGAAATGGTGTTTAATTGTGCAGCTCTTTCAATATGTATACTTTTTCCAGTATTTATGGACGATAGCAGTGACAACTTCTATGGTTTTAGAACCGCTCACGTGATATATCAATGACCAGCCCACAACATCGTCCGTACTTGTTAAACTGTGTGTCTATATGTGTGCTGTCGGACACAAATAGCTGCGTAGAACTGAGCCGACTTTAAAAAATGGTTGACATATAAATACAACAGTTTCATGAACACGCCTCAAAGTCAATTGTCATTTTGAAGCAATATCGAAACATCAATGGCTTGAAAGTTGAGTCAAATCTCTCTTATGTTCTGGTATTGGTCTGCGCGACAGTTTAAAGCTTGTTAATAAATTGTGGATCGAGCTTAAGCGGCAGCCTCAGCGGCGCCACAGAGACCGAAGCAAGTGAATATCGCAGCGAAAAATGCACAGAAGCCGTTAGCAGGAAAAGGAAGAGGAATAGGAATGCAGAAAAACATTAGAATTAACTACAATTAATTTCTTGTGCCAAAGTCACGTCGTCCTCCGCCCTCGATGAGGGTTTCTTCTATATATGGGGAAGCTATACACGCACCCTTGCCCGGATGTGCATTGCTGTCAGTAGAACAAAGCTCAAAGCCACACCGAGCTCCACGACGTGCAGCATTGTGGAGGGTGGCTCATTGATGGGTGACGAGCAGTTTTTAGAGACGTTATTGCTATCCGAGATCTCTCATTGTGATCAAGAGCCGTTTGATCTTTCACCTTAAAATGTAATACAACGTCATAATTTCGCATGAAAAGTTTCCTTTCGTAATCTCAGCTATGCACGTCGAACAAACATCTATGATGTCACATGCCCTGATTGAGATCATCGTTCTGCTGTCTGCATACGATATTTTCACGATGTAAAACACGAAAAGGTACGATTTTGACTGGAGCCATAATAGACGAATATGTTGCAAATTATACTTATTATGCCAGGACGGAGTCGAACTTGAAATTATTTTGTAAGATCTAAAGTCGAAGTCTTATTTGTGTAGATTTTTTTAAACGAACCGATCAAATCACAGTATACACTGACATATTTTTCTTTCACTTTATACGAATTGTGCTAGATATTGAATAATGTCACTAAATTCATTATTATGCAACTGGCTCAAATATTCTTTAGAATAAATGCTCTCATCAAACGGAATTTCTTTGCAATTCTAGATGAGTTGTCATTTAAAGTACTTCGTATTTATAAGAATCACGCTCTGATAGAAAATGAATAGTTGAAAATTCTTTCAGGCTGGACTCTGCGGTCGACTCATGATAAGGTGAAATTCTTGGATGAACACCGTCACGGCCCCCCTCAGATCAATGGCGCTTAAAAAGATTCAGCGACCATACAAAAGTTACTCGGGATTTTTCACTTTTGCCGCCAATGTGGTTCTACGTTGTCATTGCACCATTGTTGATAGCACGTGGCCCTTATGATTGCCTATATACGAGATGATTAACCTCGGTTGCACGTTCATGTTTAGATGCTGCTGATAAGAATTTTTGAAGCAAATATTGGCCTAGCAAAGGGGGATAAAACTGACACTTGATTGTAATGAGTTAATCAGGATCCGTGATTGAATATAATAAGTGAAAAAATAGGCTATTTTCATCCCGCGCTTAAATTACCAACCCATACCCCGGAATCATTTGATAATGCACTGAATGTGCATCTGTGCTGTCCAAATTAGGGAAGCGTCCGAGGTTGACAGATTCACCCGATGCACATAAGTACATAAAGGGCTGGCGGTAGAGGATGAGAATCTTGAACGAATAATTGAGAAAATGTATTTTTGTGGATAGATCGAACCATTTTAGGATTAGAGTGACGAGGCTCGTGTATATTTCCTTATCTGTATTCTATGCACGTCATTATGCATGTTTACTGTTCACATGTATATGACTCTATTTATCAATTTGATGCAGTAGTCTGAGTCGGGCAGACGTTTCACATGAAAAAATTGCCAAAAATTTGAACCGCCATATATGGCGGCTAAACTTACCCGCAATTGCCGGCCTCACGCAGACAAAAATACGTTAGATTAGTTATACTTTTATTTTGAGACCTTCAATTGTTGTTTTCGTTGTTTTATAGTTGCGACGAACAGGAGAAGAGCTTACTTTCTGAGCGACGCTAGTTTTGAAAAAAAAGAGGAGCATCTATGCGTTGTTCATATCTTTGAAAAATTGATCTGCCCACTAACAAAGTGCGGGCAAGCACCTTAGTAGGTATACAAAGCCAGTCACCAATTTCCCATGTCTTATTGAAAACGATGGTTTCGTCAACGTTACGCTTTGCGAATTATTTATAGCTAACTATATATTTTGCTTATCTTGCACTGCACGAATGTTACATCATAGAGGTGCGGCAGAATTTTTATTATACGATTGATGGGTCTGTGTACGTGGGTGTAGGGAATTTTCCAGATTATTTGGCGGCTTGAGGTATGACATGGAAAGGGATCTAGATCTGACGTTATGCAAACTCCTAGCAAGTTGTGCAATGGCAGAAAACTTTAGGCATGTTGGGGAAAGCCTAATTGAGGCCAGAGTGCATTACAGGAGGAAACCAAGGGTTAATTATTTACTAAACTTAGAATAGAGGGGGCTTATATTGAGTGGCATGAAGAATACATGGGTGGGGCACGAACGAATTTTGACAGAAATCGATGCAGTGACATAATCAGATCAACCACCAGTTTAGTTGTCTCTCCTTACATTTGGACCCCTCATTCAGATTGAGATGCGGAGAAGACAGCGTGCATACAGTGGGGAAATGTGCGCAACTTTAAATGGTAAAAAATACCAAAATCACCGATGCCGATTTAAGACATTGTGAATATGTAAAAATAAATTATTAATCTACAAAGTACTGGCCCTTAGTTTACGAGCGCAGCAGCCTTGCTCCAGCCTGTCACGCGCCACATCGTGAAAAACATGGACGCCGATGAGGAATCGAAGCTGCAGCCCGCTGGAGCATCACGTTGCAAAATAAACCCTATCCAACGTGTGCTATGCCGGAGACATGATTTGACGTTGCGGGTCTCGTGACAGGATTTCCAACGTTTCTTTCGTATACTGATCTTGAAAGATCGGAGGCACGAACTGGTGCGCGCCGGCTCGATGCACCTGGCGAGATCATTGGACTCGCCATTGCTTTGTTGGGTAGCCTAGGCGAAACGCGCGAAAACGGCGCGGGCCAGAGGGGCGTTTTAGGGCATTACGTATTGTGCCGGGCCGTGGAGTCGCACGTGGCCGGACTACCTAATCTGGGTAGCGGTATGACGACGATTAGAGTTTACTGATTTGTTGTGGATGCGGGACCCCAGCGCCGGCTCCGATTTGGGAGCAGCCGGCCAAACAACCCCGCTTTCCTTACCACTCCTGGAGTGGAGCGGTGCCCTAGCCTAGACATACAACCCAAGCCCCGCGCAGGCATCAACGGCGGCGCTGTTCCGGCCTGCAGCGTAAGGCCGATATGCAGCGGCCGCGTCAGATACGCTGCTGGCAGAGCACTTTCCCGGGCGAAACGGCCTGCGAGCCTATCCCGCAGAGGCATCCGACCCTGCCGAAGTTCGCCCCGCCAGATGCAGCCCGGCTGCGTCGCGTCCCGATTATTTTCGATTTCCGGGTCTGCGTCAGTATATAATAACCCCTATTCGCTTTCTTCCCAACCAGAACCATCCCATCGCCGGAGTGTGCATCGCTGTTACCAAAGCCTTAACCTCCTCCTCACCCACACAGCACCCACACGCACGCACCTCCTCCATTTACCCTCCATTTACCCTCCTCCCCTCCAGTTGTTCAGGGCTCCCACGGCACATCTGAACCTACCCCTCACTCCCGAATTCACCTCCTTATAACAGGCCCATCCCACACCACAGCGGCCCGGGCAGTGAAAACGCAACTTTTTCATTTTTTTGTAACCGTCCCCACACGCATCATCACCACCCAATGGTCAAAGCCGTCGTTGCTGGAGCCGCCGGTGGCATCGGCCAGCCGCTCTCGCTGCTTTTAAAATCGTCGGCGCTCATCGACGAGCTTGCATTGTACGACGTCGTCAACAGCCCCGGCGTCGCCGCGGACCTGTCTCACGTCAGCACGCCCGTCAAAGTCACCGGCTATCTTCCGGAAAAAGACGGCATTAACGAGGCCATGAAAGGCGCCGACATTGTCATCATTCCGGCCGGCGTGCCGCGCAAACCCGGCATGACTCGGGACGACCTGTTCAAGATCAACGCCAGCATTGTGGCGGGCCTTGCCGAGGCAATTGCGAAGAACGCTCCTAAGGCGTTCGTGCTCATTATCTCGAACCCTGTGAACTCGACGGTGCCTGTTGCTGTCGAGGTTCTCAAAAAGCATAATGTTTTTGACCCCGCTCGAGTGTTTGGTGTGACCACCTTGGACACGGTGCGGGCAAAGACGTTCATTGGCGAGCTCACGCACACGAACCCGAAAGAGGTGACCGTGCCCGTGATCGGCGGCCACAGCGGGAACACGATTGTGCCCGTTCTGTCGCAGTCGAACCCGCCGATCGGCCGCATCGACGCCGAGGCGAAGAAAGCATTGATCCACAGAATCCAGTTCGGCGGCGACGAGGTCGTGCAGGCGAAGGCCGGCGCGGGCTCGGCGACGCTGTCTATGGCGTTCGCGGGTTTCCGCTTCGCCGAGTTCGTGCTCCGCGGCATCCGCGGCGAGCCGTCGACAACCGTGGCCTACGTCTACTTGCCCGGCATTTCGGGCGGTGACGAGATCCGCAAGGCCGTCGGTGTCGACTACTTTGCTGTTCCCGTCCATCTCGGCCCGAAGGGCGCCGAGCGCGTCGAGAACATTTTGCCGAAGCTCGACAGCGACGAGGCGCAGATGGTCAAGGTGGCCGTTGACGGACTCAAGGACAACATCCAGAAGGCGCTCGATCTTTCTGCGCCGGCAACTGCCAAGTAAGTATTCAGAGGAGGGAAGTAAGCTTACTTTTTGGGGTACTCGAGTGTGATTTTGAACAAACAAAGTCATCCTCACAATTCATCATTTTCCATTTCAAAGGGGGGAGATCCTTGATTTCCCCGATCATTTTTGGACCTTTACATCTACCATTTACCACCATTTCTGTTCTTGGACAGAAAAGTGACCTCATTTCCTTTCTCATCTTTTTCACCCGATTTTGCTCTTTTTTTGGTAAAGACGAAAATTACGGACACAGTACTAATCACCGCCTATAGAATTTAAGAAGATAGACAGCAGCATCCGAGGATGGCTCTCTGAATATAGCGCTACGGTCGAACATCTCGATCGATCGCTATATCTAATGCATAGGAGACCTCAGGGTGCGCCCGTAGCCAGCTATAACAGCTATAAGACGAGTTTATAGCTTGTCGTCCTCGATAGTGTGGACGCCGACGGCCCCGCTTAGGAATTGTAGACCGGCGTGGCCCGATCTGCCTGCACGCAGTAGGCACCGTAGATAAGCATGCATGCACGTAGACATATAAGTAAGAGCAATTTCGATAATTTATGTGCTAGTAGCGTCGAATGTTTGTTGCATTTATCAAGCGCCTGCCTGAAATATCGATGTACGAGGCCACACCACGATAATCATGCATGTCGGAGATGTTCGTGGCCCCCAGCTATTTTTATTAAACTAAATTAACGCATTATATTGATTTTTTGAGCTCAGTTTGTACAATTTTCGGCACATGCTGTCCACATTTAGATCGTTTCCTATTACAGATCTTTATCAAAAGTGTTGGCAGATCCACATTGGCGGTCTAGAAACCGCTGCACGTGACACATAGATAGAGTTGAAGAAAAGACCGGCGATTAAACACCCAGCATGGCCACTGTCGACCCCAATTCGTCAATATGGCGCAATACTCAAAAGAAATGGTGAAATGGTGCGGCGCCCCCCCCCAAACGCGTCGGTCCTCGGGCGCCCAAAACTTCCTCAAGCGGACTACCGGTCCGACTTAGCCAGGCCGTAGGGTTCATGCAGCGTGCACACGAAATTCTCCATAAGCATTATCTCACCGTGAGATGTCGTCCAGGGTACGGATCATGTATGTCGTCGGAGCTCCGACTCTGCGTGTGTACAGTTTGTGGTATTCCACGTGAACCGCCAGACCGGCGCAGAGATGTATAAATACAGGTCGAAATGTCGACTTTTCTCGATATCCACATCGCAATTGTAAAAAGCAAACAATTAAATTCACTATGTCTTCCACTTTCATCAAGCAGCTCGGTACTCGCCGCACCATCTACGCCCTGTCCAAGGACAACTTCCCTCTGAAGAACGACCAAGTCACCAAAATTGTTGAGGAGATTATCGCCGCTACGCCGACCTGCTTCAACAACCAGACGAATCGTGCGGTCATTCTCTTCGGTGACAAGCACGACAGGCTCTGGAACGACATCGCCCACAACGCTTTGAAGGCCATCTTGCCGGCAGATCAGTTCAGTGCTACTGAAGTGAAGCTCAAGGGCTTCGCTGCTGCCTATGGAACCGTGCTTTTCTTCCAGGACAGCTCCATTGTGCGGGACTTCGAGAACAAGTTCCCCATTTTCGCGCAGAACTTCGCTCCCTGGGCTGAGCAGAGCAGCGGCTCTGCGCAGATCTCCACGTGGACAGCCTTTGCTCTAGAGAACGTGGGTGCTAGCTTGCAGCACTACAGCGAGGTCATCTACGAGAAGGTCGCTGCCGAGTTCAAGGTGCCCGAGCACTGGAAGCTCAGCGCGCAGCTCGTGTTCGGCTCCAAAGCCGGTGAGCCCGGTGCGAAGCAGACGCTTCCGGCCAGCGAGACTGTGAAGGTCGCTTAGATATTTATGCATAGATCATTCAACGTAAAATTATAAATGAATGTCTCACCCAAATTATGAACAGGTTTTCTAAAAATGTCGCTGAAATTGTCCCATTCCTATCTCACTTCTCATACTTTGAGCAGATCCACAGGTATTGTGTGGCTCATTAATACAGTATACTCATAAGTAATCTCGTCCACTATATGTCGTTGTGTATTTTCCATTGGTAATCGTTCCAGTTCCGAGGAAATTTTTCACATCGTGTGAACTTACATGTTGTGATCGTCGGGGTTTTACATAACTTTGGAACGTTCTCAATGAAATCCTACAATATATATTTTATTTTTTCATCGCTTCTTAAAATTCACTCTGGTTTGTCTATCTGCTTCACATAGCATAATTGCTATATTGGCATTTGAACATGTTCGACAGAAGCCACTATCTTATTTGTATTCTTTGGTGTCTTTGGGAGTCATTACTATTTACATAAATTCATCTTAGTCTGTATGTACAAATCGCCCGATGTTTCGGACGCGACGCATTACCTTGGGTGTGGGGCACTGAATAGCCAGCTCCTCAAGCGTCTTCTGATCGCTGCCTCCACCCCGGGCCATGTCAATGAAATTCAAAATCGAGTCCTCATTAAACTTGACGAACCGGTCACGGGCCTCGAATGCAAGGCTCCTTGCCGACTCCAGGTCCGATCGTTGGAGCAGACACTGCAGAAGCAGATTAAATAACAATGTGTGCACGCTTTCATGGGCGTGGGGGAGTGAAGCAGCGCTGGGTTCTGCAGAGTTTTGATCAAGCGTGATTTCGTCGAAAATCTCGGCGAGAGTTGCGTACCGGCTTTCGTCCGAAAGCAGGGCCTGTGCTGTGCGGGGAAGATCGGCAATGTTGACTTTGTTAGCCAACGGACCGAGTTTGATCAGGTATCGGCACACGGTTTGGAACGAGACGGCGAAATCTTCCTTCGACGGCTCCTCCGTATTAGGTGGTGCATCATCATCAATCGGTGTGGGCTTGGCACGGTTGATCGAGCTCTGTGCAGCAGCTTCGATCAAGCAAACATAGAGTTTCAGGGAGTCTTCTAAATTGTGTTTTGTTCCCAAAGCCCGCTGTCTTCGGCGCATTCGAAGCGAGGCCCATTCACAGAGATGCAGATCACCGTTCTGAGCAGCGATCCCGGCCAGCCGGAGGTACGATGCATCGTCGATCACGAGCAGTCCGGGAACAAGCGCGTGTTTATGGACCCATTTAAGACCAGCAAAATAACCAGTGTTCAAACAGAGCTGTAGAAACATTCCCCACGTGCGTGCATACACGTTTGAGTACGCTTCCACGAGGATCTGCATGGCCTGCATCGCCATTTCCGTGTCTTTGTGCCATTTTGCTGCAATGAGCAGCGATTCCAGTGTTTCATATGACAACAAGATATCTCCTGTATTCGCCATTTCGACATCGCGAATAAACGCAATGCACATTTCGTAGTGATCTCGAGCAAGAAACAGCTTCACAAGTCGATCGCAGTTCAGTGCAAAGTGCCGTTCACCCACCTGTTTCACAGTCACAAGTTTTGAGAACACATACGGTGTTAATGGGCTCGACTTATCGGCTGCACATGCCTCGTAAAACTGGGCCATTACATTAGGTGCGATCACGAGGCCCTTCTTCGTGTACCTTTCGCGAATAAGCGGCCATGCCTCGTATACATCAGCTCGATTCAGAGCTGATTCCAGCTGATCCGAGGTATCTGAATTTTCGTTGTTTGAAGCCACTTTCGCGTTGATCTCCACCGGTTTCACCTCGTCCTGGGCTGCTTTTAGCTTCGAATTAGGTATGGATTTATTAGAAGTGTCTGAAGCGCTGCTTGATCTATTGAGATCAGCATCGCTGGAACTTTTCACCTCATAATCGTCATCAGACACGGCCTTCGACACGAAGTGTCTGCCACGGCCATGCAGCATTCCAATGCGAGGCCCGCCGAACGGCTGCAAGACAAGCGATGCCCTGCTCAGTTGCGGAAGTGCCCGGCCTTTAAACATTTCATGGCCGTCTGCAAAGTCGGATGCTTCTGTAAAGGTGATATGTGGAAGGGCAGGGTAGATGGGTACAAGTCGTGCACGAAGTGCACGAAGTGTGAACAGTTGATAAGAAGTAATTAACAATATGATAAAAGTGAATAACAAAAGAATAACCAGTAATTAACAAGTAAATAACAACGTAAAGAAAAATAGATAACGAACTGGGAGAAAATAATCATCGAGAGATGAGTGAATGTAGAGTGTACAAACTTTAGTCAGGATGTGACTGAATCGGTTCAACGTCAATGAAATGTGATCCACATTGCAATATTTGAGATTGTCTTGCTATTTTGAGCGCCTCTTTGTTTGCACTGAATATCCATGTGTTTGAATATTCATGTATTTGTATATTCATTTTTGGGGTTGCATGTACGGTGTTGCAGGTATTAGGGTAGATCTGAAAAGTGATTTTTCATTCACATTAATTGACAAACATGTTGGCACGCAACTTGGGCCTGCGTAGCGGCACGCAGATGTTGCGCTCGTCGACAATGTTGCGCTCGCCGGCCATGCTTCCGCCCCGGCTGCGGCTCGCCGCGGTGCCCCTGGGCGTCCGCTACAAGTCGGAAATTGCGACCGAAATCGGCAAGGTCAGTCCTGACGCCGGATCGGCGACCGGATCGGCGGCTGACGCCATTGCAAACGCGGCAAACAGCGCCACGGACAAGGCAGTAGGCATTGTCGAGCACGTTGCCGACGTCGCCTCCGCGGTTCCGCCGGATCAGATCGGATACTTCCAAAGCGTCGGTCTTGCCCAGTCCTGGGTCTGGCCCGAATACATCTTCCAGCACGTCATGGAGTACGTGCACGTCTACACGGGCATGCCCTGGTGGGCCACGATTCTGGCTGTGACGCTGGCCACGCGTACGATGATGCTTCCGCTGTATCTGTCGTCTTCGGACGCAGCAGCACGCATGGCCCGCATTAAGCCCGAGCTAACTGTGCTTATGGAGCGCACGAAGACGGCGACGGACCAGCGGGACGTGCAGAAGGCCATGCTCGAGCGCCGCCAGCTCATGAAGGCCAACAACATCAAGGTTCTGAACATGGCCAAACCCTTGTTGAGTGTGCCCGTGTTTTTGGGCTTCTTCAATGCGCTTCGAGGCATGTCTCACGTCCCGGTGGACGGTCTCACGACGCAGGGTCTTGCTTGGTTCCACAATCTCGCAGCGATGGACCCGTACTGTGGCCTGCAGATCATCACGGCCACTCTGTATGCGGCGACTTTCAAGTTCTTTGGCGGTGAAACCGGCGCTGCGCAGGTGTCACCGGTCATGAAGAAGGTGTTCACGTACATGCCGTTCATCGCCGTGCCGCTGACGATGTCGCTGCCGGCCAGTGTGTGCTTCTACTTTGCGATCAACTCCGTGTTCTCCGTGATCCAGTCGAACGTGCTCAAGTCCGAGTGGCTCCGGAAGACCCTGAAGCTCGCGCCGATGGTCACGCCGGCGGAGCAGGCCGAGATCAACAAGCGCTTGGGCACGGACCCGGCGGCGGCTCAGAACGACTCGATCATGGGTGCGCTGCGCAAGCGATACCAGGACGCCAAGGACCAGGCCGAGCGCCGTGTGGCCGAGGAGGAGCGCAAGAAGGCGGCCGAGGCGAAGGCGAAGCTCGAGATGCAGTCCCGCTACATCCAGTTCCAGAAGCCCAAGAAATAATGTACATAGATGAACAACATAAATAAATGCGATACAAAACAGCTACAAAGATCAATTCAAACATAAATAAATAAAACATAAGTTTGATACAAAAAACCGTTGAGATAAGTTGGCGTATACACATATGGGACAATCCGTCTGGTACGACTATCTGCAACAATCTGTCTACTGATATCATCAACTATGTGATGCATCACAGATCGTGTGCCAAGGAATTGCGTCATTTTTTAATTGTATGTTAATTGTAGATTAGGTATATAAACACATAAGATGCGAGTCAGCATTGAGATAAGTATCCTATGAACAATCTATCGTAAATTATATTCCCCTACATAATGAAAGTTTCCGACAATCTGTCTAATATGTTGTCATTGAAGACTATAAGACCAACGTGAATCATCGTCTTTGTCAATCGTATGTGTTGTGCAGGCGTAAATTATCATCATGCAAATGGAGACTTATAATATGGTCATATGCCCCTGTTCACGATATATCCGTGTGCCTACCTAATAATGCAGTAGTGAACCGTCGATCCTGATCAGTAGTCAACGTGAATCATGGGTCAACATAGTGCATGGTGTTCATCCATCATACGCCTAATCGAAGAAACCGTTTGCATCGAATTCATTTGACTGACAGGAGTTCGCGGTATCCTCATTGTCTCCATAATCTGTCTATGATCAGTCGTGAATTATATAATTTACGTAGTCTATCGTGGTGTCAATTAATCTAACAATGTAATCTGTGCAATCACAGCTTCGCCGCAAGCGACGCAGCGAGCTGCTGGTGGAACCGCTCATCGACAGACAATGCGTATTGCTTTGCTTCCTCCTCGCGTTGTGCGTAGAACTGTTTCGCACTCTCACGCATGAAATCCTTCGTCGCCGCAAACGTCTCGTCCGGATGCGTGTGGCATACCATGTGTGCAGTGCCCGGAATGAGTTTACGTTGTACACGGGAATTGCCCGACTCGCGAATATGCGATTCAAGGGCCTCAGTCAGTCCCTCGGGGTTGAAATCGTAGATGTCGCCGTGCACAATCAAAGTAGGGGCACGAATGCGGTGGGCTAGCGATTTGCCGAGCCCGAGAATCGACTGTGCACTATAATAGGGACCAGCCTGCAGAGCTTTAGACACCTTCATAGAAACAGCCCGCGGTGCACCTTCACCGTGGTTCGCTGTCTGGAAGCTCGAGGCAGTCATAGCGTCACGTACACGCGGATGCGCAGCGTGAGTCAGGTACCGCGTGTTCATGTACTCACGGTACTCATCAATGTCCTTGAAATCGACTACGGCGTTGCGATATGCAGCACGAGCAAGCTTCGCAGTGGCGAGCGAGAACAATCCAGCATCAGCAACGGCAACATCACCGCCCCACGTCGGATCAATAAGCACGAGTGCAGCTACCAAAGCAGGCTCAAACACGCTGAGAGCAATGGAAGCAGCTCCACCCATAGAATGACCGAACACAATTAGCGGCTCACTGATGTCAATGAGGCCGCGACGGAGGCAGTCACGCACAACGCACGCTGCATCGCGAGCCATATCCTCCCACACGAGGAAACTTGCCGCTTTTCCTTCATTTAATACAGCTGAATCACCACAAACCGCGTGGTCCGGAGAGATGCAGCACCGAAGATCGGCGCCGAACTCGCGTTCGCACAGCTCGATCATGTACCGAAAGCTTTCTTTCGAGTACTGGCCGCCGTGGAGAAACAGAATATTCATGCGCTGCGATTGTGCCTGGAAATTACCGCTTTTGGCAGTGCCTCCAATTTGATTGCCATTTTCGGCCGTGGTGCCTCCATGGGGGCCTTCACTGTGGGGGCGTCCACTTTGGGCACCGCTGCTAAGGCCTCCTCCACTAGGGCCTCCATTAGGACCCCCGCTGGGGTCCCCACGCGTGTGGTTTTTGGAGGCCGCACTGGCCCCGTTGAAATCGTGCACTTCATAAACAATGTCGAGTGCCGCATTGGCATATTGCACGCTACGCGCATCGCTGCGTGGCCAGTACGCCGGAACGGCGTATTTGCGAATGACCATTGGGGAACAGCGCTTAGTCCCTGCAGCGACCACGGCCTCTAGATATATCTTCAGCGTGCATAAGGTGATGCATGAGGTTGTGGGAGAGGGTGAGGGTCGCGGCGACGGTGTGTGAGGGTGGAGAGGGGCACTGCCGAGGCGCTGAACAAGCAGAATACATATATAGAAGTGCAGTAGCGCGAGCGGATTTAGATGGGATATTAACTGCAGATATTGCAGTGCATATATCTACATGTCTTGGGGAAAGACCAATAGATTTTATGTCAGCATCGTTTAACCGCCGATTCAATACGGGCGTATCAGGCGGGTGAATATGTGAGTCACCCGGGATTTACGATTTAGCTGAAGCACCGCGTAGCTTTCATTCATAGATGTATATAAACATGGTGGGGTCTTCAACTGCATCAGACTATATTTGAACATTCGGGGGTCCGAGATTTGTAAGATGCTATTCCGCTAATTCTCCGATGAAACATCGAGACACAAGACGGAGATCTATAAGGTTTGTGACTGATATTCTGTTGTCGTGATATACTATGGCCCATCAAAAGAAACGGGTTTTTAGCATGATTCAAACGATGAGAAATCTTCGTGTAATCCATGGCGATCAAATTGAACATGATGAAATCTCTTGGATGGAATAGAATTCAGAGTCGCAGTATAGCATAAATGTAGTGCTAAGAATCTGATTAGGTTTGTCCGAGTCTGGTGTGCACTAGTACCGCACTGAATCCTAATGTAATTGAGCTATTGTTGAAGGATGTCGCTGGTTGCGGAGATTAAGTTGCCTAAGGATTATTTGGTTAAAATTCTGTGGATTGCACCAAATCAGCATTGTGCTTCCATATTTGCGCGTACGTCAAAGCTAGAATGCCGAGTATATGGCACCAATTGGCGATTTAAAATAAAGTCGGCTAATTGAAGCGCCAAATCAAGGAATCAAAGGCTACCATCCGAAAATCCGACAGGCCATAGATTTGTTGGAATATCGGAGAAATTCCCACATAGGTGCGAACTAATCAGAGAACTGAAGAAATGACGACATGTATTGAGCAAATGAGAGCTAGCATCTCTTGTTGACTGCAAGTTTCATGGTGTTGACATTATTCATCCCAAAATATCTTCAATTATCATCAACCTGGATACGCTCCTTACTGTATCAGATTACATTGAGAGCAGCTCACCGCGTCAAAGCTGTTCACGTTATGTACATCACTAATTGAAAAATCCAGTCTCACTCACCCATTCAAAGTATGCATCTCTAATTGTAAACACCAACCATGCCCATCACAGGATTCGACCGTAGCAGAATAGACTAAAATGAGAAATTCAGCGTCCAAAATGTGAATGGTTAACACCGACTGGGTACTCATCACCACATTGAGAAATTCAGCCTGACTTACCAATGTATGCATCTCTAATGGTCAGCACTAACAGAGTAGCACTTCAAACTTCGTTGGATTTAACTTGAGCAGTCCAGACTACATTGAGAATTCGACCTCATTTGTGAAACCGACTAGGTATGCGTATCCCTGAATATCATATCGAGAACAAGCCACCTCACTCAGTAAAGTATGTCATCTTCAGCTGTGAACTAATTGGATATGCTCTTCACTGAATTAGGTTACACACAGCAATCATTGACCAAAGTACGTTTGCACCAACCGAGTGTGCGCCGCGCAAGCACCAAATTTGATGCGAGGATACCGGGCTACATTAAGGGTGATCGACTCACTTTCTCCGGTTTTTTACTAACTGGGCATGCCTTTTGCAAGCACTTGATTCAATCAAAGCAAACAGAAGACATTGAGAAAGTTGACAGCACTACTCGAAGTATCTTCACACCAGTATGTTACACACAAAGTCAGACTACATTGGGTGATCGACCTCCTCCCAAAGTATCCATCTCCAGTTGTCAATACCAGCCCAGGTATGAAGACCATGCAGACTACATTGATATCAATTAATCTCACCACCGAAGAACACTAATGTGCTTCTTACAGAATCAGATTCGAGTGAAGAATTCGACCTCATCCATCCATATTTGTATTTGTATTTGTATGTGTAGCAATTATATATATATCTCTTCAGGTATTTGAGTTAGTCGCGGCTAAACACGAATACCAGATGCAGTAGAGTTGTCGCCAACATGGGTATGTTTATCACTAAATCAGACACATAGAGAGCAGTCGGCCTCATCCACCCACGGTAGACACAAGTGACAACAATACAAAGAAGAGTTTTATAAATTAATTTTACGCAAACTGAATAGGCTTCTTATTCCTCATTGTTGACCCACTGGGTATGCATTGAGATCGATCCACCCCATCGACCAGATTTATACCGGCATCTCACTAAATCAGACTACCTTGCGCAACCTCAGCCCGTTCATTTGTACACTATTTGAAAAACCTGTATCTATCACTTTAATTATTTGAGTTGGTTATATTATACACACAATTACTCTCCAATTGTTAACCACCTGAGAACGTTTACGAGACTCCTCAAGCACCCCACCACTTTTCACGGGATAATATAGATGTCGATTCAGATAGAAATGTAAATTATGTTAATAATGATAATAATAAATTTTATTCTATTCCCATATTCTACTTCCCATATTCTACACCCACATATTCTACATCCACATATTTACTTCCAATATTATACACCACATATCCACATATTCTACTTGACATATTCTACATCCACACATACTCACTTTTTCCACATCCACATATTCTATTTTCACATATTCACATATGTTACTTTCATATATTCACATATTCTACTTTCACATATTCTACATCCACATATTCACATATTCTACATCCACATACTCTCATTTTCTACATCCACATTTTCTACTTCCATATATTCACATTACTTTCATATATTCACATACTTCTCACAGGAAGACATCGCACTCTATATGTGAAGTCCACTAAGATTATTACGGATTACACTGGATTAGGGGCGCTACTTGCGCTCGACTATGTACGTGATGTCGTCCCACGGGTGGCGGTACAGACCGGTCTTCAGGCGCTTCTGGTCGAGGTGGTGCCCGATGAAGCCGATGGAGCGGCCGAGCACGAACAGGCCGTTCAGCACGCCGTTGCGCAGGTACTCGGCCGTCTCTTCGGGCGTGAACGCCGAAGACGAGCGCATCATGTCGACGAACGACACGGCGATCGCGCCGTCGACGTTCAGAATGAGGTTGTCCTTCTTCGACGTCGTGACTTCCTCAACGGCCAACGCGTAGTCGAGCAAAGGCGTCTTCGGGAAGTGCGAGTGCACGTAGTCCTTCACAACCTCGACACGGAAGTCCGGGTTGTTCCGGGACTTCACCTTGTGGCCGATTCCGGGGATCAGACGGTTCTGCTTGCGCATGGAGTCGACGAATTCGCGTGGAGAAAGACCGCTGTCGAATGCACGCGTGAACTCGCGCGCTGCGTCGTCCAAAGCGCCGCCAAACCGCGGCCCGATCGTCAACAGACCGGAAACAAGCGACGAAATAAGGTCCTTGCCGGCCCGGGTTGTCACGATCGTGTTCATCGCACCGGAGACGGCGGGGCCGTGGTCGGCCGTGAGCATGAGCACCATCTCGAGGAACTTCGTTGCGTAGTCCGGCAGCTGCGTCTTGAACCACAGCAGCGACAGGACGCCGCCGATGCCGATCTGCTTCTCGAACACCTCGGAAATCGGCACGCCCGCGTACAGGAGCTCGGCGCCGCGGTCGTCCGAGATCGTCGAGATGAACGCGGCCGGTTTGCGCACCATGCCGAGCTGTTTAGCCCACTCGTAGTCGAGCGGGATCTTCGGCACTTCGGGTTCGGGCACCTCGACGATCTCGCCCTTCGCCTTCAACGACTCGTAGACCTTCGCCAAGACTTCGGGCATGTCCTCGAACGTGTCCGGGACGTGGAAACCGGCATCGCGCATCGCCTGGTTCTTTGTGGCGGCCGTCTCGAGCTTCGAGTTGGCGAGCGCACCGGCGTGCCCAAACTGCACCTCCGTCTTGAACATGTCGGCGACCGTGCCGATGGCCCACGCAACAATGGGTTTCGTGACTTTGCCCTGCTTCACGGCCTCGATCACGCGGTACTCTTCAACGCCGCCAACCTCGCCCAAAAGCACGATGATCTTGGCCTTCGGGTCCTCCTCGTAGCGCATAATGTGGTCGATGAACGACGTGCCCGGGTACCGGTCGCCGCCGATGGCCACGCCCTCGTAGACGCCGTTCGTCGTCTGGCAGATGATGTTGTTCAGCTCGTTCGACATACCGCCGGATTTAGACACGTAGGCGACGCTTCCCGGGCGGTACAGCTTCGAGGCCACGATGTTGTCCATCATGCCGCCGGTGTTGCCGATCTTGAACGCGCCAGGCTTGATTCCGCCGACCGTGGCGGGGCCAATGATGACAACGCCCTTCTCCTTCGCCTTCACCATGATCTCCCGTGCACGACGCTCGGGCACGCCCTCGGCAATGATGGCGATTGCGCGGATCTGCGCGTA
Organism: Starmerella cellae; assembly: GCA_030579775.1. Lineage (NCBI taxonomy): Eukaryota > Fungi > Ascomycota > Dipodascomycetes > Dipodascales > Trichomonascaceae > Starmerella > Starmerella cellae. The sequence goes on from JAKTRQ010000008.1 coordinate 60,873, forward strand.
GTCGAGCAGCTCCATCGTCGACGAGAACGCGGAGCGGCTCGAGGCAAAGTTCACGACGACATCAACGTCGGGGTGCTGCTTCACGGCCGTGGGCACGTCGCGGTACTGCGGCACGAGGATCTCCTTCGTGCCCCAATACATCTTGGCGGCCTTCGCGGAGCCGAACGGGTAGATGACGCCGGCGACGCTCGGCGTGTCGCGGCGGCAGATGTAGTCGAAGTCGAGCATGCCCTGGATGGCCTTCGGCTGCATGCCGTAGATGAACGCGCGCGTCTTGTCGTGGAACAGTTCGAGCGGCATCTCTAGTGGATTTAGTGGGGTTTAGTTTTAATTGGTTTTTTGGTTAAGTGTTTAAATGGAATGCCGAGTGGGATGGATTCGTGGGGAGGAATGGATTCGTGGGGAGAGGAATGGGCTTTTGTGGTTGTGTGTTTTGTGGTAAACTATGTCGGGGTGGGTTTTTGTTTATGGCAGCGTTGTCTCTCTCCGCTTCTGGGGAAACTCGATACACGCCTCGAGCACCCAGCACCACGGGCAGGGGGCCCAGCGCGGGCAGGGGCCACCGCTGGTTGGGTTCGAAATGCTGCGTTTCCTGTGCCCCAAAGCCTGAAATTTCAGCGTGGGCACGGAATGCAGAGGGGCCGGTGCTGGGTGCTTTCGTGTGGGTGTTCGGGTGCTTCGGATGGTGTGCCTTGGGTGTTCCTCGGAAGGTTCGCTCGCTATTCTTAGATTGTGAGCGATAACAATGCAATTCGTTCCGATGTGGTTTGCTCTCCGTCTATAAGTGCTGCTCAACGCATGTCCATGTGGTCCCCATACGTGGATCTCCCACACAGCCTATGTATATCCTATACATATATGGTGTATGTGTTGTATCTTGTACCTTGTACCTTGTACCTTATATACCATGTATATCGGTTTATCTGTATATCTTATGTATATTATGTACATGTATCTAAATTGTTTCCACCCAATGCAATTAATTCGCCATTTGGCGACCTCTCATGTAGCGAACCAACACTGCCTACACAGTTCGTCGAGGGCCAGGGTGACCCGATACCTCGAAAGGTGTTGGGGCTCCCCTTCCAGTTTCTCCTCACTGCACAAACGCTAGGGATCACCCTGTTCACGCAGCCAAGCGGCTTCGGCCCCGCTATGTTCCGGAGGGTTGGGCGTCGGTGCGGAGGAAAATCCCAAACCAGGCTCGTCTCCGTCCGGAGATTCTGGATTAATTCGCCCTGGCACAGAGATGAGATCGGGTCGCCCCACCGCTCACCGTCCACACCGCCGCGCTTAGCGGCGCCAATCTATGAAATCCACTTAAAATCGCTAGATTGAATTGGCATACAGATCTGTCAAACCTAGTAACCTTATTATGTAAGTTAGACACGTAGCGATTAGGTTATGCTACAAGTGCACAATAGAAAACAGAAAACAGACAAGCATGCAACTACAAAGTAGTGTAATGTGTCGGAACCAAAAACCAAATTACGCGCTTGAATTTTTCAAGGTGCTCCAGTTAAGGTTCGCCCTTGCATCGTATACATGATTATATAATCAACATCTAGAAACGTACATTCAAGTTAAGCACATATTTGATCAGTGGCTTTTTCGAGATCAATTTCGACAGAGATCAATTTTCATTCTAGAAGTAGATGTCCCATGTCAGATTGAGTGAAACCTTATCTTCTGTGAGTTCACGTACTTCCACGTATGGTTCCCGGTATGGCTCCATGTTTTTTTTCAACGTATTATCATATTCGATGGTTTATCTATTGCATCACCTTAATCGATCTGATAATCCAAGCATCTCCATCTCTCCCAACCATTTACGTCCACCGTAGCATAGATTCGACTGCAGCAGCCACCCTTGCCATGACTCACACGTGCTCTGCCATTCCACGTCCATTTTCCACCTCTATACCTCAAGCATCAAATGATGGGACTACTGCTTCTTTGAATACACAATATGATTCGAGAAGTTTAGCAATATAATCGTCAAATATAGACCTAAATTTGTTTGGCAAGTACCTCTGCTATCTCCGTAATAACCATCCCAACTAGTCCAGCATATCATCTTACACTCCCAGCCTATAATCTGTATATGACTACCTCAGCCATTATCTCAGCCAACCTTAATTACCTCCATAGCACCGTAGCCATTGGCCTCATAGCACCACCTCAGCTCTAAACCTCATCACTTCCGCAGCCATAACTTCCTCATAACCACCTCATTCAACCTCGTAACCACCTCAGCCATTGGTCCTCATAACCTCTATAACCATCTCATACCTCAGCTAGAACTCATTATAGAACTCAGGTATTATGAACCCTACACGCGTAGGCTATCGACATGCCACAGGCTATCGAACACCTCCATGCACATGATATCCACCGCCCTCTCACGCGCCGTGAAACGCACGCCATAAACACAGCTGAGACATATGCACACCGTGCACCGTTCGCCCAGCACACACCCAGAATCTAATCCCGCAAACGGTATTACCAGTAGACAGCCCAATTCGGAAAGCCAGCGTCACTGAACAAAAATTGTACTGCCGCATCCTCGCCCGGCGTCTGCAATTAAATCTAGTCTCCATCCGCATTAAATAACCGCTCGCCTAGTTAATCACATAGCCCGTCGCACCGTAGGGCACACTATAATTGCTGGCGCAACCTTGCGTTGCTCTTTCCCCGGCCCCCGAGATCGCGCAACCGTGTTTCCACAAGGCTCCTCTATCTTAATCAGGCCAGAAAAATATCGACACCTAAAAAAACATGGGTTACCTCAGGCAAAAGCTTTTGTCACATGTGTCGCCGAACTCTGCATACCCTTCCGCTCAGCGCAGCCCTGGGTCCACGACAACGGCGACAACAACGGCTTCGCCTCGAGCACGAGCCCGCATTGCACTGCACCACCGGCCTGCTGGCACCCGCAAATCAATTAGATCCTCGCATTTACGTGCAGACTCTACTTTGAGCGCCGATCAAACAGCAATGGATGTGCAGACCCGGCCCAGCGTGCCCGTGAAATGGTCGTTCTACAACCTCAAGCAATCGATCGACGACCCGTACAAGTCGTTCAACGTTGAGGCGCTCGACTCGATCTCGAGTCGCATTGAGACCGAAGATGCGAAGAATGCGGCAGCGGACGAGGCCGAACTCAAGGCGAGTTTGGCTGATTCCGAAGAGCTTGCTAAGCAGCTCCACCACGCCAGGGCGAATTCTGCCGATATCGCTGGCAATGCAGCGAATACAAACTCTGCAACAAACGTAAACGACAGACCGCACCAACCGCTGTTCTCAAAGTCGACAATGCGCAAATCGATTGCTCCGATCACGGAGTGGATCGCCTTCAACCCAAGCGACAACGCCAGGCTCAACGATGCGTACGCCAACCACAGCTCCGAACCCATAGCCGTCGGACACGACCGGCTGCTGTTCGAAGTGTTCAATTTCCGCCGGTTACGACCGATCTACTGGTCAATTCCGTACTCGACAAAGGTCGTGAGCACGCATTGGGTGTTCTCCGACACGCTGACTCCGATTAACCCGGACTGGGATGCGGCGATTCTGCCGCATTTCGTGAACTTCATTGACAATTTGGCGACCTACGAAGAAGTGCTCGTGAAAGCACAGACGTCGGATGCAGCAGTGATGCGTGTGATTCGCCAGCGACTCGAGCTGACGCAGGCTATGCGGCCAATGCCCGTCGATCTGCTGTTTTCGCCGCGGAACAGCTGCGTTTACATGTTTAAGGCCGACAGCAGCTACGTATGCACGCGTCAGGCAGCCTCGGCCCTTCTGAATGGCACTACTCCGCGTGGTGTCATTGCGGTTTTGCGTCCGTTTGAGTTCACGGACTACAAGCGGTTTGTCGGACTGCCGGACCGGCCAAGCGACGACGTGAACTACGAGCCTTTGCCCGTGAACAACCTCATTCTTGTATTCCACGGCGTTGGCCAGAAACTGAGCAGCAGTTATACTCGAGTGAACTTCGTGTATGCCATCGACAAGCTTCGAGTCGAGGTTCTGAAGGCCAGCGAAACGCCAGAAGTCTACACCCATTTCCCGCCGGATGAAGAGATGAAAAACAGTCAGAGTGGTGATAAAGTTGATGTGAGCGAAGACAGCACGGATTACAATGTGGCGGCTCACCGCGTGCGGAACCTCGTGTTGGCCGTGAACTGGCGCAGCGCTTTCGATTCCGAGCACATTCCGGACCTCAGCGACATTACCGTGCCGGCGTTGCAGTCGATCCGCCAGAGTTTCAGCGATGCGATGCTCGATATTCCTCTGTACATGTCGGAAAACCGCCGTCCGGCGATGCTCGCCGCCGCTGCGAGCGAGGCAAACCGCATCTACAATCTCGTGCTGAAGCACCACGCGTCGTTTGCCCAACACGGCCGAACGCACGTCGTGGGCCACTCTCTAGGCTCGCTTATCACGGCCGATCTACTCACGCACCAGCCAACGACGCTCAACGAAACGAACGTCGCTGATGCGCCCTTCAAGTTCCAAACGCACAACTACTTCTGCACCGGAAGCATGCTCGGCGTGTTCATGCTGCTCAAAGGCGAGCGGCTCATTTCGCGCAAAGAGTACGAGCGCATCCACGGTGAAGACAACACGAGCCGGCCTCGTCCCCTCGGCTGTTTTGCGGTCGACAACATCTACAATATCATCCACCAGCTCGACTTGCTGTCGTTCTTGCTGAATCCCACCGTGAAAGGCGCCGATCACGCGAGCTCGAAGCACCTCGTTGGCAAAGATAATATGTGTTTAGAGGCCGATGAGCTGCCCTCAGCCCACGTTCCTGCATCGTCTTCGTCGTTGTTGTCGAGTTTCACCTCGCACGCGCCAGGAACCTCCTCTCTCAGCACGACGGCTAGCGTAGCTGCATCGTCTTCTGCCGTGGCAATGGCCTCGGCTTCTCTTGCATCGTCCGAAACGTCGACTTCGCCGCCTTCAGTTCTCGTGACGCAATCGAGCACGGCAAACTCGTCAGCACAGACGTCGCCCGAGAGCTCACCGAACTCGCCAAGGCTGCCATCGCACTCTCCAAAGCAAACACCGAGCCCCAGTGCTAGCAGTAGCAGCATTTCCACGCTCGGCAAGTTTTTCAGCTCGCCTTTCTCGCGATTCATTGGTAACGACGGCGACGATCCATCGCTCGAACCGATTTTGAACCAGAGCGCGACCTCCCATTCGGCTGAAGATGCGAACACGGAGCCCAAGGAAGTTCCGCCTGAGGTCGTCGATCTCGAATCACGGTTCAAGACTCTGAACGAGAACGGGCAGCTTGACTGGAAGATCCCGCAGCCCTCAAGCTACATCCCCAGCCATTACTTCAAGATGTTCACGGCGCATTTCGACTACTGGTCGAACAAGGACATAGCGCGGTTCATTGCCATTGAGTGTGGCCGAAGGCCCGGAGCGGAGCACACGATCCCGGAACACCGCGTGAAGTGGACCTACAAGTGAGACGCATCAAGTGAGATGAATCAAGTGAGATGCATCAAGCGCGCACATGCATTCGACTCCATGGAGTCTAGACTGTACATAGCCAGATAGATTTCGCTATACATACCCTATTTAGTTCTACGGTTAATCTTAATGTCAAACAGCGCGAGCTAGAATACTTACGGTTGTAGCACATTCTAAAACGGTCTATATTTAAATCAAAACTACTTGCTCCAAATGCGCACCGAAAATTTCTAATGTAATGAATACTTTGAATTGACTGCTTGATACCTTGACACAGCGAGATATTAGAGTGTTTTATGGTTAACCCAATAACGCATAGTGATTCAGTTCAGCTATAGATACAGTTAATTATGAAATCTTATAGATTTGAACATTGATTGATTTTTTTTGATATATTTATTCATTGTTTTTCAGTTTTCGATAAGTATTAGTTGACAGTACATATACAAATGCACTAACTAAGTGCTTCACAACTACAATATTTAGCCCAGTCGTATTGGCGCAACCTAAATCAGAAATACTTGATCCAGGGCATTTGAAATATTAGTCGGCAAACATCATAATTGAAGCATGTCAGCGGTTCTTCTAAACATGAATTAACTATGTGAAGGTCATAAGATGAATCTGAGATGAATTCATTTTTACTTAAAATGTGATTTTTCATCATTAGTAGACCACATTAGTCATTTTGTGACTACCGTAATATGAATTTCCTTTTACGGCATATTTTCGGTGTGTGCATAATAATCTATCCACCAGAGTTTCGACACAAACCCAGACTGTGAACTATCCACCACAGTCCTAAACAATCACAGTTATCGGGTTAATTTAGGAGCCATGTGCACTCCCGATATCCACAATGCGATTTCAGTAAATGTCTCACACAAATGAGTTGCCCTATGGGATTACCTGCATATCTGCTTAGATATCTGACACATCTAAAGGCTGGTGCCCCAGCCCTGCCGATGCAAAGCGTAAAAAAGTTAGCTCGTCAGTACAGCAGCCTTCCATTAGCAATGAAGATCGGAACTCATAGCGGACATTTCCACGCCGACGAGGCGCTCGCTGTCTGGATGCTGAAACGCACGGAGCAATTCGCGAATGCCGAAGTCGTGCGATCGCGTGATCCGGCTGTTCTCGAGACCTGTGACATCGTCGTTGATGTGGGTGGAAAATACGAACCCCCGAAGTGGTACGACCACCACCAGCGCGAGTTCACTACGACCTTTGATGCTGAGCACACCACTACAAAGCTCAGCTCCGCTGGTCTCGTGTACAAGCACTATGGAAAGGAGGTGATCACCTCGATCTTGGCTGAGGCCTTGAGCCGGATTGCTCTGCAGTTGCAGGATCCTCCGAAGCGACGCAAACTCGACCTCAACGAGATCGCTGATGCCATCTACGTAGAGGCCTACAACACGTTTATCGAGCCTGTAGATGCTCTTGACAACGGTGTGAACGCATACAAGTCTGAGAAGCCTGCTTATAAACTGCAAGGAATGACCCTGCAATCTGTGGTTGGTAACCTCAGTCCTCTGCCGCTTGAAGACAACAGCGATTCTGCGGTTGACGAGCAGTTTGCTAAGGCGTCTCAACTCATGGGACTTGCTTTTGAGGCTGAGATCAGAAGCCTTGGCTTGGGTTGGTACCCTTCACGCGAGGCTGTTCGGGCTGCGTACGAGACTCGTTTCGAGTACGATCCGAGCGGACGTATTATGGTGCTGAAGGAGGCTGCGTTCTGGAAGGAGTTCTTGGAGTTGTTCGAGAAAGAGGCCCGGGCACAGGCCAATGGCGAGCCCATTGCCGAGGTGCTTTATGTGTTGTACCCGACGCCGGATTCGACCCGTATCCAGGCCGTTGCAAAGGAACCGGGCAGCTTCGAGTCCCGTAAGGCTCTGCCTTCTCCCTGGCGCGGACTCCGTGACGAGAAGCTCAGCGAAACCACCGGTGTTGACGGTGGTGTCTTTGTGCATGCTTCGGGTTTCATTGGTGGAAACAAGACGTTTGAGGGCGCTCTTCAGATGGCGAAGCTTGCTGCTGATTTCTAATTGGTTTCAATTAGATGAAATAGAGATGAAGTGAGCATTTAGATTCTAGATCTTTGCTCACAAAGGGCTGTGCGGTTATGCTGAGGTCAGCCTTAATGTACAAACAAGCTTAGAAAAGCATTTTACATCTTTCTCCTATGGAGAACAAATTAACTCACAATGTGAGGAACATTAATGACGACCTGCCTACCTGAGGTAGAAGGAGTAAATATTCATAATGTGAACGTCGTTAATGATAACAAACAAAGTTTGCATCTCGTCTATTTTTCTTTGGTGAAGTACATATGTAGTTATTCATTTCCCAAGAGTCAGTCCGTAATATGAAGATAAAGTGAAAACAAATGACTTCCTGGTAGGTGCATGTCTTTCTGCAGTACGTGCATGCCATGTGCTCAAAGCCATAGAACCAGTGTGAAACAATTTGCCAAGATCTTCCTGCTATAATCGCCAGCTTCCAACTAAAATAGTGGACTCATACATCACTTGTCAAGGTTCTAAATAAATAGCAAGTGGGTACTAATATTTGTTTTCTATGTATGTTAGTGTGAATGGCTCTTTGATGAAAATTCATTAAACTTGATTCATGTTGTACGTATAAAATAGCTATAACTTAAAATTGCAGAACGACCTTGCCGCGAGCACGCGTCGAGTCGACTTTGGCCCATGCAGCCTTCAAGTCGGCAATCGGGTAGACGCTGTCGATCAGCACCTTGAATCCGGGGATCGAGAACACCTCGTTCGTAACCTCGACCCAGCCACCGCCGTGCGTCAGCAAAAACAGCTGGTAGTTGATGCCGTAGTACTTGCCAAAGAACTGGCGGAACAACGACCAGGGCAGGCACAGAATGGCGCTCGTCATCGTGCCGGCATACGTCTTCTTCGGGCCACCGTCGCCCATGACGCTGATGTATGCAGCACCCGTGGAGGCGGGCTTCAGAATGCTCGGGAACACGGCCACCGCATCGTAGCCTCCCACGGCGTCGAGGATGGCATCGAACTTCTTGCCGCCCGCCTGCTTCGTGACGTAGTCCACAAACTGGTCACGGAGATTGCCCTTGTGATAGTCGATCGTGACATCAGCCCCCATCGACTTCACGTACTCCGCTGAGTGGCTCGAGCACGTAGCCACAACCGTGCCGATGTTGAAGTACTTCTTCGCGAGCTGGATCGTGTAGGAGCCCACAACCGTGGCACCTCCCAACACAAGCACACTCGAGTCCGGACCGAACTTCTGGCCATAAGACTCGGCTCGCTGCAGCAGCTGGAACGCCGTACCGAACACAACGCCGATTGAAGCGGCCTGCTCCGTCGTGAGCTTCGCCGGTAAGGTGCTGATCACATCAGCCGAAATATCGGCGAGTGTCAAACTTCCCACAAAAGTCTCGTTGCTCGGGCGGTAGATCGAGCCCCAGACCTTCTCACCGACCTTGAAGCGCGACGCAGCGTCCTTACCGACGGCAATAACCTCACCAGCGAAGTCCTTCAAGGTGTGCTTCTTGCCGTTGAGCAACGACAGTGCATGCAGCTTGATGTCCACAGGGTTGATTGAAGCGTACTCGGTCTTCACAAGCACCTTCTTCGGTCCCAAATTGCCATGCTCGTCCACGGGGATCGTCTCGGTGTCCAGAGTCACCGGCGATTTGTAGCTCTCGTGCACAACTGCTTCAGTTGTCCAGGTCATTTCGTAAATAGATCAGCGGAAAAATAAATTCGGGTCAGTAAGCGGATCAATGAAAAGAATCACTCAATTGGACTCAATATCACTCAATGGTCAATTAAACAGATGTCTAAATGAAATCGGAAAGTAAAATCGAAAGTGTATGGAATTTATACAGAGGACACTCAAGGCCATTGCGCCATGTAGACGGCGCGCGCCGCAACCCTATTGCGGCCCTCTTGCTAATTTGTGGATCCACAATTGAGGATCCGACAGATGAATTGCATAATCATACAGCAAGTGGAACGCAGGTTCATGCATCATTTGGTAATTTTTTTCGACCCTCGCGTCAGTGTAAACAATAAATATAGTGAAATTTGCCACAAAAGAAGCGATAAGAACCAAATCAGGGACCGTCAACGGAATTTCGGCACGTTTTCAGCCCGAGATATCCGAAAATCCCGGCTGCGGAAAATGTTACGTACGATGTTTCGTGTAAAAATAATGTTAAATAAATAAATAGTCGTATTAAATCAGAGGGGGGCCATGCAAATATATAAAACGGCCAGAATCAAACTGTATACGGGAGGAGAGACGTTCATGCGACATAAGCTGGAGGCAGCTCGTCGGTATCTTGAACTGGAGGAAGACTCCACAAATCGGGGTGAAGAACGCCGGGTGGCACCACAATATGCTGTGGCGCGCGGATCGAGAAAGTGGTGAATCCCTTCGCGTCGCGCACTATCGACCGTAGAGGGAATCTTCGCGCAGTTCCGCTGCCTTTGCGGGACTTCGCTGTTTCTACGGGCCGTATTGATCGGGTTAACGTGCGCGTATACGGTGGCACAATCTGATCCAATGTCGGATCGAGAGCTTGGGGCTTCTCAGCAGCGATTTTCGCTTCAATAATGGCCATTGCTGCTTCTGTGTTCGCATTTTCTTCGGAAAACTCGGGGATAGAACTGTTCAGCATTGTATGTACGCGTCGAGGCGGCACTACTTCTCGGTCTGCGTCGGCAAAAGCGGGATCTCCCATGTTGACATTCACACTACTCGAACGGATATTGGTATTTGAAACACGTGTCTCAGCGGTCGTGGCTTCTGTGTGTGAATTGTTGTTGTTCTTATTCTTGTTTTTGTTCAACTTGATCGTGCGTCGTTTCAGTTTACGCTGAGATCGCTGGCCAATGTGCTTCGCCTGCATGTACAGCTCGTCGTACACGTCCTGATCATTGGCATTCAAATTCAGCATGTGTGATTGCCGTTGGGAAAGCAGAGATGCCCGATGATAAAGCTCAGACCTTACAATAGCAGTCGGCATAATCGGCGTTTCCAGGGCCAGAGTTGACCTTGATTGCAGCATAGCACCCAGATGTAGGATATTCACAAGACTGACGGGTCTCTCAGTGTCAATGGACGCAAATGGGACGGGTTCAATATTCTCCTTCGGAGGTTTATTGTTCAACCCAAGCAGTGCCTGGTTATGTGGCGGCAGATACTTCAAGCTGAGTCGGTACAGAATCGACGGTACTTCCTCTCTGAACAGGTTACGGATCTGCGTCTCGATTTGCTGCTGTAAGAAAGACGCAATTGTAGCAAACTTATCAAACGTCGAGTTTACTTCGATGCTTTGCAGCGGATCGTTACGGAAGACTAGAGTCAGTCCACCTTGTTTGCTGAACACTACAATCACAGTACCTTGCAATCTGATGTTGTGTAGAGTTAAGTGCAGTGGAATGGGGAAACTTACCGGTGCCGCCACAAAATTCGGCATCACAAACTTAGACGGAGCTCCATTGGCAAACACGTTCAACGGGTTTGCTTGCACTTTCGTGGCCACCGTAATAGTCGCACCGCCCGTATAATTGAGCTTGAACACACCACGGAATCGGTCAGCTGCCACATCACCAATCTCGAGCATTTCCAAGGTGGGTGCTTCACAGCCCCAATCAAGGTTGACCACGCGGATTTTGTCCTCTAAAATCAGCGGTTTACCTTTATTCAACGCGCTCGTCAACATGTCGTGGATGTGACTTTGGAACGCTTCTTGCTTTGCAAATGCATTCCAGTTGAATGAGAACGACATTGCAGAAAAGCGTTAAAAAGTAAAGTCAAAACAGAATATTTTCACAAATTCCAATCAATGGCAGGTTCGTTTCGGTATGTAGTAAAATTACAGAGAGCAGTAGAAACAGTTTCAGAGGCGGGGCCCCGTTTCGGATTGCGCTTTTTTTGCTTCAATCTCTGTTTCCCCCTGTTTTGGTTTGGCGATAACTAGAGGCTTTTTGTGTGGAGAGGAAAAAGGGATTAGTGGTGGAGAGCGAACGCTGGGAACGGGTAGCAGTGGGCAAGGGCAGCGAGCACTGAAATGAGAACGGGCATTGAAATATGAGCCTAGGATCGAGTCTAAGAGCCGGGTTTGGGCAGAAGGCGCACCGGCCTGTACACATTGTGGGTGGGAGCCCTCAGCGTAGTAACGATAGAGGAAACGCCGGGATGATATTTGCATACACAGGGTGCCCAACCCTACGGGCTCGCCATCAAACCCTGATTATTCTTTGTTTCTGCGAACATTGACAAATCACCGCGCTGACCACGCATTCGGGTCACGCAGTCTGTCGTCGCTTGGCAGACGAGCACCCAAATCCCAGGATATGAAGGCGTGCATATTCAAGTACTGCCAACGTTCCGGCACTACCCAAAATGCAGGGTTTGATTACCCCAGAGATACATAACGACGCGCGGAACTGTATTCAAATAAATCTAGCATTAAATATAATAAGAGTAAAAAGGTTTCATTTATATAGAAGAAGCACCTCTTTGATCGTCAACCGATCCCTCATTGCACGGTGTCGGGAAATAAGTACTCCAGGTGCTGGACAAGTGCAGTGACCAGCTGCTGCATGCTGCCCATCTGAGCCATCGCGACAGGGGGCAAGAAGTTTACGCTGAACACGATAGCGATGTTCTGCATGTTCATCTTGTTCTCGTTGCTGTGATCGACTATCAGCCGCAGGTGTTTGCTGAGCCGCTTGATCGTCTCGTAGTTCGGAGGCGGCAGCTTTTCGAGCGTCGCCTTAAACGCCTCGAGATTCACGCCATGAATGCCATTGACCGTGCCAATGAATTCGGGAAGAAGCTCCTGCGTCATTAGAGGCTGTGGCAGTTCCCGAAGGTACAGCTTGATGCAGCCGGCAATTGCATTCACGTCGGACCAGCGCGGATCGTCGACCTTTACGCCCTTGTTGCCAAGATCAAACCACTGCTTGATCCCGTTCACTGCGGCGAGCGAGCCGGAAATTCGGTAAACACCGACCTCATCCAGACCGCGGTTCTCGATTTCATGCAACAAGGTCTCGAGGAAGGCCGGCACGAGCACGTTTTCACGCTCAGCAACGATATTCAGCGGCACGCCGAACACCTTTGTGGACTGTCGAAGCTTGCGCTCCATAGTGTACAGCGTCTTTGAGTACCAGTCCTGCGCCGATTCAACGGATGAGCTTCGGAGCACGAGCGTTTCTGGTTTCGGTCCTGATCGGTGCGTGATGACCACAAAATTCGGTGCTCGTAGTTCAACGTTGTTGAAATTGATCACATCTACTTTGACCAGCAAATTCCAGTCATCAGCAGAGTACAGCGACACCGCGAGTTGAGAACTTAGATCAACACTCGAGTCCGACACCCACTGGTTCTGCTGCTGTTGTTGCTGCTGGTTTGACGACGAGTTTCCTCCCGTTGAGGACGCATCGTCTGCGCGCTCGTCCTGGAAACTCACCATGCTCGAAGCAGACAAGTTCGAGTGCGAATAAAGGCTCGCCATGTTGGGCATGGTCGCCTGTGAGGGAGCGGAAATCCCAATGGACTGTTGGGACGTCGAGTAAACGGTGCTGTTGCTGCCATTGTTCTGGCTGTAGCCCAGGTTCAGGTTTCCGCCGCTGTTGTTGCTGTGGTTGTAGATGTTCTTGCCGCTGGAGCTGCCTGTCGAGCCGCTTCCCGGGACATTGAGGCTGCTACCGTGCGAATTGCTGCCGCCTCCAGCACCGCTGCTGCCCGAGTGGCTGTTCGACAACGAGCTCGCTGAGCTGCCCAATACCGACAAGGGGCGCACAGCTCGGAAGAATCCACCGAGACGTGATTTGCGATGGCCATGCGTGGATGGCTTGCGGCCGCCAGACGATGCTTCAGGCGTGCTGATATTACTGGGAGCAGGGCTGCCGCTATTACTGTCATTACTGACGCTCGTCACACTGATGCTCGCATTGGCGTTGTTGCCCACATGGTTGCCCACATGGTTGTTGTTGTTGCTGCTGCTGTTGTTGTTGCTGTTTTCGATACACGACGACACATCGGACGCCGAGATCGACGGGATCAAGCGCGAGATCCGTTTCGAGTAGATCGACGTCGAGCTCTGGGACAGCGGCAAACCGTAGAAACTCTGCGGCCCTCCTGCCGACGATCCGAGGCGGGCCTGCGCGTTTGCGGCCGCTGCCGCTGCGGCTGCGGCCTGGGCCTGAGCGGCGGATGCCGATCGCTCGAGCTTTTCGTACATTCTCGCCTCGAGCTTGACCTTCTCGAGCTCCTGCGCGACGACGTCCGTGAACACCTTCTGTCGCACGCGGCCCTGCTTCGCCACGGACTCCTTGTGGAGCTTGCGGCTGATTAGGGGAATGTTCACCGAGATGTTGCGAGCCGCCTCGCCCAGAATGTAGGAGTACTTCGCGGCGAGCTCGGGCGACGTGTTGACCGGCTCGTTCTGCGTCGCGTCGAACGCGATGTTCTTGATCAGGTTGAACGCGTACCGGCGCTTGTCGAAGTTGATGAGGTCCGGGTTGTCCACACTGAGGTTCGGAACACACCCAACGATCTCGAGCAGGCGCTCGATCGTCCATCCGAGGCACACCGTGATGGGTTTGCCCTGCTTCACGCTGATGACCGGCACAAACACGTTGCGCGCGTTCGGCAGCGAGTCGTCACGCGGTCCGGACGGCTTGAGGTCGAGTCCGCCCTCGTTCGCGTCGTGTGGAAACATGTACGCTACTTCTTTGCCGGCCTGCAGCCACGCAGCCGAGTACGCGCGCGATTCGGGCAGCAAAATGGCGCTAATTAGTGCCTGCTCGAGGAACGACGGAATGTTCTGGTCCTTGTCGGCGCTGCCCTCGGCCGGCGACGCGATGGAGGCACAGAAATTGAGGTACTGCATGCGTGCGCGCAGCACGCCGAGCATCTTCAAGATAAACACCATGCGTTCGACGCGCTCGTGCATGTGCGTGAGGCTCGGGTCCGCGACCTGCGCGGAGAAGTAGCTGACGAGCCCGGCCTGTAAACGCACGAGGGCCACAATCGGCTCGGGCAGCTGGTCCAACACGCGGGTTTTCGACGTGGGCTCGTGCAGCGTGCGTAGCCACGAAAATACGTCCTGGACGAGCACGTCACTTTCCGAAGTGAGCGGCGACGTGCGGTAGCTGTAGAGCCCCGTCGGGCTGATGATCTGCTGCTCCAGCACTTCGAACAGCTTCATCCAGTCGACCATCGTGATGCGGCTGAACGCGTCGCTCACGAGCGTGTCGAGCTCGTCGATCATCCCGTTAATTATGGCGATCCCGCCGTCCGGCGCAAGGTTCGTCACGGGCAGCTCGGGGACGCCGTTCGGGTACTCGTCCGTCGACACGTCGTAGATCTGCGGCAGCCACGTCGGCTCGTGCAGCGTCTTGTGCGTGCAGATGCTGTACTGCTTGCGCAGAAACGACTTCGTCACCTGCCGGTTCTGCAAGAGCACCGTGTCCGGGTAGCGTGCTGCGGCCTTTTCTGGAGACGGCGAACCAGGAGCCGACGAAGTCGAAGCAGCCTCGGACGGCGTGAGCTCCGAGCGCAGCGCCACAATTAACGCCATGCCTTTCTCCATAACCGCCGCATCGTCCATAAAGTCGAAATAGTAGTCCGAGACCCACAAGTTCATAGTTAGCAGAATCGCGGAGATAATCCGCACGGCCGTGCTGTCCACGCCCTCGTCCGGCTTGCTGACGCGCCACAGCCGGTTTCCCGCCAGCAAGGCGGCCGGAGCCGTGTTGCTCGGCATTGTGGCCAAGATATTCGCGGCTCCACGTGCACACTGCACGCGCAGAATCAGCATGTCCAACAGCTGGATCGGCGAGCAGAAGCTGCGGTACGTCGCGAGCAGCGTGGCGATGTGCGTGTCGAGGTCGAGCTTGAGGTCCTTGCGGCCAAAGGCACTGGCGTCCAGCACCAGAGCGTCGACGAGGCGTACCATGCTTGCGCTTTTGACGACGACCTCGCGCATGGGATGCGAGTAGGCGGACGACGAGCGCGAGGCCAGATGCTGCAGCTGATGCACCGGCTGCTCTTGTTGCTGAGGTGGTTGTTGTTGTTGTTGAGGCGTCGGTGGTTGATCTGGCAAAGGCTGGCCGGCCATGTAGGACTGGCGGCGCAGGCTCAGGTTCAGGTTCTCGATGATCGACGACGTGCGGCTGCTGCGGCGGTCTGCGTCGTCGCTGAGAAACGCCTTGAACACGATGTCCGCGTGCCCGTCGATCGTGTCCGTGCCGACGTTCAGCAGGTCGCGGATCGACTTCGCGAGCACGTGTGCGCTCGCCGTATTCTCGAGCTGCTCGCGCGCGTCGAAATCGAGCTCCGAGAAGCCCGTCGTCTGCGGCGGCGGTCCCGCCGGCGGGAAACTCGACGATCGGCGCAGCAGACGCCCGTTATTCGGCCCCGGCCCGCTTCTACTAGCCACAACCGCCGCCGAGCCTGCATTGGCCATGTTTCCGGCCATATTGGGATGCGCATTACTGACGCTGCGCGCCGTGTTCGCTGCTGAGGCCGTTACCGGCTGCTTCGGCAGGCTCGCAAGCATCAGCGTGTGCCGCGGAAACAGGCGGAAGTTCGGCGACACCGTCGTGAACAGCACGGGCAGCAGCCCGCCCGTCGGCAGCGGCAGCGTCTGGCTGTAGAAATGCGGCAGGTAGTGTCCGAGCAGCTTCGGCTCGGCGACGCGCGAGAGCGCGGCGGCATCGATCTGCAGCGTCGGCTGCTGCGCCCACACGGCGAGCAGGCACTGGTACGCCGGATCCTCCTTCGTGTAGCACGGCGGCGTCTCGTCCGTGACCGTCTCGAGGTAGTCGAGCCAGCCCGAAACGACGACGTTCACCCGCTCGAGCTGCTGCCGCGTCGTGTCGACGTCCCCCGGCAAACCGTCCGTGATTATGGCGTCGCCGAAGTACGGCACGACGTCCTCCTTCGCATAGGCCTTGCCGGTTTGCAAGGAACTGACACGTAACGCGCGTTTGTCGAGGAACGGGAGCTTTGCGCGCTTATGCAGCTCGAACAGCTCGTGTCCCCAGTCGGCAATAGCCTCGCCGTCCTTGCCGTGCAGCGCCGTGACCTGGTCCCAGACCTTGTCGAGGCGCAGAATCGGCGTTTCGAACAGCGTGGCCACGATCGCGATCCACCCCACGCCGTCGCCTTGCTGTCTCAGCAGCTTTGCGACGAGAATCCACTTGTCCACGAGCTTCGCGCGCGCGTCAAACGGCAGGCGGCTGCTCAGCACGTGTTGCGCGACGAGCAGCGACAGGAAGTGCGGGTGCGCGCGGTCGAACACAAGCGGGTTTGTGCGCCACGCGGCGCTGCTTTGTTGCGTGTGGAACAGCAGCGACGCGTCGCTCACGGGCGACCAGAACTGCCACATGCGGCGGTGGAACGCGGCGATCTGGTCGGCGAGCTCGTTGGCGAAGCCCGGCTCGAGCATGAGCGCCGCAGGCAGGCCTTGCGAGGACTGCGCGATCTTGAGCAGCTTCGGCCCGAACGGCGACGTCGAGATCGGCGGCGACGCTGTGGCTGGCGGCGGCACGCTTGCGTCGTACGCCGGCGCGTCCTGCCCATAATTTGCATGGTTTGCGTTCCCATAATTTGCATTCCCATGGTTTGCATGTCCATGGTTTCCATGTCCGTGATTTGCATACGCGGTGTGGTTATAATGCTCGCCTTGAGAAGTGAGGGCGGCGTTCGTCAGGGCGATCGTCGTGCCGTCGGCGTCCGTCGCCATCAGCGTGTGCGCGGCGATCGCCGAGCTGTCCGTCGGCGTGAACGCGAGCTGCAGCTGCTTCTGCGCGCGCTCCTGCGCCTTCGCGATCCGGACCTTGAGCTGCTCAGCCAGCTGAGCGTCGAGCGCGCCGAGACCGCTCACGAGCCGCAGCACGGCGCCGAGCGCTGCGACGTTGAACAGCACTGCGGGGAACGCCGTCACGGCTGCGCAGTAGTGCGCCACGTTCTCGGCGACGCGCGCGCCGAGCTCCTGCAGATCGCCGGGCAGCCCGCCCAAACTCTTCGCGGCAAGCAGATCGAGGTACTGGCCCATGCACGCGGCGACCTCCGGCACGGGCGAGCTCAGCACGACCGCCTGCAGGTCCGTGTCGGCGCGGGGATCGAGCTCAAACAGCACGCGGTGCGCGACGGCCTCGCTCGACACGGCGCGCGCTTCCTTGTACTCGGGGTGCGGCGCATCGACGCGGCGATACCCCACACCCGCGGCCGCGGACCGCACCGATCCGGCCGATTGCGCGGCGGATCCCGCCGATTGCGCGGCTGATCCGGCCAAATTCGTGCTTTGGTCAGAGCTGCCTGGTTTCGGGGTGGATTTCGCCGCGGATTGAGGCGGCGCGCGCGCGGACGCCTTCAGGCTATACAGTGCGAACGTGTCGGCGGTCAGCACGGCCTTCACGAGCCGCGCCGTGCCGTGCGCGCCCTGCAAACTGAGCCAGCCCTCCTTCTCCATGGACGGATCGGCGGCCGGCTCGGCCGGTTTGGCGGCCGCCGCCTTCGAGGACCCACGTTTCATCATCGGACGGGGTGCTTGCTGGTTCCTGGCCACTTCTCTCTGCGGTCAATGGCTTGTGGGTCGAGCGGGTGTTTTAGAAAAGAACTAAAAAGGGAAAAAAAAAAAGAGAAAAGGGGACACACAAAACAGAATCCGCTAATAAGCCTGGGAATTTTTATTTTGGAGCACAAATCGCCAAAAATAAAAACTCGGCTTCAAACAAAAAAGCGGGCCAGCGGCGAGAAACCCAAAATGGAAGAAGGCTTTCGTAGGTCGTAAATAACACAAAAGAGATCTCCACTCCTCGCTAGTGCGCACGTCCGAGGCTCTCCGTAATTTCCTTCAGTCGGCTCTGGCGCTGAATAAAATGCAAGAGGCGGAGGCGGATGTGTACACGCAGCCGGTCTTGGAACGAACGTATGAGTTACCTTGGTTCGTGGTGGGTGGGTTCGCTCTTAACGGGCACGCGTGCGTAAAGGGGGGTGGGTGTCAGCGAGCCGGAGCGACCACAGAGGCCGTCGATGTACGGGTTCGTGGGCTTGGGACGTCAGTGCGTGGGAAAGTGTACCCTGTGACGCCTCAGCGTACTTGGTGCGTTCAGTGGTGGAGGGCCCAGCGCTCCCGCCTGAGCGGAGGTTGGGCGAGCAGGGGCTGCGAGGGGGTTGTGGACTCGGCTTGTATGACAAAAACAAACCCTCGCTTGCAAGCCAGCAGCCTGTCATCGGCGGGGCCCAGTTAGGGATTCTGTCTGTCTCAGATCGAATTGGGTAGTTTTCGTAGTGGTCTTTGGGAGCTGCGGCGGTGAGTCGATTCTAGCTAAATAGTGGTGGTCTTACGTGGCTAATTGGTCGAGGAGAACCGGGGAGAGCTTGTGTAAATTAAGGTTCCCCGCGTCCGTACGTAGTCTATGCACAATCTATGTTTTTTCCTATACGAGAATGTCATGTACTTGAGTTCGTATGCACGTCCAGAATCCTGCATAAGTCAGGCCAATGCATCCCCGTTCTGGCATAGTCGTGCTTGCTAATGTTTGCGATCGCCGTGGGTGTGCACACGTACCTGTATGTGGTTTCTATACATTTACCCACAATCTATGAATAACTCGAATCTGAAACACTATTAATAGAAATCTATACTTTGAGATCGCCGGCGTCATCCGTACACGCAGCCCGCCATATGCA
This sequence comes from Starmerella cellae, assembly GCA_030579775.1. Taxonomy (NCBI): domain Eukaryota; kingdom Fungi; phylum Ascomycota; class Dipodascomycetes; order Dipodascales; family Trichomonascaceae; genus Starmerella; species Starmerella cellae. Next base: position 80,076 of record JAKTRQ010000008.1, read on the forward strand.
CATCCACGCTAATTATTTATAGATTTTGTTAAGGAGATATACAGTCTATGTCCAATTATTCGAGTTCTCCCAGGACATCCGAACGAAGAGAGCTATCCAGAATTTGGCAATTTGTGTCGCCCTTTAATGGCATAAATATTGGCCCGCCCTCGACTGTGTGTCGCCTATATTACATACACTACATGCATAAAGTCAGACCTGCATACCGACATGTCTATGCTAATTATGATCCTCCTCGACATGTCAACTAGTCTATATACTTCGCAACATATTACGGTGCAACTGATTCGCCTGTCGTTCTAGCGCACCCATGGCGTGCATACTTGCATGCCAATCGAGGAGGCGTGCTGCCAAGCGACTCTTAGTCTAATTCTTATTAATTCGGCCCCACGTAAATGGCTTATTTCTTTTCGTCTAGTTTCACATTACATACGCTACATACATCTATGATTTTCAGGACTTCAAATTCTTACGGTATGAATTCCCTAGCACGGGCTATTTGTCCGTCTCACATTACATACTCTGCACATCCAGACTTGCGTATCAATCGAGGTACCGCCAAGCATTTTCTTGAATAATTTACGGTCCCATCCTCAGCACTTCTATACCTGCATAAGGGTGACTTGCATACCACAGCTTTCGCCCCCCTACATAACCAACGCAATTGGGTAAGTTCTTAACTCAATGCAGGAGATACTCAATATGGAAACTACAGGTCCTGTGTCAAATCCACCCTAATGGCATCGATCCGACTGAAAGTGGTAGCAAAATATCTGTATGTAATTAGGGACATAATTAATACAACGCGAGGCCAATGCCTCGAAATGAGTTTCCGTGCCAGCTTCGGCATACATATGGATTCGGTTCATAATTATTGTGCGTCGTCATGCAGCAGACGAGGACACGAATAAATAGGTCATAATGCAAAGGGCAGTGCCTCCTTTCTCTATCAGATGCCCTCGATCGGCGAGTATAGAATCTGCGTGACGTACTTCGCCTTGTAGCGCGAAACCGACGCAACGGCAAGCACGTTGTGCTTGATGGATGTGGTGGCCAAGTGGTTCAAAACAACGTGGTTCGGAATGGGCAGCACGGAGTTGTTGTCCTTCTCTGTCCAGTTCGTGTTCAGAATGACTCCGTCGAGGTGAGGCGGCAGCTGTGGCGGCGGTGTGAAGTCGATCGACGAGAACCGGTCCAATGCTTCGGGATCCACAAATATCTCGGGGATTTCACGCGTGTATTCGCCCTCATCCTCAGCGTACTCAGCATCAGCGAGCTGGTCATGGTGGTGGTGGTACTCCCCGTTCAGCATGCTCGGTGTTCGGCTGCTCATTGCCGACGTGCCGACCTCCATGTAGTTCACGAGGTTGCCCATTGAATCCGTGGCCGTGTTCATGTAGTTCGAACACCTCAGTTCGCCGTCAACGACGAACCGCAGCCGGTGTGTGCCCGGAGCGAGCTTCAACACAACCACAAACGAGTTGTCCTCGAACTTGCGCAGCGGAATCATCTGCCTCCAGCCTGTGAAACTACCGGTGACAAACACGTTGCTGCCGCCTTCTTTCCACTCGATCACCGTTTCAACGAGTCCATCCTTCGGAGGCTTGCTTCCGTGGTCGAGCTCGACCTGTTCGCCCTCTTGAGCCCGGCTGAACGGCCCCTCATCTTCGAATCCCGCGTTGTTGTGCGGCATCTCGTCTTCGTCGAGCATAATGGTGCTTCTGCGGCTCAACGACGGTCGTGAAGAGCTGTTCTCAATGTGCTCGCTGTTTTCGATCTGGCTGTTCTCGATGTGGTCGCTGTTCTCCATATGACTATTCTCAATGTGGCTGTTCTCAATATGGCTGTTCTCAATATGGTGCGGATCACTGGGGCCAGCATCGCCGCTAGGGCCGCCGTTATGGTCTAGATCCATGCTTGACGCGCTGTTCTCAGTGTGGGAGGCGTGCTCGACGTGCGACGCATCTTCCATGTGGTGATCCACTGAGTCATTATGCATGCTGTTGTGATGATTTGGTCCGTTCTGGCGGTCTCCGTACTGAGAGGGCGGCTCAATGTTCTCTACGTGGCTCGAGAAGTCGACGTGCTCGACATGGTGCGGATCAGCGAACTCGGAGTGGCCAAAATTCTGGTTGAAGCCGCCAGACCGCTGGTTATTATGGGATGACGGCGTGTTCCCATTCGCATCCACGGGCGGTCTTGACGATGGTGACTGCGGCGGACTTGCTGTCGGTGACAACTCGTCGTGGTCAGTGTGGTTGCTCGGCATTCCGCAGGACTAGTAGACGGTCGGGGGCGGAACAACGGCCGTAGCGTGCGGTTTGTGTGTGGAGTTAGCAAATGTAGAGGGACACACTTTTGAGTAGAGTGCTGATAATGCAGCGTCGAGCTCAGGGGGTTGGGAGTTCCCCACATGAGGCATGTGACGTCGCTGCAATAATCCGTCATAATTCATACACAATATACAGTATACAATATACAATATACACGACATCGAATATACAGTGAATGCACAGTAATGAGTGCATAGCAAGGGATATGCGATAGCGCTACAGATAATTAGTTTTTCAATGTTTTCTTCACGGTACCATTTCACCAACAGATTTTTCACTGAACATATCGAATCGCACCTCCACGTGGGAATAGAGATTGTTCTTATTATTGCACTTGTCATCAATCTAATGTATGTTTTTATTACTTGTGCTCGTATTTTTCTTCTTTGTGCAATTTATATCTCTTGGTTTGTTTGTATAAATTATCCCTTCTGCCCTGCCCAGATCTTCACCTTTTTATTTCACTAACAGGACTATGGCTGAGGAGGGCAAGCAAGCTGCACCGGCTCCGGCTCCAGCCGCTCAGGAAACCGGCCCGAAACCGTGGGACGACAAAGTCAATCTCATCAAGCGCAACCTCGCCGAGGTCTTGAACGAGCAGATCCTCGTCAAGGCGTTCGAGGAAAACCGGCCTCCAAACATCTACTGGGGCACTGCGCCCACGGGAAAGACGCATTTGGGCTACCTCGTGCCCATGACGAAGATCGCCGACTTCTTGAAGGCCGGGTGTGAGGTCACTGTGCTGTTGGCCGATCTCCATGCGTTTTTGGACAACATGAAGGCCTCGTTGGATGTGCTTCAGTACCGCGTCCAGTACTACGAGCGTACGGTCAAGGCGATGCTGACGGCCATTGGCGTGCCTATTGAGAAGCTTCGGTTCGTGATCGGCCGGTCGTACCAGTTGACGCCGGAATACACGCTTGATCTGTTCAAACTCAGCAACGTCGTGTCTCAGAACGACTCGAAACGCGCTGGTGCCGAGGTCGTCAAGCAGACGGCGAACCCACTTTTGAGCGGCCTGATCTACCCGCTGATGCAGGCATTGGATGAGGAGTACCTGAAGGTCGACGCTCAGTTCGGTGGTGTTGATCAGCGCAAGATCTTTGTGCTGGCTGAAGAGAATCTGCCGAGCATCGGCTACAGCAAGCGTGCGCACCTTATGAACCCGATGGTGCCCGGTTTGACGGCGAGCGGCAAGATGAGTGCGAGTGACCCGAACTCAAAGATCGATCTGTATGAAGACCCCGTTTCCGTGAAGAAGAAGATCGCCAAGGCCTACGCTGCTCCGGGTGTCGTCGAGAACAACGGTCTGCTCGGCTTCCTGGAGAACGTCGTGTTCCCGATCTCCGACATCAAGGGGAAGGACGTGCCGTTTTTCATCAATCGCGATGAAAAGTGGGGTGGATCCGTGTCGTACTACAACATCGAGCAGGTCAAGGCCGACTACGCGAGCGAGAAGCTCAGCCCTGCGGACCTCAAGATCGGCATTGTCGATGCAATCAACGAGATTCTGGCGCCGATCCGCGAGATCCTGCTGAACGACGCGGAGTTCGCCGAGATCGAGAAGAAGGCCTATCCTCCGGTTGAGGAGCCCAAGAAGAAGAAGACGAAGCAGAAGAAGATCGGCACTTTCTACAAGGGGAAGGGCAAGAACGACGAGAAGAATGGCGCTGACGACGCTAAGGATGCATCGAAAGACGTAACGGAGAAGACCGAGAAGCTCGAGGTGAACGAGTAATTATGTGGGTTGTATAACTTAGTCGACTTCATCTTAATATGTGGTTTATCTATAATTTTAGAAACTTTATTGCAAACACGTCTACGTAAATTTCCGGTGATCTTTTTCATAGTAACTCGGTAGGTGCAGATGCATATATCTAGCTCTGTCTGCCATTTATGTAGGTAGTTGACTTATGATTATGCAAAGAACCAGAAATGAAACATTTCAGGCGGAATGGGCTAGGGTCTCGCGGGATCTGATAGTAAAGACAGCTGCGAAGTTCATATGGCATCCCAAACCTCAAACACCTTTTGACACAACGTCTTCAGGGCCTTTGATCCGTCTTTGTGAACGCACCCGCCGAATTCCCACGAACGTATGAGCAGTCTGTGCTTGAACCGACTCCAGGAAGAACGCAAGGCCTGGCGCAAGAGCCACCCGTTCGGGTTCTATGCAAAACCCCGCAAGGAAAAGGACGGCAATCTGAACCTTCTAGAATGGACGCTGGGCATCCCTGGCAAGGACAATACAAAGTGGGCCGGCGGAATCTACCCCGTAACGCTCAAATTCAGCTCAGATTACCCCGTAAAACCTCCGAAATGCCAGCTCCCCCAGGGATTTTACCATCCCAACGTATACCCGAGCGGGACGATTTGTCTGTCTATTTTGAACGAGAGTGAAGACTGGCGACCAAGCTTGTCACTGAAGGAGATCGCATTGGGAATCCAGCAGCTGCTTGAGGAGCCGAACGAGCACTCACCGGCACAGCGCGATGCGTACGCGCATTTTATTTCAAATAAGGAGCTTTACGAGAAGAAAGTTAGGGAGCAAGTTGAGAAGTACAAAGAGTGAATACAAAGAGTGAAGAGTGTGGCAAACAAAGAATGACTGAACGAGACACGAGAGAATGAAAACGAACACGAAAAAGGGATCTTTAAACCGAAATATTTCTCAGCCGATTGCGCGTAATTATGTTATTATAGGCTAATTTATTTATATAAGTTTCATTGTTTTCTTATGAACTACAAAGTGATGATGGGCAAGAGATACATAGGGCGTCCGTATGTTTATTCCCCCCATATGCACATTTCCCCATTCTGTGAAGATATGCTAGCATGCATCCATTTCATGCATCAATTCATGAACTCGCATTAACTTGTGATTTATGTTTTTTTTGTGAACAATATTTTTTGTTGAGCATGCACGCATGTGTATCTCTGAATTGACGATGGGGAATTTTTTTCGGTTTCGTGTACAATCACATGCACTGTTTTTTTATTTTTCTCACAGCACATGAACTTTGGGCGATCCCATGACGAGAATCTCTGGGGATGGGCGTTACGTATGTCGAATCTGCTAGCATACATAGACAAATTTGTAGCTGTGGTCAACCAGAAATACAAATTAATAAATATTATTACGGATGCTGCTAAACTAATAATGCACTCTGTCGGTGTCGAAAGAAAAGCGGCGAATAGTGTCGAGATAAAAGTGGCGAGTAGCGCCGAGGGAAAAGCAGCGAGTAAAAACGCAAGTAATTAAAGACAGAAATTTGACCAGAGGTAGGCACGTATTTAGGCCTGCTTCTCCTTGTCGGCGTTGTCGTGCGCTGAAGGACGAATAGCACCGGGCATGAAGATGGGGCGCACGTTGATCCAGCTGTTCTCCTTGGTCATGAGACCAGCCATCGCGTTATAGTAGCAGATGAAGGCTGTAATACATCCGAATACACCAGCAGCAATAGCGAGGTGGTGGCTAGCATCAGCAGCACCGTTGGCACTGGCGAACTTGTTACCGGCGAGCAGAATGTAAGTCAGCGTCAAGCCGAACAGCAGACCGAACATGGCAACCGTAGATCGGAGGGTGCACATCAAGAAGAAGAAGGTTACCAATCCCCAAGCCACGAAATACAGACCCAATGCGTTATCCAGATCCTTAGGATTCTTGTATGAAGACGCAATATTGAATCCATCCATCGTAATAACACCGAACGAGAGCCAGAAACCACCATAAGCAGTGAAAACAGTAGCACCGAAGGTGTTCTCCACAGCCAATTCCCAAATACCAGCAATGATCTGTACACAGCCACCATAGAAAAGAGAGCAACCCAACATCACGCTGTAGTCACCGACACCACGGGCACCAGCGTTGATAAAGGACAAGATCAAGGTCGTAGTACCGAAAGCAAACAGACCCATAGGAGTAGCATTACCGAGCTTCAAACGAGGAGCAACCGTGAGACCGGGGTTGAAGTTACCACCGAAGGCGTACATGAGGTCCGACTTCAAGTAGGTCTTGTCACCGAGGTGGATGTACTCACCCTGCTCACCGGAGGTCTTGACACGATGCACACGCATTGCGTCGTCAGAGTAGTTGTCGTGTTCGATAGATTTATCGGAAGGGTCCAAAACTTGAGATTCAGACATTTTGGTATTTTCAGAGAACTTAGTTGTGTTTCCCTTAATTTTGTGCAGTTGGTTGTAGTTGTTGGTTACTGTCGTATCAGAGCGCTTGGATATGTAGACTTAAATCCAGACAATGGATATTTCCGAAACGTTTAACTTATTACGGGTACGAGGTTATGTTTCGGGGGTATTCCAGCTTATGAACCACAGTTAGGATCAGAAAATAGGAACGATTGTTGATATTCACAAAATTATAATTTTCTGGTCCACAAGGCTATTTAAATGCATCGCATTTACTGGAAAAAAGTGGGGTCAAGGTTAGGGGGAGTCACAAACTTTGATCAGGCTTTGGGGTGTGCGTGCATCCATGATACAAACGGGGCGTGCAGCACCGACCCTAGCCGGCCTACTCGGAATAGTGCCCTGGCCTCGATGGGGCGTTGGGCGGAATAACACTGGGAATTGAGATCTCATGTGCATGAGGGCACAGGTTTTCTTCATTTGTAAGCTGGGAGCTGCGAATAGCACAGGATTTATTAGTGCTCAAAAGCGGGGAATGCATGAGGTTTAGCGTCTGCGTAAGCCATAAGGATGCCCTAGAATCTCGTTTATGCAACCGCGCGAGGGATTATCCGGTCGTACCTCTCCAGCTTTGGAGTCTTAAAAATTACCCTTAAACCTGCGTGTGATAATTAATTGACCTTGCAGCGTTTTGTAACAAAATCATTTAATATCGAATTATTTTAGTCTCGAAGTGCCAGCGCTATCGCATTTAATTATCCGGAGGAAGCTCTCCCTTCGATACCTATCTTCTCCGAATTGATGTTCGTCGCGAACGTCATATGAGCTACGTAATAAGCCGTTAGTTCGGATCACAAGACTACGCAACCGCTGAACCGAATCTATGATGATGACTGCTCGTTCCTTATTGTCGTGAACATGATGATGATTTATTCCACAGCCCAAAAACAAACCCGTAGTTCTCGTATAGCTTGGCTTCACCTGTTGTATCACATTCGTGATTTTCCAAAATAAATGATTTTAGTCGGGTAGCCCTGCATTATTTAGGAGGATAAAAAATGGAAAACAATTCGAAAAAATTAATTTCAACTTTATAGATTTAGTACTAAGTCGAATCTCTTAGGTTTTACCCGACATTAATTCGCCGGCCGCAGCGGTTGAAATGCGAAGAACGGACTCTCTCTTGATTTCAAGATCGGACAAAACCTTACTGGAGAAACCCAAATACATTGAACCATTTGGTTTAGGATATGCTGAAACATGAAACAAGCATGTGCACTCCATGTGTGTGATTGAAAATAAACAACAGAAGGCATCTGATAATTCGAACTCGTATTTGAGCATACGGTCGCAGCTGTCGTTTTAATTTATGTGTGAGTAATCAGATAATGTGCTGTGGTGAAATCTTGATCGGCAGGTAGCCGGCAATTCTATTGAACTATATGTTCTAATTAACATGTAAGGGAAGAGTGCCATTCGGAGTTGCAGATATCGGAACGTGCCTAAAAATTCCAAGCGGATTTGGTTCAGATGTAGCGACGAACTCTAGAAGATATATAGTCTGTGAGCACGCCTTTAGTCGGAGATTGAATCGGAGCACATTATCGGCGGGCTCTTTTCGGAACGGAATTAACCGCCAAGCTCATTAGGGATGGAATATATAAGTTATTATTTAAAATTGTTTTTCGGAAAAAAATATGTTTAGAGATATAATAGCAAAATCAGTATTGGTGGTTCAGATCGGAATGAAATGAGAATCTAATTCAAAGCAACTATGCCTTTAACCCCACTCGGAGCAGGCAGAGGCGGCTTTGACCAAGCGGCTAATACTGTAGTGACAACTTCTTGCTAGCACGGAAAAAAGCGATGCATTCTTAGCTTTAAAGTCCGGTGAGTGCCTTTAACGGAAATTTACGCTTAAGTTAACCACTCTTCAGTTTTAGAATCTTACAAAAAATCCCAACAGCAATCGGTAGCACCTCAAGTGGCAATTATCTAATGTATCCCTGGACGACCCATGTATAAAAGTGTTGAGAGGCTAGGAGTTATTTCCTTTGCATAGAAACATTGAAATCTCATGACTTGCATCAAAAATAACGAGTTAATCGGCTGTCGAATGCATATTCTAACAAAATGAAAGTCGTTGTGTTATCGCCAACTCTTCGATCAATATACGTGTGAAGCCACAATTTTATGGAAACGAATTCTTAAATATTGGTATTAATGCTGTTCGTTGCAATTCAGTATAGATCAACTGCACTTTGATCGGCATTTATCGTTTGGTCAAGTTTTGTAAGGACGAATGTCAATCCGATCAGGTTTGTGCAGCCATTCTCAACTCTATACAATGATGTATCTATTCCATTAAATTTTGCTATTCCAATTGCAACGTGGATATATCCGTGACGCGCAAGTACTTCGATCAGTGTAGATCCATTAATAAAGTGGTGTAAGAACGAATGCATACGATAAGGTTCGCGCAGCCATTCAGAAATCTATATAATCTTATATTTGTCTCATCAGATTTCAGCTGCCAATTATGAGGTCGATGGGTAAGCATTGTGATCAGTCTGCATTCATTGCAAAGTGCTGTAAAACTAGTGCGAATCCGACTGCGAATCCGATGAAACTAGCGCAATCTCAAATTTATATAACCCCATATTTATTTCATTGAATTTTAGCCTCTGCTAGCTGCAAGGTGCATGTCTATTATCGCTGGGTAAATGAAATAATGCATCTTTACACTAATCTATTTTTCGTTTGAAATCATTACATGTGTGTTTCCAAATGTTTGGCAAATAAGGAAGGCATGACTTATTTGGTGAAAATCATCTTCAAAGGACCAGGGACGTGCAAGAAGTTGTCACCATACACCTTCGGCTTGAAGTCTCGCTGCTTGGGCTCACGCACATAGTAGTTCCAGCCCTGTGTCTTGGCGAAGCGGATCGCATCCTGCTTTGTGTGGAAGTGCATCTCAGTGGCCTGCATGTAGTCACCGCTTGACGCGTAGCCGATGGTCGTGTCTTCCCATCGGTTAGCACGGTCAATAACGTCCCAGTTGATTCTCCAACCCTTCTGCTGCTGGCGACCACTCTGAGTGGCCGAGGGGCTCATTTTATAAATACTGACAGTGCGCTCCGTCATCTCCTGAGGGGCACCGGAAACCTTCGAGGTTTCGAGTCCAAGCTTGTCCTCATTCACCACCAATTCGTTGGAGGTGCCCACAAGCTTTTCTGTGGTGCTATAAAGACGACCAGCATTCGCACGCAGCGGAGTAGCATGCGCAGCTGTTAATCGCAACAGACTTCCTGATCTCAATCCGAGCATTGCTTCTAAGTTTTCGGCTAGCAAATCAACGAAAGATCTCCAAGTATTGAGACTGGAAATTATTGGGATAAGGTTAGTGGGTAGCGAATCGTGGGGCTGCGAAATTCTAACGGTATGACGTACGTTAGTCATCGCCTGGGCACATCCTTAATTTAAGCGCAGTTAATAGCAGAGAGAATAAATAATTCAGGCCGGTAGTGTGTTTGGCGGTAAGCATGCAAGGAATTTTCTTCTATGTTGTGTCAAAAGCCAGGGGTTGACTATAAATGAATTTGAAACGTCCCAATGTGGTGTTTAATATATAAATATATATGTGCAGGATGTGCAGATCGATTCATGTTTGAACTACAAAGACAGTATGCAACTCACATTTGTCACATTTGTTGTTACATTAATGTTTCACAATATCAGGTCACGCTGTGGAGACTTGAAAATTGAATACAGGCATGTGGAATTCTTGTTTCAAATTAACGTTTGTGCATGTTCGGTATTCAGTTTAAGATTTGGAAACTATAAAGTTAATTCTAGTTTGTTAATCCATGTTCTAACTAATCCACAGAAAATGTGACTGCATTGTATATATTTGGTAATCGTCCGTTTTGTGTAATTGTAGGCCTGTAAATCATAAATTGGTGTTAATATGTACATACGTGATGTGCAGGCTGAAATCGATATTCAACTGCCAGATAAGATATGGAGCTTATCTTAGTACTTATCTACACCGAAAATTTTCGCTAGACTATATCAAATGCAATTGTGAGGGCTTGATTTCTTGCCAACTTAGTGTTGGTACATACACGCAGCACATCAAGAACACGAGATAGAAAAGATTGGTTTTCACTCTCAATTTCACTATATTTTGTCACCAGATAAGTTAAAAAAATAATACTAAAATAAAAGATGTGATGTACGCTTTGTGTTAATTACAACTCCATATTGACCGGTTTGGTAAGTCGCGATGGAGTTAGTCGACGTCCAAATACAGACATAAATTCTTGTCTTGTTCAAATTGAGTTCCTTATGCACATGGAGTTTGCATTGAATGACACAAAACTGGTGAGACCAGCGGTTTATAAGACTGTAACAAAAAGCAACACTTGAATATAACTTGTCTTAAACAGCTTCTACTGCGTACATGCAAAACATGTTGATACCAAGATGCACTATAGAGCTTATTTTGACTATTAGTCTACAATATCGCAATTTGAGCATGCTTTGGACGCCGAGGAGATTCACGTGCACTTGAGTTTCGTTTCAGATAAGTGCTGACTTTGACTGTTAGTCAAGAGTACACATTTGACGGGCTTGATATCCGTCCAAACTAATGTATGTACATGCTAATTAATTATGCTTTTTCTTGTCATCCTGTTTCTCTAAAAAGTTTAGGATATCTTCAGTGCTTGTGAATTTGGATCGCGGCTTACCTACCTTCTCGCCCTTAAGGATCTCGGCCTTATCTACTTTAAGCCAGTCATCCCAAGAAACAAGCCGTTTTTTGTCGGGGCTCGGAAGGTGGATACCGGCGAGGCCGGGCTTGTAATCACTGATTTTGCTAAGATGCTGTGCGATTTCCTCGCCCACTGCGAACGAATCCATCATTGTAGCAGCGATGACACCAACAGGTCCAGTAGCGACCCAGCCGGAGGCGAAAATGTTGTCAGCCTTTGACGCTACCACTTTGCCCTGCTTGCGCGGCACAACGCCATGCTTGATATTAAACTCAATGCCGAGATCCGACATGCCCGAGATCGGTGATGACTTGTAACCAATACTCGTGAACGCAATGTCAGTTGCCTGATATTCCGTCCGATCCGTGGGCCGGATTTCGCCCGTTTCAGTGTCGAACTCGTTGATCTGCCACTCAATGCCTTCCAATTTGCCGGTCTCGGAATCACCCACAAACTTCATAGGCTTTCTCAAGAATACAAAGCGCCATGTTTTGAGTTTAGCTTCCTGTGCAGCCGTCAGCTTTTCTTCCTGTGCTTTGATGTCAGACAACAGCTTCAGTTTGCGCTTGTCCTGTCTGGACAGCGTCGATGCGATTTTTTCAGAGTGCTCGACCTGAGATGCAGGCAGGATCGGTTCCATGTATGTCCCCGGCTCGTTCTGGAGTTCACGCAGCTCTTTGTTTGTGAATGCTGAGTGAACGAGTCCACGACGACCCACAATCTGCACATGACGAACGGCATTGTGCGTTAACTGACGCACAGCGTTCGACGTAATGTCGGTATGTTCAAGATCCTTGGGATTACGCAAGAGAATTCGGGCTACATCCAGCGCAACGTTACCGTTACCAATGATTGTAGCCGTCTGTGCGCGCTTTAGGTGTGAAGCCATGTTAAGATGCTGGAACTGAGGTTCACCATTGTACCATCCAACAAACTGGCGTGCACTAAGAACATTGGCAAGCGACTGCTCGCCCGGAATATTGAGTCTTCGCTCGCCCTGAGCTCCATAAGCCAACAGCACAGCATCGTAGTTAGCACTCAATTCGGGTAAGGCAACGTCTCTGCCAATTTCGCAATTACCGAAAAATTTAAAGTTTTTATAATCGTTCGTGGCCGCGACCTCGGCGAACCGTTCCTGGCAGTTCTTGACCTCCGGGTGATCTGGAGCCACGCCAAACCTCGTGAGCCCGAACGGGGTTGCTAGTTTCTCGAACATGTTCACCTGCAAGTTCGGGACTTTCTGCATGGTCCGCATCACCGTGTAGAATGCCGCAGGCCCGGAACCCACGACCGCAAGACTCGGTCCTCTCATGATGGCCCTCGGATCAGATCAAACACAGATCGATTTCGATGATGCACCGTTGGAGAGGGAGTGGAGGTAAGGTCAATGTATTGCCATGCCAAGAGACGCTGCTGAAGCCCGAAAATCAAAGCACAGACACACCTCGAAATCGAGACGGCAGTCTTGCCGCAAGATTTATGGCATATCGAGATTGCTTCGACCGGGATTTAATTACCAGGGTGGTAAGTAAAAAACAGGGCGGTTAAAAAAAACATGTTTCCACATACATACAAATAAGTAGCAATTATGTACTATCAATACGAGTTCTATCGCTATGCGACTCATTTTACGGAATCCGTGGATGCGAAGGGATGGCCGCCGATTGGGGGAACCTCTCGATCGCATCGGCGAGCTTATCGTTCTTATTTCGTACGCACGAAGGTGGTTTCGGCTCCTCCCGATTATTCCACTTTGTGGTAAGGACGCTCTCGCGGCCTTGCCCTTAACCTACCGCGGGGCCCCGGCGCTCACGCTCGAATTTATACTGCTGTTTCGCCTCAAGCACACACCCAAAGCACACCCAAGCACACTTGGACACCCTCCCACAGCGTGCAGTTCCCAAAACCCGCAGGGGCCTTAGTAACCACGCCAAATAGGCATACCCTCCTGCCGTTACCAAGACCCTCTTGCCTGCCATTAGCGAGAGCCACAGCGTCGGGGTTTTAAACGTCAAACAGAAGCACCACAGCGTCCAGTTTTGTCTCTCCCCACACAGCTGACTACTCCCGGAACGCCCATAGACAGAGAAACCAGCGAAGCAAGCCACGGTCCCTCCATCTATCTCGTTCAATGCAAGCTTCAGAGCCAGCGACATCTGTAGACCCTCCGAATTCTGGCGAGCCACCGAAGGCTGAGGCGCCGTCGAAGGCCGATACCGCTGTAATGAGCGAAGAAAGTGGACAGTCTGCCGCCATGCTGGCGCCTAGGACGGCAGAGACGGCCGCAGGGCCCGTAAAAGAGGCCGGGGATGGCAGTGCCTCCCTTGAAAATGCCTCCTCTGAAAATGCCTCCATGCAGAATACCTCCACATCAGCGGCTACCTCTGTGCCTCCATCCGCCGTACTGGCTTCAAACGACTCCACAAACGAGACTACTAACGATTCCCCCAAAGAAAACAATCTTACTACCACTAAAGAGACTGCGAAGCCTGAGGACGCTGTGAAATCTGAGGACACTACAAAACCGTCGAGCGAGTCAGAGGCCCCGGATGCCTCTACTGCGAGTGCCTCCACCCCGAGTGCCTCCACCCCAGATGCCTCCACCTCTGGCTCGTCGTCAACGAGCGCTCAGCCGTCGAAACCGAAGTTCAAAACAAACAACGCGAACCTCATGTTCCGCCCCACGCCACCGCCGGCCTCCGAGAGCTCGGCGTCGCCGACTCTGGCCTCGGCCTCCTCCTTTGCTGCTGCCGGTTCAGCGGCCCATGGAGGTGCCTCCAGATCGGCGAGCATCCACATGTCGAAACTGACGCTGCCTAATAAGAAATCGCAGAGCACAGATACCTCGCGCGAGTCTTCGGAGGCGCCACAGGCCACAGAGTCCGCGCAAACGCCAACGTCAGACTCGGCAGCGGCGTCGAACAGCCATAACTCGGCAAACAGCAGTGAAACTACTGTGAGTTCCGGCGATTCTGCGGTCTCCACGGTGTCAACATCTTCTACAAATGCGGCCTCGAGCGGCACGAACAATTCCCACACAGTAAAACGCGAGTACACGGAGGAAGAGCTCACGAACAAGGGTATTTCCGTGGCCGGACGCTTCCATTCGGCGAGCAACGTGAACTGGGAGGACGAGGAGGAGTGGCAGCCGCAGGCGTCGGCGATGCCCATGCCGTCGTTCGGCACGTCGACGATTCCGTCGAGTCTCAAAGGCCTGAGCCGCATGAAGAACCCGATGAAAAACCCGATGCGGCCCGATCCCGCGTCCGTGGCCGCGGCGCTGCACGAATCGAACGCGGATCAGGCGAAGCAGCGCAGCCGGTCGGCGTCCGGCAGCCGCTCGACGCTCGTAACGTCATCGGGCACGGGTGGATCCGGCAGTTCCGGCGTGAATTCGGGCGATTCCGCAGCGAAAATGAGTACACCGCCCACAGACCACGGCCACCACCTCACGCCGGCGCCTCCGGCCGAGGGCAGCGCGTGGAGCAGCCGCAAAAACACGCCGGCGCCGTCCTCGCTCGGCGACCGCATCCGTGAGGCCAAATCGCATACAGGACCGCCGAAAATAATACAGCGTGCGCGGCAGTCGATGGGTTCTGCGGCCGCCGCGGGCTTCGGCAGCGCCGATGCTGGCTCAGGCGGCGGTTCTGACGCGTTAGGCCGCTTCCGCATTCGTGGCGGCGCCGTTACGGGCCTGGGAGGAGGCCGTGGCCCGCCGCCGTTGAACCCCCGGAAGCTCGCGATCGACGAGGACGAGCCGCCGACGTTCCGTATGGGCGGCGATCTGCGCATGTCCGAGTTTGGTGGCCCTCGCGGCGGTTTCGGCGGCAGTTTCGGCGGCGGAGGTGGCGGTTTCGGACGCAACGACGGCTTTGGCCGCAGCGACGGCATGGATTTCTCGCGCAGACTGCCGCCGACTAGTAGCTTCCACTCGGACGGCCTCGATTTCTCGCGGCGACTCGCTCCGTCCGATGGATCGGCGGCCGTTGGCGGTGGAAACGGGCCCGTTTCGTTCGATAAGGGCCATGTGCCGCCGCACCGGCCGATTCCCGCACGGTTTTTGAAGCCTAGTGCGGGCGGAACGGCCGGATCGGGAATCCCGCGCAGCCGGTCGGCCTCGGCGTCGTCGAGCAGTGCGAAACCCGAGCTTGCAACGCCCGCAGCAGCCGCGAACCCGCCGGCTCCGTCGTGGTCCGAGCAGAAAGCGGCGCTAGCAAAGGCAAAAGAGCAGGAATCGAAGCCGGAGACAGCGAAGGGCGAGGCGAAAGACGAGGCGAAGCCGGTGGAGAAGGCTGAGACGAGGGCAGAGTCGAGTTCGAGCTCTCCAGGTGCATCTAAGGCGCCTCCTTCCGCGTCTACAGCATCTGCAGCATCTACAACGTCTACAACAGCGCCGCCAGCACCGCCGCCAGCACCGGAAACCCGCCCGGAGCCCATCGATATCAAGGAGGTGCAGAAGAAGGAGATGATCGACAGCCTCGCGGCGCTGAAGGCCCGCATCGAGGAGCAGAAACGCGAGGAAGAGGAGAAGGAGAAGGCCCGGCAGGCGAAGCTCGAGCAGATGCGCATTGAGAAGGCGCGAATAGACGAGGAGAAGAAGGCCGCAAAGGAGGCCTCGGAACGTGCGCTGTACCAGGAGTTTGTGAACCGCAACGACAAGCTGCGGGCCCGAGATGCGGCGCGAGAGTCCGCGGACGCCTCGGCGAAGTCAGCCAAGACCTCATCAGCCGCTTCAGCAGCGTCCACATCGGCGTCGGCCGGCCGACCAGCATCAGGATCGGCGTCTGCAGCGTCGTCAACCACACTTAATGACAAACAGCGACGCTTGAGCTTCGGCAAATCACGCGTGCCGCCGGCAAACGAGTGGGAGGCCGAGAAGGAGCGCGTGCGATTGGCCAGAGAAGAGGCACGCAAGCAGGCGCTGGCCGAGAAGAAGCAGCGCGCGCAGCTGCAGGCGGCAGACCGCAATAATAAGGCAGCGCGCGAGCCGCTGCGCGCAGTCCGGAACTACAACGAGCGTATCGAGGTGCGCTTGCCGAAAAAGGCGACGTACAGCGGGGGCTTCTCGGTTGACGAGCTGCTGAGGCTCACCGGGCCGGTCCCTCTGAAGCTGGGACCCAAGGGAGCCACTCCGAAGAACCATAGAGGCCCGGTCCGCGTGCGGCTGCCGTCGTCGGGACGAGACTCGAGTCCGGAGGCCGGCTCGCCGGAGGACACAAAAAAAAACGTGTCCCGGTGGATGTCCGGGGCGTTCTCGGACGCGAGCTTCGGGGACGACAGTGGCACGTGGCCGTCGCACTTCAAAATGCGCCGCAAGCGGAACGCCCGCATCATGTCGGGCATGTAGTGATAATTAAATTCATAGATAATTGTGCACGACGTAAGAATAAACACAACAAGAAAAGGACAAACGAGATTCACAAACAGAAAAGAATAAATGAGAAAAATCAAAACAAGAAAAGAAGCTGCAGATGTATATAACAGTCATTGGGATATATATTGTTGCACTCGAATTTTGTTTTTTGTTTTGTTTTGTTTTGGTATTTTAATGTTTCACTGCGAAAGATACTGCCCGCAGAAGTTACCCTGAACTCAAGAGTGCCCCAGGGATTCATTGTAAAACCATAGATATTATCATTACGTGTTTGAGATTGTCTCGATTTTGGCAGTACTTGAAACGGCTGCTAATCTATAGACGACCTGATCTAGGCGACCGCCCTGGTAGCCCAATGACATATCTATTGCATAATCTTATCTACACATTTATTTTCTATATATATATATATATATATGTATATGTATATGCATTTCTATGTTTGCAATAGTAAATTTGTATATCTGGTGCCCCAATGTTACAAGTGCATTGTCGTCTTATTAAGAATTGGAATCCACCACAAGAACGTCCTAGGAATTTAGGTTTCACAAGACTATTTACCTCTCGGGCTGCAGCAGGCGACATGTGCATGAACAGAAGGCTGTGACGGGGAGGGCATGCTAATGAGGCAAGATAACCCTGAGGCTCGATAACCTGGGACTCGATAACCCTGGGGCTCGACAAACCCTGCGCGCGGCCTCGCCCGACGCGAAGGGATGAAAATAGGCGAGCATAGAGTTACGGAGCAGAGGCCGGACGATCGGTTGCAGAGCAGGCCGCGGAGCCCTGCAGGCCGTGATCCGCTGGCAAGTGCAGCGGCCCAGGAAAAGACGTCCGGTTCGGCCGAGCAGCGCGCGCTCGCCGCGTGCACATGCCTCCCCCCAAAGCGGGTTAGCCCGGCGCATAATCATGAAACGCAGCCTTCGCCATTCGCATATCCCCGTGCAAGCGCAGCGACCCGATTGTGCACGACGCCCGGGTGCGGTGAGCCTGCTCCCCCGCGCCCTAGCCCTCGTGACCTTGTCGTGTCTGAGGTCTTGTCAAACGTGCGTGAATGGGCAGCACCACACAGGCGAGACGCGCGGTACACACATAAGCATGTCTGTCCATGCGCGTCCGTCTGTACTACTCTCTGAGGCAGCACCCCTTCCCGGCAACTCGAAGCGCAGCGGCGCGGATAAAGAGCGAGCGACAGCCGTGTGAGTTTGTCTCGGGGGAATTCGCGGAGCAGCGAATAGTGGTATTTTGTGCAGCGCACTCTCGCCCTCTTCACCACTGCGCCTTCAGTACAGCGCCCTTCACCACTGCGCCCTTCACTACGGCACCACCCTTCCCCTGCTTCACCCTAGATATTTTTTCACTGCTATCCACGCTGATCCGCTACTGACGCAGAGAATATGGCACCCCTAGGCTAATAGGAAGTAACAGCTACCCACGAATACCCATAACTACTACGACGGACTACATAACCACGCACGCATAACTACCCACCACTGCCTAATTGCTTACCCCCGCATAACTGCCTATCACATATACCCATAACTATCCATAACTAATCATAACTACCCACGAACGACCACCATTACCCACCTCGAACTACCCACGAACTACCCACGAACGACCCACGAACGACCCACGACTACGCACGAACTACCCACGAACGACCACCATTACCCACCCCGAACACTACCCACGAACACTACCCACCCGAACTCCTCCCTTTCCCCTGCCAGACATAAACGCTCCCATATCGTCACGCTCCCATATCGTCACGCTCATCTCCTTAAACTGCCGGATACTCTCTCGCGCGAACGAACGACCCCCCACGTCCCGCGTCGCCCCCGTCCTTCGGCCCGAGAAATTCAGGAAGGATCGCGGCAATGAGTGCAGAGGCACACTGCAAAGCGTGTGGCAATCCCATGACGGAGGGCCGTGCGTACGAGCTGGGCAGCCACCGGTGGCACGTCGGCTGCTTCCGGTGCTCGACGTGCAACGACCAGCTCACGGCGCACACAAACATGCTCGTGCTCGGCGACGGCACGCTCGTGTGCGCCAATTGCAGCTACGAGTGCGCCGTCTGCGCGAAAAAGATCAAGGACATGGCCGTGCTCACGAACGACCAGGCGTTCTGCGCGTCGTGCTTTGTGTGCCGCAACTGCAAGAAGCGCATCGACGACCTGCAGTACGCGCGCACGTCGAAAGGCATCTTCTGCATGGTCTGCCACACCGCTTTACTGGCGCGCAAACGCCAGCTCCAGCAGCTGCGCAAGCAGCAGCTTTTGCAGGCACAGCCGACGGCCGCCGCGTCGCCGGGGCTCAGCACGCCGCTGAACCCGGCCGCGGCCGCTGACCGGCTCGAGATCGGTGCGGCGTCGGCAAAATCGTCGATCATCAGCCTGAACTCGCTGAAGCGCGACAAAGACCTGCCCGGGCTGCCCTCGGAGGTCTCGTCGCCGCAGTCGATCAAAACAAACGACTCAAGAGCGAACGACTCAAAAATAAGTGACTCAAAAGTAAACGAGTCGAAAATGAACGACTCAAAAGAGAAGATGAACGACTCGAAAGAGAAGGTGAACGAAGGAGGAACGCGGCGGTTGCGCGTGCCGAGAAAGCAGCTCGCGCCGTCGGCGTTCCACACGTCAAGCCCGGAGCCGGACGCGCGGTCGTCGCGGTCGACGTCGAGATTAGCGTCGCCGGAGGCCGAGATGGAGCCGCTGCCCGTGGGCGCGCTATCCCGGCCGGTTTCGGCCCATTCCCAACGAGAACGAGAAACACAACGAGAGACGCAAACACAGAGAGAACGAGATGCACACCGGGACTCACATGTGTCGCAGAGAGACAGCCGCCGGGACTCCATGCAAAGAGACCAAAGAGATCAAAGAGACCACAGAGACTCGCATGGATCACAAAGAGACTCGCACGGATCACAAAGAGACACACACAGAGATTCTCATGTATCTCGAGATTCTCAACGCGATGGACACAGGGACTCGCTTTCTCAGCACAGAGACTCGCTTTCTCAACACAGAGACTCCATGTCTCAGCACAGAGACTCGCTTTCGCAACGAGACTCGCAGGTGTCCCATCGAGACTCCCATAGAGACTCCATGCAGCCGTACAAAATATACGACCAGTACCAGTCCCAGAAGCACGACGTCATCAGCACGCCGCCGCGCTCGCGCTCACGCACAGCCACGAGCATCAGCACGCCGGACACGCACTCGAAGAGCTCCAGCACGCCGCGCGTCGCCAGCGGCACGGTGACGCCGACGATGCTCGGCAGCCCGGCGGCGTCGCTCGCGTCCTCAGCGACGTCCACATCGATCACGGCCTCGCTGAACGGCGCTGCGCTCGACGCGCAGGCCGCGACGCTCTCGCCGGACGGCATCGCGCTGCCGCGGCGCTCGCAGCTGCGGCCCACGAGCCCGGGGCGGCTCTACACGGAGCGCTCGCCGAACCACCAGCTCGCGAACCTGCCGCAGTCCATGGCGTCGCACCAGCTCCACCAGCAGCTGAAGGGGCAACCAAACCAACAGCAAATACAGCAACAAACACAGCAACAAGCACAGCAACAAAGTCAGCAAACACAGCAACAAAGTCAATCATCACAGTCATCACAAAGCCAATCATCACAACAGCAATCACAGCCACAGCAGCAGCCCAAAGAGCCCGCCCAGGCGCAGGCGAAGACGGGCGCCTCAGTGACGTCCTCGCCCACGCAGGCCGTCGCGCCGCAGGGCACGCCGAAGTCCCCGTTCAACCGCTGGTGGCACAAGCAGTCCGACAGCATCTCGTCCCTCAAGACCTCGGGCACGTCCTACATCCCCATCACGCTCAGCCACAGCCGCAGCAACAGCGAGAACATGCTCGACGTGTCGCCGGGGCTCTCCACGGCGCCGACGCTGCCGAACACGGCGCACTCGGGCTCGTCCTCGAACTCGTCCTCGGGCTCGCTGCGGCCAACGTCGCTGAACGAGGCGCTCGCCGCACTCAGCCTCGAGCAGGAGCGCGCGCGGCTTGCTGAGCACAAGCTTCGCGAGCTCGAGCAGCGCATGCGCGGCGAATGCGCGGCGGAATCGGGCGATCTCCGGCCTCCGAACGAAGGCGGTGCCTTACTGCAGTCGGAGCGCACGGAGCTCGAGCAGCAGGTCGAGAAGCTGCGCGAGGAGCACAAAATCCTGGCGTCGCGCAACAAGCAGCTCAAGGAGATGAACGCCGAGCTCGAGCGCCAGACGCTCGAGAAGTTCGGCCCGAACTCGCTGTGGGGCTCGCAGAACCCGCCGTTCGATCAGTCGGCCGGCACGAGCCCGGCAAACTCGTCGAAAGACGTCGGCGCGAGCTCGGGCAGCAGCATGGCGCCGCCACCACCGCCGCTCACGGCGCCGCCGGGGCCGCCCGTCGACGCGCCGATGGTCACGCGCCTCGACGACCCGCAGATCGAGAGCTCTGCGCCGTCGCAGGCCCAGTTCCTGCCCCTGAAATCGGCAAAACAGTGGTTTTTCCGGCGGCCCAACAAGCTGTCGGCCGCCGCGAGCGGGCTGGCCTCGTCCGTGAACGGCAGCAGCAGCATCGGCTCGCCGTTCAGCAACGGCAGCGCCGGCTCGGGCTTCGGCTCGGGCTCGAGCGCGGGCCAGCGCAACTTCATGCAGGGATACAAGCCGTACAACCACCCGAACGGCAGCGGCAGCAACCCGGCGCTCAATGGAGGCATGATGGGTCCGAATGGACAGATGATGGGTCTGAATGGAGCAATGTTGGGACCCAATGGAGGCATGATGGGCGGCCTGAATACGGGCGGTTACGGCGGAAAGGCGTCGATCCTCGGCGACAACCTCATCCAGCGCACGGAAATCGAGAAGGCCGACGTGCCGTACTTCGTGACGCGCTGTTTCGCCGAGATCGAGAGCCGCGGGCTCGACACCGAGGGCATCTACCGCAAGCCCGGCTCGAAGTCGCAGATCGACGCGATTCTCGCGCAGTTCGGGCCGGGCGGCGACGCGAAGGTCGGCGAGGAGCTGCTGGGCGGCGAAATCCAGGCCGTCAGCTCGGCCGTCAAGCAGTACCTGCGCGCGCTCAGCGAGCCCGTCATCGCGTACGACGCCTACGAAACCTTCGTTGCGGCGGGGAACTCGGGCAATCCCGAGGTTCTGCGCCGCGCCATGCATTTGCTCCCGGCCGCGCACCTGGCCACCCTGAGGGCAATTGTCTCGCACCTGACGCTGGTCGCCAGCCACGAGGCAACTAATCTGATGAACGTTCGCAACCTCGCCATGGTGTTTGCACCCACCATCGCGCGCGAGGAGTCGGGTGACCGCGAGATCCCCGACATGCAGGCTCGAAACGAGGCCACGCAGATGCTGATCCTCCACCCGGAGGTCGTCTTGGGGCCCGTCGATGAACTTCTTTAAAAGATATATTCTAGTTTTTTATTTTATTTTATTTTATTCTACCTGCCGTCTGGTTCGTCAGTACGTACTCACATATACATACATTACTTTCATGTCTAAAACATTGACTTTTTTTAATCTAGTTGTAGTATATTCTCTCCATGTGCGTCACCTAACCATTTGAAATTATTAAACAATCAGGAATTTTGTAAGAAAGAAAAATACAAATGCTTGTTTATCGTTAATGAAAATGTTTTTACTTTTATTATCTATATTTATTGGTTATTGAACTAGAGATTTTATTCAGGATTTTCCGGATTCGCCTTGTATCTTTGTTGACATCACCTTGGCGGTACGGGGTCGAGACCCAAATCGTGATCACATTCAACATCGTTGACAAATATCACCGGATTCGAACATTCCGACAATGTACATTAGTATGTAGGAGATGTCCACGTTCGCGTTGCGTCGTGCCTTAGGGGATGCGGCAGCATACCATACGGCTACATTCTTAGCATATTGACATATCTATTCGAGTTTACATATCGAAAGTCTCAGCATTGATTATCACCGTTTTAAGTGAATACATTATCTATTTTATGTGCTTATACCTCAATGTTCTAGCATATCTATAACTGAGACTATTACCATTCGTGATCACATTCAGCGTGGATGGTTGACTGCCATATCTGTTCGAGTATTTGCTGCCACCCATGCGGCACACAGAAAGCGGGGATCCACAGAGAGTGTAAGCGCGCATGCAGCCAGATTGGGTAAATACAACGGCAATTTCTGACGACAACGCAACGCAGCTGATTCCACCAAGTGCCAAATCAAGATCGACACTCCAGTTGTCACTTAGTGAGGAGTGGAAGCGTACAGCAAGTTTCCCTGTGCGAGAATTTGCCAAAATACATATCGAAAGTCCTTACTAGTCATGACTGCCGCTTTGTGTGGCACATCTATGATTGAGACCCCTTACTATTCATGATCACATTCCGTTAGCGTAAATAGTATCTATATTCAGTATTTACATATCGAAAGTAGTTAGCCATGGCTCACAAATGATCACTGTTTTTGCGTGAATTGACTATGTTTGGATTTACGCGTCTGAATCGATGCCTCAAGGATGTTCTAACACATATGTAGAAGTGAGACCTACTACCATTTATGATCACATTCAGTTAGCATACTAATCTTCCTATCTATTCAAATTGGCACATATAGAGAGTCCTCAGCATTGATTATCATCAGTTTAAACGAATAAATTGTTTAGGCGAATAAATTGACTATTATTTAATGTGCTTATACCGCAATTATGTTCGAGCATATCTATGACCTATTACCATTCATGATCACATTCACCAAACATATTGATCATCACATCTATATTCGAGCATTTACATATCGAAAGTCTCTAACATTGATGATCACAGTTTTAGATGAATACATTGACTATCGTTTTAAGTGCCTCATGCCTCAATAATTTTCTAGCACATAGCTGAGACCTATTACCATTCCTGGTCATATTCAGTCAGCGTAAATGGTAGACCGTCATGTCTATATTCGAGAATTTACATACCAAGAGTCTTTAGCATTGATGATCACCATTTTTGACTCCGGCCTATTTGGATTCAAATGCCTCAAGCAACGCCTCAAAATGAGGCCTCAAACTGATGTACTGGCATCATATATAATTCGGGATTACCCGAGTTACCTTCATGATCAACTTATTCGAATGTTGACGGTCATCTGTATTTCAGTAATTCCTCAAAACATTATGTACCATCTACGGTTCGAGACCACTCGAAATAGCCTCCACAAATGGTCATATTGTTTGACACAGTTTATATAGGTATTCAAGCAGTCATGCTCGCAGATGATTACATTCAGCTCTGAGGCAAGTGCATTGGCCATGGCATATCCATTTCAAATGCCTTAAGCGATGCGAAAAATGATGTTTCTACTATACATCTCACCCAACTTACCATCATCTCAGTTAGCTCAATGGTTGGAAACAAATCCAGATATTTCAGATACCTCAGAGCGATGCCTCCAAACAGCCGCTTTAGTGCTCACCATATCTACAATAAGAGGCAATCCAAAGTAGCGTTCACAGCATCATATTCAGTGTTTAGTGTGAATACATTGACCATGGTCATGTTTCAAATGATACCTAAAACCGATTCCTCTAGTGTGTATCATATAAAATTAGCCCAAGTTATCAAGACTGATCACATTCAGTTAGCGGTAATGGATATGGACTTTCAAATGTAGATATCTCAGTCGCTTCACAGCTATGCCTCCAAAATGAAGCCTTAGCACATATTGCAATTCGAAGCAATTCAAATCAGCGTTCACAAGGGATCACATTCAGTTAGCATGAACGAATATTGCCAGATATTGGCTTCACATCTATCTATATTCCAAGTGCTTGTTTTGTACATGCCTTACGTTGCCATACAAATATATTGAAAGTAGTCAAATCAACCAAACCGGCATTCACAAGGGATCACACATTGGTTCCTAGCATGAAGTTGTTCGCATATCTACCGGCGATGATGCTTTCAGTATCATATATGCAATCCGACACAGCCAAATTAGCACCTGCGAATTACCACAGTCAGTGAATATAATGAACACCACATATCCAGTTTCAAGCACTTTACAGTGATACCTCAGTACATCCCTTATTAGGTCATACCCACATATTGAATATAATGGGGGCAACCAAATCAGCGCTGTCAAAGGATTTAGTTCTCTCAAAGTTACTGTGTTGACCGTTGCAGATTCGATTTAGTTTCAAGTTCTTTACAGCGATTACATACCATATCGGCCATGTGAGGCAATCCAGCTAGAATGATCCTATTCAGTCAAAGTGATTGACTTTATACTGTCCATAATATCTATCTTCGTTTCAAGTGCCTCATAGTGGTGCCTGAAGGGTCCCTTTAGTACATTCTCGACTCCCAGTTAG
Organism: Starmerella cellae; assembly: GCA_030579775.1. Lineage (NCBI taxonomy): Eukaryota > Fungi > Ascomycota > Dipodascomycetes > Dipodascales > Trichomonascaceae > Starmerella > Starmerella cellae. Next base: position 105,068 of record JAKTRQ010000008.1, read on the forward strand.
ACTCACGAGTGATCATATCCAGTTCTTAGTATGAAGATAATCGCCTACCCAAGCTAGTTTTAAAGTGTTTCCAGCGATGTCTCACAATGACGCTTCTAGTACATAGTTTATATTGTCATAACTATGTGTCGAAATTATTCAAATAAACACTTGAATGACAGCATTCAACCTTAACTTGACTATCACGAATCCAGTATTAAGTGTCTCAAGCGATGCCTCAAAAATGACATTTCCACGTACCTTATATAGTTCTTACCACTTTAGAGCATTAGAAAAAATTGCAAAATCAGCGCTCTCACAAGTAATCACACCAGTTTCAAGTACCTTATTGATGCCTCAGGAATGCTGTTTCGAGTCATACCAATCGAATCGATCCCAGTTGAAGCTCACGAATGATCACATTCAGTTCTCAGCGCGAGTGTTTTGACCGTCGTGTATCGCTGCAAGTCCCCAAGCGATGCCTCGAAAGTGAGTTTCTAATGTACACTTTTTTTAATTGTATCTCTAATTCAAAGTCTTGGAAGCAATCTACCATCCATAAATAATCACATTAATCACACATTATAAACAACAATTACCATAAGTGTAGATATTTTCTCCTAGTGTGGTGAGCCGCAGCATCAACCGCAGACCAGGTACGAGCCCTACTTAGCCCTCGCAACAACATTTATATAGTACAAGATGCATTACTCCGAAATCACCTACATTGATCTTTACAATATTTAATAAATTGATCAATCTCTATCAATCATGAGATTTCCCCAATTGCATGGATCATATTGAATCTAAAGTGTTCATCAGGTCTTCCAATATTGGTTCCCAACACCAGAGTCCCGAAATACATCTTAAATTTGCATTCGAGTTGAAAAGTGATTTTTCGCTAAGAACTCAGAAGATAAATAGTGTCATTATGTACGTAACTCACACCTGAGGCTGCGTGCGTACAAAGTGCGTCGGACATTCGTAGCCCTCGGGGTTCTTGTCCAAGTACACCTGGTGGTAGTCCTCGGCGTTCCACCAATGCTGAATGGGCACAATGCGCGTCACAATCTTGTTCTTCCAGAACGTCTTCTGGAAATGGTCAAGAACACTGTGCGCTACGGCATTCTGGGCATCATCGTGTGTGAAAATTGCCGATCGGTACTGCGTGCCTCGGTCCGGACCTTGCTGATCCACGGTCGTAGGGTCATGAATGCGGAAAAAGAAGTCGAGAATAGACTCGTAGCTCAGTTTCGACGGGTCGTATAACAGCTGTAGAGCCTCAGCGTGATTGGTTGTGTTTGTGCACACCTCCTTGTACGTCGGGTTGTCCGTTTTGCCACCGGTGTAGCCGACGGCCGTGTCAATGAGGCCTTTTCCCAAAAAGTGTTTTCGGTAAATATGCTCGACACCCCAAAAGCAGCCAGCAGCCACTGTAGCAACTTTCAATACCGGATGCGCTGAAAGCTCCTTGGAAAATTTGGATGAAATCGTACTCATTGCTTCTCAAATATATGATTATGCCGGCCCAGTCGAAAGCTCGTCGCTGCAATATATTTCGATCTGTATGATCTCGGGCTCTATCACGTGTCATGACGAACCATAGAGAAACAGTCTTTTTGCATCCTTTCGCAATCTGAAACCCTTGTGTCGAAATCAATAGTGTGTCTTTTGTGCTTAGAGCGTGGAGATGCTACCTGAAGCTACTGCAGTAAATACATGATACTTATAGAAAGAAAAAAACAGCAAAATCCACCCTTGCTACTAGCTCTATATTAAGTGCTTAGATCAAGATAGTCTTTACATATTGGCATCTTAGTTACGAGAGTACATACTGTTTCTATGAAAATTTGCTTAGGCACTCTGCCCGTGCGTTTCTCTTTTTTTTTTTCCTTTTATATTTTGATTTGTATAATGAGCCCACTCTCCCATCGTTTGTGCCACAAAACCACGTTTGCCGAGATTACCCGCATCCTCGTAAAGCAGATTAAAGCACGCGTGCTAACGGCGCAACGTTAATTAAGGGCAAGGATGTGGAGAATGATGGGAGGACAGGCAACGCCAGGCGGTATCGTATAGAGGACCTCCACCAGATCAGATAGCGCTAATTAGTTCCTATTTACAGAGAATATCCCAAAAACCTCATCTCTATCTACAACCACCTATCTCAATTCCATGTCTACCCTCAATAATCCTGTTCGTGCCGCTGCGTTCCTGGCATTTAGCGAATTGGATCATGCATTGACGAAACAACCCGCTCTCACACAGTCTAAATTGTTGGCTCAGGAACTTTCTAAACTGCCATCGAAATCCGCACTTTTTGTTACATGGACCCAACAAGGAGACCTCCGTGGATGCATTGGCACATTTGCGCAATTACCAACGAAGGAAGGAATCAAGAAATATGCAATGATCGCCGCGTTGGAAGACACTCGGTTTAGCCCGATCAAGGCAAGCGAGATCCCTAAGCTAGAAGTTGCTGTGACGCTCCTAGGTCAGCTGGAAAAGTGCGCAAACCCATTTGACTGGCAAATTGGACTCCATGGTGTCGAGGCGGTTTTCCAGGATGGCCGATCTGCGACCTTTTTGCCTGAGGTCGCTGAAGAACAGGGATGGACTCAAAAGGATACTATAGCTGCATTGGCCCAAAAGGCTGGCACACGCATTGTGGAAGGGTTCGAACTCTACCGATACAAGGGCACGAAGGAGAAGGTGACATACTCAGAATATGAAGAGTTCAAGAAATCCCAAGAGTAAAGGCGCTCGGGCAGATAATCTGAATTGCATATAAATGGATCAGGATTTTAGCAAGTATTGCTTGGCGTATTTTTTTATATGGTTTACGAAGTGTCTAATTTAAGAACGACCAAAAAAAGGCAATTGTCCATGGCATAAAAAGCTACAGAAAAAAAAGAATGTCTAAATCATACTCTCGTATTTAAGCCTTGATACCCGAGCTAGAGATCACCTCGTAGTCGGGGCTGCCAGGAGACCAGTTGGCCTGAGCAATACCGACGGTCAAGTTGTCCAGATCGTAAACGACGTAAGCAGAACGCAAGAAAGTGTCACCCAAAAGAATGTTGTTCAAAACCTCGCTGTAAGGAAGAACGGTAAAGTACTGCTTGCCGTCGCCATTAAGATCCTTCCACAACTCGGACTTAGGGACAGTGATGTCAACATTGCCGAAAGTGTAGGTAAGGCCCTTGTCAGGAATGTTGGAAGGAGCAGCATAAGCACCGGCATCCTCGTCGTAAGTAGCACCGAAGTCACTAGCAATAGAGGAGAGGAGATCGTCGGGCAAGTAGGTAAGGGAGGTACCGGCGTCGAGGATGACGTCCAACTGCTGGCCGTGAACAGTGGCCTGAACGGTGAACGAGTTGTCACTGACAAGAGGCACAATGGCAAGATCGCCGGTGTAGCGGGACTTGTCCAGAGCACCGAAAAGAATGGTGCCCTGAGTGCTGTCGGCGCTATCGAGGTACAAAGAGTAAGCTGCTGACTCAATGAGACCTGCGTTCTTCAAGGCAAACGGGTAGTTGTCGTACTGAGAACCTGAGGTGGCCTCGCCGCTGCGCAGAGCAACACCGAACACACCAGTGGGCATAGAGTCGACGTAAGTGTTGTCCACAGCGAACTGCGCAGTGACGGTAGCGGCACCCCAGGTGAGTTCGTCGCTGTAGTAGTCACCCTTAGCACCTGAGCCATCGACGTAGCTGATGTCGAAGTCACTGTTCAAGTACTTTGCCTTCGAAGAGGCCGAGTGGTCGTAGTTGAACGAGGCACCGTTGCTGTAGACCCACAGATCAGAGGAACCAGTGTCAAGGGACGCCTTCATATTCTGCGGGGGGTTACCTAAAGTGAAGGAAACGAAGTACTGAAAGTAATCATTGCTCAAGTGGTCCGGGTGGCTCGTAACTTTCTGCAAGGAGCGAGAACTCAAATGAGTCGCGTTCGTTTTCTTCGAGGCGACCTTCTCGATAGGAAGGGCAATGAAGCCATCAGAGGCGAGAACGACGGACAAGGTCGTAGCGAAACTAATCAAAGAGAATTGCATGGTTTATGCCAGGACAGAGTGACACAGTTCGTTAAAGAAAGAGCTTTGGTATACAACTTAAGAGAGCTGTTGGTAATCTACAGAATAACTCGGGGAATCTCTGTCCCCTTTTATAGTTAACTTTTTCACAATATTGACAAGAGCATCTCTCGGGGGGCCGTACTCTTGCAGATTGCATGAACTATTCTTATCTCGGAATATTGATAGGGGGTTAGGTGAAGTGACATGCATTCCGGGTCACGAGGAGTTGTCCCACTATGTGTGGGATGTGTGGAGCCGGTGGAGACGTGCTGATGTGACACACCGGCGTCTGAATTCGCTATTCCCGCCATTTAGGCACGGTGTCCCAGTATGACACGCCATGTCGAGTCAATGTGGCTTATCTCCAAAATACGACGTGCAAGGAATCCGGCGGCGCCAATCGCAATTTTCGATTGATATCGCAAAATCCCCCTTTTCTTTTTTTTTTTCTTAATGTCATTCCCCCAAAAATAGATCGTTACGAAGCAGATCTCCTTAGAACTGAAACATATCAAATCTAGGCAATAATACGATTCATAAAGTCTGGGTTGGAGTGTGTCGGTGTCGCTTTCTGTGAATGGGGTACGGGGGTAGGATCTAATGAACCATTCAGTAAACAGCAGCGCCGTCGCCGCCCTTCCATAAATCCTGAAAAATTAAACAACATATACCCGATAAGTGCACTAGCTTATTCCCCAAAATTGAATTACGCAGGCGTGCACAATTTGACACGCTAGAAACATTCCTTCATAAAATCCGGCACTGGGCTTGCTGGCTCGCGCTCGTGCACTTTCTCCATTCTTGACATGCATAACCCTTATCAATCCGCAAGCGACCCTAAGATAGGGTCTGACTAAGTGATTCTAGCCAGGGATCAACTGCATGACTGTGAACACATTTGGCTGCATAACCCTATGAGTTCGAAGGGGGTTCGGAGTTTGACTCACTTCGCCAAATAATACAATGGAATTGCGAAAAATCATGATTTCTGTCGTTCACAACATAGTGCCAACGGAACCTTGCACGATCTTAGATCGGCCACGCTACATTGCAACGACAACTACCACTTTGCTGAAAACTTTTTCGATCATATTACAAATATGCACGTAGTAAGCGTGCGTTTCCACCAGTGACGTGCGCCATCCCCTTAATTTGATTTGTGCTTAACACCCGATTAGTGTTCCTAGAACGTGTATTTCTGCCACACCCGATGCATTCCTAAACCGCTCCTAGCTTCCTCAAGGGTTGAAACTTGATTTAGCCCCGCATTTCTGGCGGTTCTGACGATGCGTGTCGAAAATCCGGTTTACGAAGATCCTTGCCGTAATCGATGATCTAACCATGCCGGTGGTTTTTTCTATCGAAGATTGACAAAGATCAAAGTGATTACATGGGCTAATTGAGAGCCGTCAACATGAGAAAGTGTGCCGTAGACTTTGCACGCTTCGACGTTTTTTAATTATTACGATCGGTAACTTTAGCTTTTCTTTGCAGCCTCGGCTTCGGTTCATTTCGCTGCTCCAACTATTCATAGACTTGGTTGCGCCGATCAAGCATGACAAACGCATTCACATAGGGGGCTTTACATAAACGTTTCGATCTCTATATTTCTTTATTGTAATATCATTAGATTTTCAGGAATAATGCCGAGAGAACCCTCTCCTGTGCTCATATTATCGCGTTGAGAATTGGCAAAAACTCTCGAGTCAATAATGTAGGTAAAGGTAAGAAAGTTTTCTTTATTGTTGAAATAATATTGTGATACCTTACATCAAGATATTGATTGAATTAGAAGCCATACATCTGAGCGCAAATCTGAGCGAGAGGAACAACACATGAGAAAACTGTATTCTGCGCATTCAACATTACTGAAGCTTGTCTTTTGATCATTTGTGGTTAAGAGAAGACTATCTGCATCGATACTGGATACCGTGAGAAGGAAGGGTGGTACCGCTCGTGGATCGCGTAATATCGTGAGTTTCTGCAAGGGAATCGACGGGGAATTCCGAATCTCGCGGATGTAGGGCAGTTTCAGTGTATAAAAGCATCAATCTCATAAAAAAACAAAAAACATCAATCACCTGCGCGGTGATCGAAGGAACCAGAGCGATCGGCACCTTTCCATCGTCATTGGTCCCATGGCTCCCGATCGCACCTGCCCATACTTTCTGCTGGGCGTTGTTCATGGTGAACGGAGTGCCGAGCACCTCCGTTAAACACTTTCTTATTACCTCATTAATAATTTCAAAAATTTGATGATAAAAGTATCAGCGTTCTGGTTTAATTAAGCTACAGCTGTGCCTGTTACGAGATCCCCTCTTCTGCAAGCCAGCCCCTTTCCACTGCTATGCACATCCAACACGCATCTGGTCTAATGGGGCAAGGACAGCATTGCATGGCCCTCAACGCGGGCTGCAGCTGGTATTTCCGAACCCTTGGACATAACCTGATCCCAGTGCGATTATATTCGCCGAGATAACGATGATATAATATAATAACAAATAAGGCTGATCTACAGGAGCGCCGTATCTGCACGCGAGGTTCCTGTCTCCGTCGGGCGCGGAAATTCCAATGGGCACGCGCAGATAAGCTACTGATAGTGGACGAGCCGGACCTGCGTCGATCTCATTTTCTGTAATGGTCACGGAAATATAATAAATGATCTGAAATAAAAAATATTTAAATATAGAAAAGGCGTTAGAGGACATAAGTATCAAAATAGGTATCCATAGCGAAGTCACGCAGCTAAGTGCCCATCCTCATTCTCGAGGTCCCGGCACCGATTTCAGCAGCTCCGCCCAAGAAGGCCGTTTCTGCTGGGCCCCATCCTCAACCCAGGTGTAGTTATGCCATTTGCCAAATGCATGGATGATCGCCTGCCACAGTTGCGTGTCGGGACTGTGCAAACCCTTCTCACGGTTCGCTATGGCCGCATCGATCTCGGCGATCGTGCGGAGTCCGATCACTGTTGGGCCCTTCCATTGCGCAATCGCATACTGGGTGGCCACATCGGCGAGCTCAAGACCGCGTGCGTGCAGATCACGCCCGATTTCGTCCGCTCGTTCCCGTAATTCGGGGCTCGCTGGGTGGAAGCCATGCGTAGGCCCGCTTCGAAGCAGCGACATGCTAAGAGGTGATGCATTCAGCAGTGTTTTCACACCGGCCGCTTCAAATAAAGGCTTGTATTCGAGCAGTAAATTATTCTGCAGGGTCAGATTGCAGTAGCTCAGCACGACATCGAGCCCAGACTCCTGGTCGTAGCGCTGTTGCACGAGCTTTGCCGTGGCCACAAGCACGTTCAACGGGTATCCGCTGATTCCAACACCACGAGCCTTGCCCTCGGCCTTCAATTCGAACGCCGTCTCGATCGCCTCCATTACAGCGTCCGGAGTGCCGAACTCAACGTCGTGGATGTACAAAATGTCGACATAGTCGGTTTTCAGGCGTTTCAAAGAGCGATCTACGCTTTTCAGCACGGTTTCGCGCGAAAACTCAAACTCGTTTGTCTCCCAACGACAGCATTTTGTGCACAGTCGGTAGCTCTCACGCTGAATACCTGCCTTCTTCAGCTCGCTCAATGCATTGCCCAAAATCTCCTCCGATTTCCCATATGCAGCCGATGTGTCGATCGTATTAATGCCGTGATCAAATGCGTACTTCAGCACGGCCGGCACGTTGTTGAGCTCCGGCTCAAATTCGTACTGCGCATTGAACGCACCGGCTCCAAATACAATCGGTGCCTCAGTCGAAAACTCCATCTTGACGGCCTGCTTGCGGTGGATCTGACAAATTTCACTCAATGACGAGTTTAGCCGTTCCGTCTCACCCGTCCTTGCCCTAATGTATGTTAATCTTGCATGATCCCGTCCTTAGAGTCTGTGAACAGTGCGGCGTTCATAAGCAATTCAAGCATTCTTTGATTCCAAATGTTTAACCAGATTTTCGCAAGCTCAAAAAATCTGCTACCTAAATGCGGAATTGCGCTGGGGTTTCGAACGCTATATACATGTTATATACAAATCCATTGGCAAAATCCATGGCATTGGCAATGGCCCATTACTTCTCTTTAGACGCTGAAGCATCGGCACTAGGTCGAATGGTTCCCACCACTTTCTAATTAACGGCATTAGAGTCCGTCGAAGCTCCGTTTCCGGACGCTTGCTGCTCATTTTCACGTCTCAATTTCTCCTTTAACTGTTCGGCCTCCGTCTGCTTACGCTGCGTTTCGGCCTCAATGCGTTCTAACTCGGCAATCCACATCCGTTCACGCTCCTTCGACTTCTTACGCATCATTTCCTGCGGTGATCCACGGAATCCACCCACATCCGTATCGCCGAAATACCAGGCTCCGCCGATAAGTGCGGCGATTGTGAACCCCTGGAAGCCGACACGCCAGTAGAACATGCGGTTTGCCAGTCTTGGGTCGCCCTTGCGCAGGGCTCGGCTCGACAAATAAAGGGCACCGCATGTCAGCGCAACTCCGAGAGGCACCAAAGGCTGCTGCTTGCTTTTGCGCAGCAGCTTCTCACCCAGCGACTCGCGCGGCTTGTCGGCATCCGGAAGGCTGCTCGGTAATGGGACGCCGCTCATTCTATTTTAACGATCGATCTGGTGAGATACGGGTTGATCTAATGAGACGCTGCTGGTCAAGATCCGTTGAGATAGGGTATGTGTGTCTGGGGGGTCACCAGATCTGGACACAAGTACGACAGTCAAATTAATAGCCTATATGCATTTCATATGCGCCCGTTGAGTGGGATGTACATCAACCAATAAATAGATCAGCCAAGTCCATAAAAAACAAACACTCGGTAAGAACGTTACTCTGTTTATATTTTCATCATGTTCCTTCGAGATCATATAATTGTCTTTGAGTAAGGCCAAACTACCATACGGTAAGTGGAATGTTCTATTATTTATTATGTATTTTACAACTGGTACTTCGACTGGATGAACTCCTTCAAAGTCTGGTACGCCCGTTCAAGATCATCGTTTACAACTACGAGATCGTACGCACCGGGCTCCTTGCTGTACTCGATCTCAGCATGAGAGTGGGACAACCGCTTCTCGAGGGATTCCGGTGTCTCTGTGCCCCGCTTCGTCAAGCGCTCCTTCAGAGCCTCGAAACTGGGCGGTGCAATGAAAATGTACTCCGGGTTCAGCGGCGTCTTCTTCACAGACTTCACGCCCTGCATATCGATGTCGAGAATGCAGATCCCGCCGCTCTTCGCAACGTCCTCCACAGCCTGGATCGACGTGCCATAGTAGTTACCGCCGAACTGGGCCCACTCAATGAATTTCTTCTCGTCAATGAGCTTCTTGAAGTTGTCCACGCTCGTGAAGTGGTACTGGACGCCGTCCTTCTCGCCGGCCCGCGGCTGACGCGTAGTGTGGGAGACCGAGAAGCCGAACTTGTTCGGGAAATCGGCCAACAGCTTGTGAAGCAAGGTCGATTTGCCAGTACCACTGGGACCACTCAAGACAATGGGACGAGACATGTGCAGAGGTGAGATCACAAATAAGGACGCTTAAAAAATCAAAAACCACGGAAATCCGACAACTGAATGCACGAGAAGACGCGTGTGTTTATATTTCTTTGCAAATAATATAAATAACGTCCTTGAATTTATCCTTACCTAAACGTAATGTGTCGTTGGGCCCGAACCCTGATTCCGCCAGAAATTCACTTGCCCTTAACACTGGGTTCCTATCCCCATCAGAGGGCACCCACGACCGCCTTCATCTCCGCTAAGGCTTATATACTACGTACTAGTGTTGCTGCTATCTTACTGGTAAGCGGTCATTTCAGCCTATCATTACACCGAAGTCTCTCGTAGCAGAGAGATGGTCGATAAATTGGCATAAATACACGTCTCTGTGCTGAGGTCTCACACATGGTCATTTCCGTATCGATCCCGTCCTACACGGAAGGACACCCCACAATGTACCAAATCAACGTCGATTTGGGCAACAACATCCAGCCATACACACTCGAGCGGCGCTATAACGATTTTCTCGCACTAGCGAACGCCGTTGAGACTGAAATGGGCGAACCTCCGGCTGTGCCACCACCAAAGAAGCCCGGTATTTGGGAAAAAGTCGACTGTGATCGGCGACGGATGGAACTCGAGGCAATGCTCACAGCGCTCGTTCGCATTCCCGACTTCGCCGAGAGCCTCGCTGTAGGCAATTTTCTCGAAGTTTTCAGTCATCGTAAAAGCACAAAACCCACAAGTTTGGCGGTGGATTGGGTCCACACAACGACCGAAATCTCAAAGCTCATCAACAGTGCACGCTCTGCATCACACAGCGTCGAAATCCGACAGCGCATAGTGCAAGCGAAGACGTTAGTAGGCCAGCTACAGCGTGCATTAACGGCCAGTAAAAGCAGTCTTGGATCAGGTGAGTTGGCTAGAAGGCAGCAGCAGCTCGATAATTATCTATTCTCCTTGCGTCAAGTCGAATCTCGCAGCCAACTAAGCGGTGGAAGTGGCAGCAGTACCACCAAAGATCTGAACGACTTTGTACAAATAGGGAATGCAAATGCACCCACTTCCGGACGGGTGCTTGGTGAGACGCCAGAAACACGTAAACTGAATAACCGTGGGCTCATGCAGAGCCAGCAGCAGGTCATGGACGATCAAGACGAAATGATCGAGGACCTACGTGTGGCTGTGCTTCGACAAAAGGAGCTTGGACTCGCGATCCATGGCGAGATCGTGAAACAGAACGAGCTCCTAGAGAGTCTTGATGAAGACGTACACAGAGTGAATGCACGACTCAACCAAGCTCGTCGCAAAACAGCTGAACTCAACCGCTAATGTCTCATGTTATTTTTATTATTCACGTCTTTTTTTCACGGCATGGTAGAAACTAATTTTTTTTATTAAATTTGCATACTTCCGAATCTATTAGATCATATAATCCGATACCTAGTTTTGTGGACCAGATATTATTTTCCTTGCTGTGATAGTTTGTGGTTTCTGATAAAAAATGTCTCCACTTTTTCCCCACATTCTTTTCTGACATCAAACTAGCACTAGAGGAAATGCCTCAAAAAGCGGATAGAATTAAAGTGGGGTTACCGAGTTTGAAAATTTACTCAGGATCCAAGTCGTCATCATCACCCACAACCTGACTAGCGAAATCAGGTCTGACAAATTGGATCCGTCCGATTGATGACGTATTGAGTATCCAGCGACCAACTAGATTATCACTATATCCATAATTAATTTATACTAAATTGCCAAGCTTTTTATGAATAACGCACAAGCCGACCGTGCTTGAAACTGCCCCACGTAAGCAAAATTGCTTATAAGCATCATTAACCTTTCTGCTGCAGCATGACCCCGTTGTGCATTATCTGGAAACTGCTTGCAGGTACTTGCATCTTAATTAATTTTAGCACGTATTCCAGTTAGATCTGTCTTCGCCATTCGCGTATGACTTCATTTCACGGAGTATCAAGCGAAGTCCGGATAGCTGGTTATCGTAAGTTTCTCCTCAAAAGTGTCATTACCATCTGTCCAAATTGATCCTTTTTCGTAACCCTCACTTTCGGTAATGGTACCCCACAGTTATCTGCCCGTAGATAGGTAAAACCCTGACGCGGCCATTGGTGAATCATCGGTCTGGCCCTCAGTGGACCCTGCGGCCACCACCTTCGAAATCTCTTGATTCACCGCTTTAGACTTTCCCCGTCATTCAGATAATCTACCTTAAACAGATGAGAAGCCGTCATCCCCTCGACCCGCATGGGAGATGCGTGTCAAAATAGGGTACGACAGCACCCTGGTGGTTCGGGCCACACGTGACGCACGGTAAAGGAGATAGAGAACAACTCCGCACGGATGGCTTTTTATCCGCACGAGTGATGGGTGAGGGGCCTGTACCGAAGAGCTGAGCACGTTCAGATTCGTTTAGCACCCTTGCAATGTTTGTCTCATGCAAAGGGAACTGCGTCGTACTGCACTTGGCTGCCGTTTGAGGAGAAGCGGGAAACCCTGAGCGGAAAACTGCAGGTCCCTCTACCCAGCGTACCCCGCATACGGGCACAGCGATTAGCACAGCTCGGATAGCCCAACCCCGACCCTTGTTCCACCACTGACTACTTCGCACGCCTTTACGTCTGCCGCAGCTCGGGATAAACGTGCGTGAGCTTCGAAAATAAATAGGCCAGGTTTGAACGACTTTCGACATCCATCCATATTCTCAATTCGGTTTGCATTTTCAGCCCCACTACTATTCTTGAATAGAAAATAGTTTGTGGCCAAAACCAATCTGATAGACTTCACCTCCTTATAGATTATTGCTTGCTCCCACCTGAAAAACAAACAACCATAAACCACGCAAGCGCGTCGTCTACAACCAACCCCCTTGTGACGACCGGTACCCCATACTTTTTACATCTCCATCCGTGCGTGCGTCCCTTTCTGAAATTTATAGAAATTGCGAAAGCCTCACACCACTGCCATTACCATCATCACCACCCGCCTCACCAGCACTACTACTGTTCTAGCCAGGGCCACCCATCACACTTTCAGGTAGGCTCTCATCCTCCCACCCATAATATTGGCACTAAAGTTTACCGGAACCTGTTTCTGAAATTTTAGCGTTCCCCTCTCACAGACAAGTAATAATAAACCCCTATTCCAAAAGAGGGTTTACAGTTACCAACGGTCAAGCACTTATCTATACACCCTGACGCCTAAGTAAGCTTCACCACATCACCTGTCCAACCCCCCATTCTCAGTAAGTTTTTGAAGCGGCTATTTTCCACCCCTGAAACGAGTTGAGAATGTCGTCGAAGAGCAGCTTGATCACTCCGCCGCGGAGCTACGAGCCGCTGCCCGGTTTTGTGGGCAATCTGACGGAATTGCAGGAGTACCGCCTCAAGGAAATGCACATGACCTTGCTCGTGGCGGCGGGCGTCGCCCCAAAGACGCTGACTGTCGGCATTCCGATGCCGCAGTCCACTGAAAAACCCCAGAAAACCAGCCGGTTTTCGTTCCGATCCGCTCCTACGGGCCAGGAGAAGTTCACGACCGCTGAGCTCGTGGACGAGCTGAAGCGAGCCACGCCTGGGCTGAAACCCGAGGACTACACGAACGTGTCGCGTTCGGCATGCCGCATGGATAGCCCGGACGGCATGTTTTTGCGGTTCTTGCGTGCCCGGAAATGGGAGGTCAACAAGGCCATCGAGCAGCTCGGCCAGACCTTGCACTGGCGAGCAAAGGAATGGGACATCGACGAGCTTCTCGAGCGCGGAGAGCACTACTACATCGACGTGAAGCCCGAGCCGACCTACATCGAGCAGTACGAGTCCGGAAAAGTGACTGTGCACGGCCACGATAAGCAGGGCCGGCCCATTGTGTTCATCCACGTCGAGAAGCACGACCCGAAGGCGCAGTCTGAGGAGGTCATGCAGCGATTCACCCTTGCGATCATCGAGTCTGCGCGTCTTTGTCTGTCCCAGGAAGTCAGCACGGCCGCCGTCGTGTTTGATCTCGGTGGATTTGGCCTGCACAACATGGACTACTCCGTCGTGAAGTTCATCCTCGCGTGCTTTGAGCGCTACTACCCCGAGTCGCTGGGCTACCTGTTCATCCACCGCGCTCCGTGGGTGTTCTCGAGCGTGTGGTCGATCATCAAGGGCTGGATCGACCCCGTCGTGGCGTCGAAGATCTCGTTCACGAAGAACGAGAAGGATCTGCTGAAGTTCATCGACAGCGACCAGATCCCGAAAAGCATGGGCGGCACGTCGCCATTCGAATACAAGTGGATCACGCCGGAGAAGGGCGAGTCCCGCTTCACCGACGACGTCGACGGCCGCACGCAGAAGCTCAACGAGCGCAACGCTCTGTACGAGCAGCTCGACGCGCTCACGATCCGCTGGATCCAGGCCCCGGATCGGGCCGAGAGCGACCGCATTGGCGCCGAGAGGGACAAGAAGATCGATGAGCTCTACCAGCAGTACTGGCACCTCGACCCGTACATCCGTGCCCGTACCATTGAAGACCGCAACGGTACGAACGGCTCTTTCAAACCAGAGCTCGCGTCGGGCGGGATCGCCCAGCCTACGCTCTAGAGCGCGAAGAAAAACGTCTTATATACCATCTCTTCCGCTCATGCCATATGTCCCCCCTACGAATTGTTAAATTATCCACCCCACATTATCATATACATATATATTAAACATTATATAGACACATTCAGGAATCAGTGAACATATACAAATTTACACCGGAAAGTCAGGGATGTCGAGTGAACTCATCGCACATACACATTCAAGTGCACTACACACATATATACATATTTAGGCATCTGAGGCGTATTTCACCCACATACGTTCCAGATATATTCATCTACACATACATATATATTCAGCAAGTGATTTCATGCACAGACATAAATATCACCAGGAATCTACATCTCCACACAACTTTATCTAGGAATATGCATCCACACATATATCTTCCGAAATCTCAAGTTCGTTCGCTTCATATTTATTTTCAGGAATACTTTCCAAATATGCGTTCATTTTATACAAGTTCTTCATTTAGTTCATTCATTAGTATGTACAAATATTTACAGGACAATGCTGATCAGCTTCATCTGCGGCTTGAACACCACGCGTTTCGCCGAACCGCGGTCGATGTTCAGCTGGTTCAGCAGCTCTTGGCTCGTCGCCGACTCGGGCGCACGCAAAAACTTGTGCTCGCCGTTCAGAATTACGCGGAACTGCACCTTGCCGTCGTCCGGAACGCCGGTGTTTGTGAGCTTTGGCCAAGCCTGCTTGTGGATCGACGTGTACTCGCGGCCGGTGCGGCGGCACAGGCTCTCCCAGAACTCCTCGGCATGTGCAGGGCAGATCGGCGCCAAAATCTTGAGCAACGCTTCGTATGCTTGCAGCGCCAGCCTCTTGTCGATCTCTGCAAGGTCGTCAATGACACGCGTGAGCTTCATCTCGTCGGAAATGCTCGTGTTCAGCGACAAAGTGCGGCCCATCTTTACACCCACACGGTTCACCAAGAATACTGCATGGTTGAAATGCTCAATTGCCTTGGGGTCGCGCTCGTGATCAGGTCGGTTGTCCGCCTTTGTCTTCTCATAGTCCACAGTCAGATCCTCTCCGATCTGGGCGATGCGGCCCATCCATCGCTTGATACCAACAATCTTGTCGATATCCCACACAAGCGTATCCGTAACACCTGCCTGGAATAGCATGTGCGCACGCACAACATCAGCGCCGTACTCCTCGATGACCTCGAGCGGATCGGCTCCGTTGTATTTCGACTTGGACATCTTCTCCACAGACTCGATAATGTCCTCATTCGGCATCACGGCAACCTCCTCGGGTTTCAAGTAGCGACCCGTCTTCGCTTCACGGTACGCCTTGCCATGGACCATACCCAGCGTCACAAGCTGCTTGAACGGTTCACCGTTCATCGAGCCACCGTCCCACATGTTCACATCCTTATACAAGAACTTCGCCAAAAATCGCGAGAACAGCAGGTGCAGAATCGCATGCTCAATACCGCCAATGTAGAAGTCCACAGGCATGTTGCCGTGAGAAACCTTGTCGTATGCGAAGGGATCATTGGGATTGTGGGCATCCAGATTGCGGAAATAGTACCAGCTCGAATCCATGAATGTATCCATAGTATCGGGATCACGGTGAGCATGTTCGTTGCCACACTTTGGACACGTTGTTTGCAGCCATTCCTTGTTCTGCGAAAGCGGCACATTATCATTGCTCGTGTTTTCCGGCAGCTTCACAGGCAGCGCCTCTTCAGGAACTGGCACGATACCGCACGAATCACAGTGAACGATGGGAATGGGGGCACCCCAGAATCGCTGACGGCTGATCAGCCAATCACGCAACCGGGTCTGTTTCTCGAACCGGCCTTTGTCCTCGCTTTGCAGCTTTTCCATGACCTTATGCTGCGCATCCTTGATTTTAAGACCGACCAGGTCTTGAGGACCATTAATTACCGTACGAGTCTTGTCGTCAACCACAGGTTCAGGCTCTTCGGGCTCAGAGACAGGTCTGACCTTCTCCCAGAACAGCCGGTCTCGCTCATCGTGAGCAGGAACGCCCATCACGACACCCTCAGCATAGTCGGAAACAACGTAGTCAGCGGCATACACAGGCAATGGCTCGTTAGTGAGCGGATTTGTGGCCTCTAGCCCTTCAATAAGGCCCGAGGGCTGCATGTCAGCTGCATGCGCTTTCGCAAGCGGATGTTCGAGCGCAATAGCAACGAACTTCACACCCGGAAGCGTGTCCAGTCGTGTAGTGAACGCCCATAACTCGTCGCTGAACTTCACACGAGCACCCTTCGAGATGCCAATCCAGTTTCGCTGCATTGTCTTCACTTTCTCGGGCCACTCCTTCAGCAAATTGAGATCTTTAACAAGCTGAGGAGCGAAATCGGTGATCTTCAAGAACCACTGCTCGAGATCACGCTTCTCAGCCAAAGCTCCGGAACGCCAAGACCGGCCTTCGCTGTCGATCTGTTCATTGGCGAGCACAGTCTGATCAACAGGGTCCCAGTTGACGCTCGCACGCTGACGATAGGCAAGTCCGTGCTTGAACAGCTCAAGGAAAATACGCTGCGTGTGCTTATAGTATTCGGGACTACACGTAATGATCTCTTCGTCCCAGTCGAACGAGACCATCATACGTTTCAGCTGTGCACGCATGACATCAATGTGGTTGTAAGTCCAGTTTTTCGCACTGACTTTGTTCTCAATGGCTGCATTCTCGGCAGGAAGACCAAAAGCGTCCCAGCCAATGGGATGTCTTACTTTATATCCATTCATACGGCGGTACCTCGCTAGTGTATCGCTGATCGTATAGACACGCAGGTGCCCAATATGCAGACGGCCTGAAGGATACGGGATCATTGCCAGCTGGTAGTATCGCGGCGATTTGTCGGTTGTTTCGGGGCCATACTCCGTTGATCCAGTTTCTTTCGAAGAAGCGTCCCATTTCTCGAGCCATTTAGCATCGAGGCTCGTGATATGCCGCCGTTGAGTCAACAGGTGGCTTCTCAGCGCTCTGTTTCGTACAGACGACTGCCAGCCGAGCAGCATATGGAGATCGAGCTTGGACAGAAACTGAAATATTCGGAGCTGCACCAACGCGTGGGTTACGTACGATCTTGCTAAGCGTGTTAATGGACTGCAGCGAATAATTCCGCTCAAGCTCCACGAAAAACCACTTTTATCCACAATGATTAACATGAAAGACAAGATAGATATGATTTGAAACTCAGATAATTAATGATTGTTTTACATGAAAATGAATTGAGTTTCGGAACTTATTACCATACTGAATATGAGCATGTCACGATATAACACACACAAAATACAGATCTAGCTTTATTCGACAGACAATCGCAATTGCGCTTTCTTCCAGTTACTCTCAGACATATACAGATCGACGAAGCCATGACGCCATTTAAACTATTCAACCACTGTGATCGTTCACGTCATCTCGATCTTGCATGTGCAGTTTAGTCCATACCACGTAACAATAAGGATTTAGCCGTTACGCGATCCCTAATCGTACCCTATTGTATGCTGTGTCTTTTAGTGATAACCATAGTCAACACGCACATATATTATTGGAATTATTTGGTGGCTCAGGGCATATATCCACAAACGACGTCACAGATAAAGAATTAATGGATATTGCGCTTCGGCTGCTGAGAAGAGACTCTACCGATGCCGATCTCGATAATCCGGGTGAAGATGTCGTGGATCCGGGAACCGAGGAAATGTACCAGTCATTGGCCATTTTCATCCTGATTGCGTTGCTCATTGTGTCATTGTGGACATCGTACTACCTGCAGTCCAAACGCATTCAGGGACTCCATGAATCGGTTTTGTCGATATTCGCTGGTATGTTTGTGGGATTTGTGGTGCGAATTTCACCAGGACATTTCATCCAGTCCCATCTGACATTTAGTCACAGCTATTTCTTCAATTTCTTGCTGCCGCCCATTATATTGCATTCTGGCTACAATTTGAACCAGTCCAACTTTTTTCGAAATATGTTTTCGATTCTGACGTTTGCCTTCGTCGGAACTTTTGTGGCCTGTGTGATATTGGGCGTGCTCCTGTGGGTCTGGGCCGCGATCGGCCTCGAGGGCATCAAACTGCCCTTTGTAGATGCAATTGCAGTTGGTGCCACGCTCAGTGCCACAGATCCAGTGACGATTCTGTCAATTTTCAATGCGCACAAGGTTGATCCGAAATTGTACACCATCATCTTTGGTGAAAGTTTGCTAAACGATGCTGTCTGTATCGTTATTTTCGAGACCGCTCAAAAGCTGCGAGGCGATGTCATGACTCTGTCAGCGTTCTTCCGCGGTGTGAGTATTTTCCTTGTGACGTTCACTATCTCTCTATTGATCGGTGTGTTAGTAGGTGTCATTACGGCTTTAGTGTTGAAACATACGAAGGTGAGACGGTACCCACAAATCGAATCGTGCATCGTGTTTCTGTTTTCATATGCGACCTACTTTTTCTCTAATGGCTGTCATATGAGTGGAATTGTGTCTCTACTATTCTGTGGCATCACACTGAAACACTATGCTTATCACAATATGACTCGACGCACGCAGATTGCAGTGAAATACATCTTCCAGCTTCTTGCTCAACTCTCTGAAAACTTCATTTTCATCTACCTTGGTCTGACGCTCTTCACGCAGGACGAACTCGAGTTCCGACCAATGCTCATTATCATCACGGCATTCGGTATTTGTGTCAGCAGATACGCTGCAGTGTTCCCGTTGTCGAAGCTGATCAACAAGATATATGCGTTCCGGCGGAAATCGACGGTTGTGGACAGTGATCATCTGCCGGAAGACCAAGAAATCCCTGAGCAGTATCAATTCATGCTATTTTGGGCAGGTCTTCGCGGTGCTGTTGGTGTGGCCTTGGCTGCTGGACTCGAAGGCGAGTACGCTAACCAGCTGAGGGCTGCCGTATTGGTAGTGGTTGTACTCACAGTGATTGTATTTGGTGGTACAATTGCACAAATGCTTGAGGTGTTTGGTATTCGCACTGGTGTGGAACAATCGGCCGAATCTGATGATGAATTTGACATCGAGGCTGCCGTAATACCGCCATTGTCGCGGCCACAGACGTCTATGGCAGCGTCGTCATCATTGCAGGTATCGGAAGATATGGATGAGGACACCAACTATCCGGGCCCCAGCACGAGCTCTGTAGCAGTAGAGTATCCTGAAGGCCCTGGATCGAGATGGTTCAGTGAATTGGACGCAAAGGTTTTCAAGCCACTGCTATTAGACACTGACCCCTCTCGTTAAACACTCCCAAAAGCAAACGTTAGAAACCGAAAAATTTGGGAAAACAGAAAGAAATCTATAATTATTTATTCCAATTGTTATATTAGCGTGCCTAAACGCAGATTACCTAATTTAATCGAATAGACTTGTTTGTGGTTTGTTTTGAAACGCTCGAAGCCTGGGGGGTACCCATGATGTGATGAGGCCCCCGTTCAGAGAGCGTCTGAAAGATCAGGGTAGACGCGTTGAATCCACATGCACCATGTCCATGCCCTACCTGTTTTGAATATCCGTAAACACAGCTAACTAGAAACCTGCGTGCATACATTTTTTTATAGTAGTACATTGCATTGTGTACATAATGTAATAGACGGCAAAACTCTTAAATGAATGATGATTGAACTATCTCATGTATGATAATTTGTGTGTGCTTTGACAAATATTGTATGCTCTAGAAAGACCTGATTTATGTTTAGGACACATGAATCCATCACCACAAAAGATTATCTACGTCAAAGAAGCAAGATATTTTTGAGATCAAATACAATCCCAGTTGATTGCTCGTCAGATGATCAGCTCATGATCGTGGGGTGTAGTCAAACCACTATATCATATAACATGAGGGATTCTAAAGCAACGTTGCACACTTTTCGGACATCATACCATATCCATTACAAGTGATCTATATTAACAATTTTTCTATCTGTTCTAACACTTATATTTATTTCATTATGAGAATTTCACTGAAGATCTGTAGAGGTCTCGTCGGGTCACATGATGCATAGATCTGTGATCCCTAATGAAGCTTGTACTATGAACAATATAAATATTTCAAGTTTGTGGCTGGTCTATTGAATATGGATTCTCTGACGCAGCTCGCTGGTGATAACCCATATTTTACCGCAGGCTTTGGCCTCATGGGCCTGGGTGCAGGCCTTTCTATCGCTCGCAGTGCGATGATGCGCATTTCACGTTTGGCTCGACGACAATTGATCTGCGATCTCGAGATCGCCAGTAAAGACGCGAGCTACGACTGGTTTTTGGACTGGATGTCCCGACAGCCTCGGCGAAATTCGCGCAATTTCGCTGTAGAGACCACCTATAAACGGCATGACAACGGCTCGATCACATCGAGCTTCTGTCTTGTTCCCGGTCCCGGAACACATCTTGTTAACTGGAATGGTGCATACATTTTGGTGAAGCGTGAGCGTAGTGAGCGACTGATGGACATCACACACGGCAGGCCGTATGAGACTCTCAGTCTGAAAACGCTGTATGCTCACAAACATGTTTTCAACGAAATGCTAGCCGCTGCACAGCGTGGAGCTGAGCAGAAACAACAGGGAAAGACAGTCATGTATACAAGCTATGGCCCCGAATGGAGACCATTTGGACAACCACGTACAAAGCGAAGCCTTGCGTCGGTTGTGCTTGCCTCTGGTGTAAGTGAACGACTGCTTGGTGACTTGAAGCAGTTCTTGAACTCGTCTCAATGGTACGCAGATCGTGGTATTCCATATCGAAGAGGTTACTTGCTATATGGCCCACCTGGATCAGGTAAGACAAGTGTGATTCAGGCCTTAGCTGGTGAGCTTGATTATAGCATCTGCATTTTGAACCTAGCGGAAATTACGTTGACTGACGATAGATTGAACCATTTGATGAACAATGTTCCGAATCGCAGTATTCTGCTTTTGGAAGATGTAGACTCTGCATTCACAGAGAACAGAAAGCAATCACAAGAAACTGGCGTGACTTTCTCCGGGCTTCTCAATGCTTTGGATGGCGTCACCTCCGCGGAAGAGCGCATCATATTCATGACCACAAACCACCCCGAACGGCTGGATTCCGCATTAATCCGTCCAGGGCGGGTTGACTACAAGGAATTGCTCGACAATGCTACACCCGAACAAATCGAGCGCATGTTCTTGCGATTCTATGGACAGGACACCAAGGATCTTGCACATGAGTTTGTGGAACAATGCATTGAGTACAACCAGCCCATAAGCACTGCTCATCTCCAAGGCTTATTTGTCTTCCATAAAGATGACCCGCGCGGCGTCATCAATTCTTTGCACGACATGAACAAGAAAGACGTTAATTTGTAAATATAATTATTTCTGACGACACGATATATAATGACACCAATGATACATATAGAATATTTCTATTAATATTATGTTCCATCTATTTTTCTTATTTTGTATTTATTAATTGCAAGCATGAGATCGCTTGCATCTGAACATGATGAGCCTCGGAAAGAGGGGGTTTATTGCGAAAGGACAGTTCCCCGTGTTGTGACAGCAGAAATAAATTTATGCATCTCCGCAGTTCCCTTGTCTGCGTGATCGGTTGCTGTCACACGTAGTGCGATCATGGATTGCGATGGCAACTTTCATTTCCACATCACTTCAATTTCCCGGTGTTTGCATTTTCTGCAGATTTTGTTTATTACGTGGCCCTTCCCTTTCTTGGCATGTTGTTTCTATTTATTTACATCTCTAAATATATCTAAAACGTATTTTGCGTTCAACCGCTCTCAGATGCGAAAGTGACGTTAGACCCTAGCCTTTGGGGAATACCATATCCGAGCATCTCCAGACCATTGCACGCAGATCATTGTTAAAAAACCCTAGTAAGGCCGGCAGGCAGGCGGGTGCTTAACTGTGATGAGCTGGTTTCGCCCGGATCCTTCGGTGACCATTCGAGTCCTCGAGGTCCGATTCACGCAAGGAGATGCAAAACTTCAGAGCGTGGGTCTGTCGATGGCGACAACGTCTCAGCAGTTCAGCACGTCCCGATTCATGACACCCGTGCCCGTGGATCCAGTGAGCAGACGCAACAAGGTGAGCTGGCCCGACACCGAGGTCAAAGTCTCGGCGGACCACGCCATGGACGAAATCATCAAGGTCACCATTGTGAACCGCCGGCTGCGGTTACGCACCGTTATTGGCACCGCAACGTTTAGCATCCGCACCCTTTTGGCCATGGAACCGCCGGAGAAGTCACACGACCCGGAGAAACCGGGCGCTGGATTTTTCCGCACCATCCAGATGGATGCGGCACTCTTACCCTCCTTAAATCTCAAGATTGACATAGAAGTTGATGGGTTTAGACCGAGATCCGGCTCGCTTCAAGGCGGGCAGTCGCTGATACAGGAGATCAGCAGCCGTAAAAACTCGACAGTCGAGAACAGTGATGGCACCGGATCGAATGCAGTCGGACTCATCCAGGAATCTAACGAAAGTTCCCTTGAATCACCGAATAATGACAGTGTCGACCTCCAAGCATCGCTTACTCTGGACTCAGCCTCGGAGGTCTCGTCGTTAGGCATGTCTAAACTAGACCTGCCGGAAAAGGCGGCTATGCTGCCAAGAACAGCGTTTGGATTCGACCTGAATTCAGACACGCTCGGTGTTGTGTTTCTGGAGATCGTCAGCATTGCCAACCTCCCAAGATTCCGTACACTCACTGGGTTCTCTTTCGACATGGATCCGTTTGTGATTGTTGGGTTTGGTCGGAAAGTCTACAAGACTCCGCATAAACGACATACTCTGAATCCCACTTTCAATTGCAAAATTGCATTCGACGTGAAAAATGGTGAGACAGGATTCTCCATCGTATTCACGGTATGGGATCAAGACAAGATCACGCTGAACGACAAGGTTGCTCAGGTTGAGCTTCCCGTGCAGCAAGTAATGGACCGACAAGCCCCGAAGCAGGATGCGAAAACAGGACTTTACGACCTCGAGAACCACTCACCCTCCGTCCTTGTATTACCACTGCACCATGAGGCAGGCACAGCTGAGCTCATGATCAAACTGCATTATTATCCCATGACAGCAATCCGACAGCAGATGTGGCGTGGTGTCATTGCCCTGTATGCAGATGATGAGACGTCTAATAACGATCCTACGCGTATGCGTGAAACAGCACTGTCATTCAAGACGTTGAGACAGCTTCTCAACTCACTCGGTTCTTCGCTTAGTGATGACACTATTCGAGAGTTCTTCACCAAGCATAATTTGAACCCAGACAAGGACAAGCTTAAGGAAGATCTGATCGTCCTCGAGTTGGAGAGAATTGTGGCTACCGTCAGCGCCGAAAGGATCCTTCTGTTTCGCATCTGCCCCATATGTCACAAGAAAACCGATAATACAAAGCAGCGAAATACTCTTCAACATCTGTCAATCTGCGCTAGCCGTCATTGGGCAGAGTCAACAGCTACACTGCTCGACAGTAAATACGTGAGCAGTCAACAAGCGTCTAAACGCTGGTATGCAAATTTTCTCTCTAAGTTTTCCTATGGTTCTTACAAACTTGGTGCTCATTCTGCGAACATTTTGGTACAAGATCGCATCTCCGGGCAAATATCCGAAGAAAAAATGGCTACATCAGTCAGAATTGCTATACGAATTATCTACGCATTAGGTCCCGTCGAACGGCGACGGTTCCAGAGCTTATTGCGGAAATATACACTACGCCAAGGTATCAAGTATTCAAGCACATCATCGGCAAGCTCAATCGAGCCATTTATTCGATTCCATAACCTCGATATGTCTGAAGTTCTTCGACCGACCAAATCTTTCCGAACCTTCAACGAATTCTTCTGTCGCAAGTTAAAGCCAGGGGCCAGAGTATGTGAAAACGCTCAAGAGCCACGTACAGCGGTATCAATGGCGGATTGCCGCTTGTCGGTATTCTCGTCTGTGGACATGGCCACGAAGCTCTGGATCAAGGGCAAGAATTTTACTATTTCCCGTTTATTAGAACAGCCTTATGATGGAAATGGTTCCGTAGTTATTTTTCGATTGGCACCGCAAGATTATCATCGAGTGCACTCTCCAGTCGATGGCATTATGGGCGAGGCCAAACACATTCCTGGTCAATACTACACAGTAAACCCTATGGCAATCAGATCTGGGTTAGATGTCTTTGGGGAGAATACCCGAATGGTGTTTTCTATTGACTCGCCCGTATTTGGAAAGGTTATGGTTGTCATGGTTGGCGCCATGATGGTGGGCAGCTGCGTCCTGACTAAACAAGCAGGCGCACAGCTCAAACGAGGCGAAGAAGTGGGGTATTTCCAGTTTGGTGGATCAACTTGCGTGGTCGTGTTTGAAGAGGGTAAGTTTGTTCCAGACCGTGACCTAGAGGCTAACTCGTCACTCAAAATCGAGACGCTCGTAAAAGTTGGCATGAGTGTTGGTCACACGCCCGACATTCCCGAATATGTTAGAAGCTATGATACGCGTCACACCACGATCAGAAGAGCAAAGTCTGCAATCGCTGGTGGTGGTTCTTACTTACCGTTCTCTTTGGATTAAAAAAAAGACCGGGGTTCGGGCGTGCTTTCTTTTTACATCGTACATTTTACATTGCATATCAACGCCCGGTACATCTCTTAACGTGCAGCATTCTCTACAAGCTCTGAAGAGCATCCAAAAATTGCATATAAGTTTCATCAATTAGCTACTGCTATTTTTTCTGCAACACGGAGTCAAGATCTAATAAATTATCGCTCATATTCTTGTGCTTGAGGTTTTCCTTTTTCTTAACGATCGCGCGTGAAACGACATTCGGTAACATGGGCCCAATTAAAAAAGTTCCTCAGATGATTTTTTGAGTACACACCGGGTACAGGGGGACTGACCGTAGTATTTCATTCCGGTATGCATGTTGCAGGTTGCATTGACTGGTGAACGCATGATCATCAAAAACCCTAAAAGTGCACTCTCAGGTAATCCACAGATCATAGGGAAAGGGGCGCGCTAAGATGAGAATTATCATTTTCATCAGTGTATCTACATGGGGGCTAAAAAAGTTGATTATCTCTGATTTTTTATCAAAAAACTTTTAGGATCATCAGTGTATACAATGTTGCATACAGAGAACTCTGGCTCTATTCATGAGCAGAGATTCCGCATTAAAGTAGGTGGTGAGACATCCATCTCAATGGCTAGGGTTCACTTGCATTCGAATGCAATCTTCGGTCCAGTTGTTGACAAGTCTGGAGACAAAAAATGCCGCCCCATTTCTGAAAGCGCTTGCCCACCTCGAGGAACTATGTAAGGATTCAATATTTCGGTAGTTTTCTGTAACACACAATCTTGAAACTTGAATGATTTTCTCACTTTTCTTTTCTTTGCCAATTACTACTTTTGCGCGCTCGATCGAATATGAAACCCTTGTTGGGAATTTCAGCCGATATGAGAGTGGACTCTACCAAAGTGCACTCGACGCTGCCACTGACAGGCTCTATGTAACCAGCTCCTTAGGCCACCCGCCCTACAACTTGAGCGACTTGTTGAGCGTCAATCCAGTCAACTTGGAGGTGGTACAGGACGTTGTTCCTCCGGTCGCTGATAACAAGACAGGTGTTTTCTCTGTCTATGGGATGTCGCTTGATCAGGCTCATGGACGCATCTGGGCGACACATGCCCGTCAACAGTCAGTGGGCTTCTTCCACGCCAGCGACTTGAGCATTGGACACGAATGGCCTGAAAAAACTGAGATTGGTCCTCGCGAGGTCTGGGCCGATGAAAAGACGGGTTTAGCTTATGTCGGCTCGTCTATGTCTGATTGTGTCTATGTTTACTCCGCTGATCACCCCAATGCACCCGTCCAAGTTCTGAACATTACCGAAAAGGCAGGTAAAAAGTTTTTCCGTGTTATGGCGTTTACTGCCGACAAAGAGGAGCGTGTCCTTTATACAGCTAGCATGGTTTCAAATCTTGCTGCTGCGATCAATTTGACTGACTACAGCGTGAAGATCTTCGACCTTGGCGACGTACAATCACCCAGTGGAGTAGCACTTGACACGAAGCGCAAGTATCTGTATGTAAGCAACCAGAAATCAAACAACACGGTTGTTGTCGATACAAAGTCTGGAAAGATCATAAAAACAATTGAGAATCTAGGTGGTCCATTAAGCACTGCTTATGATGCGCTATATGACGTTGTCTACATCGCATGTCGGTTGGGCCACAAGGTCGCTGTGATTGATGCTTCTGATTTCTCTCCGATTACTGAGCTCAGCGTGGGTACGCCGAATCATGTCTCTGTTGGCATAACAGGAGAGATTTTCGTTACCGATAAGAGTGAGAAGAGCGCACTCTACAAGTTTACCCCTATTAACAACACTGAATCTGTCAGTGCTTCTCCTTCACACTTAGTTGAAACTTCTTCGTTGGCGGTAAAATCAGCTCCAGCTGGAACTCACGCTGCAGTTTCAACTGCAGCGACCCAGTCGAAGAAGATTTTGAGTTCCGTAATTCCCTCCAAACCCGGTAAACCTATTCTGCCTTCTAGCCACGTTGCAGTCTCCAGTGTGAAGAAGCCGCCTACTGAAACGTTAGCTCCCAAAGCAAATGGACCTGCAATGGCTTCTAACGTCCCCTCTCGATCTGCATCTCGTAGCGCAATTGGCTTGTCAAACGATGCATCAGCTCTATCTGTGGCCCATCTGGCTGCTGGGCTTGGTGCAGCTGTTGCGCTACTTGTTTGAACCAGGGTGGTTGGACTTATGCAGCATCAATTCTAGTGGAATTGTTTTACTGACTCACAGATCATCTTAAGTGGCCGCGATTTGACATTTTAATGTCTCTTAATGAAGTATGAATAATTTTTTTTTAATTAGCGCTATGAATTATACAGTTTAGTTTCTTTAATAATGATATACAAATGCCATGATCAGTGTGGAAAATCTTTGTTCACGTTCACCTGCAGTTTGAGAACAGAATTCAGTTAAGCTAGGGTTGCCACTTGTGCATAACCCGAGGATCATCACATCTCCATAAGCACAAAACAATCTCGGTAGTAAAAGTATAGGGAAAGCATGTGCTGATTTCAGCGATAAACACATAGCGGTGTGATAGATAATGCCTAAGAAAATTAAAAGTTAGCTGGTTTTTGAAACTGGGATAGTTTAACTGATATTCTCCAAAATAAATTGCTAAGGTTTTTCTCAGATTTATTCTCGTATAAAAAAATCTGCGCGCGACTTTCACGTGGCCCCTGGCTAACCGATCGATTGTTTTGAAGGCAACGGACCTTGCATGAACCATACACGGGTTTGCGGATCCACTCAGTTCGCGCTGCATCGCAACGTTGATTATAGACGTGATTTGTGAACAACACAAATATGTTGTTTTCCAAAATGAATAATAAATATTATAGTGCTTAATTTTCTGATTTTCATACTTTTGAAGATTAAATGCCAAGCTTTTTTGTCAATGAATCCACCGATTGAGACATTTAATCGGATGCAGTAATGATGCAAAGTCTCCACTCACCACATCGGGTAACTTAACACAACTATGTTACTCAGCCATTTAACGCGACTAAACACGTATCAACTCACTAAACTATGTACACAGTAGTTCATTGTTAAGGTATGACGCATTTAAAGTAATATCTACTGTATGTGCACGTATGTTATCCACTTTGTTATGACTTATGAGTGGCATTTACACATGATTGATTGTTTTGGACAACAGCATCGATCTTGTGACCAGCACAGCTAAATTGACATGTCAATCCCATACCCTTATGCAGTTACCCATAGATTTTGAAATAAAAACGAGGCGCAGCACTGATGATCGAGATATCTGGAGCTTGTCATGCATAACCCTCTACCAAATGCATGTTCACGCATACATCTTATAAAAGACAAGAATAATTTCATCATCGATGAAAAACTCATCAGTTTTTGCATCCACATAATTTCTTAAGCTTCAATGAAACGTGAAGCTGAGAATGAGAAGCAGGCCGTTTCGGCCTCCCCAGACTCTACACAGTCTCCCCAAACTCCAAGCATGGAGACTAATGAAAAAGGCATCTATTCAGCTGAAACCCGCGAGCCTGACCTTGATAGTCTGGCTACTGGGGTGAGTGAACACGATGAAGTTCATGCCGGTGTAGCGCGCATCGCTGCTATTAACAAAGTTTTGACAACGCATGGTTCCTTCCAAGTGCGTGGATATGATGTTGCACCGTTGAAGATCATTCTTCTTATCTGCTTATTCCTCCAAGGTTATGCTACTGGTCTTGATGGTAACATGTCTGGTCTTGCGCAGTCTTACGCTGCTAATGAATTCAAGAATGCCCCTTTGAACGGTACACTAAACACCGTGAAGTCTGTTGTTGCTGCTGCTGTTATTGTTCCCTACGCTCGTCTCTCCGATAGATTTGGCAGAATTGAAGCCTGGTTGGGTGCCCTTGTTCTCTTCATTATTGGGCGTGTTGTTTGTGCTGCTGCCCCTAATATTGGTGCGCTGTTCGTTGGTGTTGTATTCTGGGAGTTTGGATATGCAGGATTCCGATTCTTGGCCACTGCACTTACAGCCGATATCTCAGATCTTCGAAACCGTACATTTGCCATGAACATCTACTTGATTCCTATTATCATCAATCTTTGGATCAGTGGTAATATCACAAGTAGTATTGCCAAGGATAACAATGAATGGCGTTGGGATTACGGTGTCGGCTGCATCACCGTTCCGTTCACAACATTTTTGCTTATGATTCCTTATGGCTACGGTCAGCTCATTGCCATGCGTAATAAGACACTTCCGCCCATGAGACTGAAGCGACCTGATCAGACAGTCCGTGAAGCTATCTACGAGTTCATTATGCGTATTGACTTGATTGGTATTCTCCTGTTTGCAGCTGCGCTTGCTTTAATTTTGGTTCCTTTGACTCTGGCTGGTGGTGTTGCACCAAACTGGCGACGAGGCTACATCATTGCTATGATTTGCGTCGGTGGTGTACTCCTGTTTTGTTTCCTTTTATGGGAGTGGCTTGTTGCTCCTGCACCTTTCATCCCTAAGAATCGTTTGGAACCCACCTTCTACTTCGCTCTTGCCCTTGAGTTCTTCTGGCGTTTGGCCGTCGAAGTTGAGCTCGACTACGTATCCTTCATTCTGCGTGTTGGTTTCGATCAGAGCACCTTGAGTACTCAGCGTCTTGGTCAACTTTACAACTTTATGCAGTCCTGTACGAATATGGTAATCGGTGTAATGCTTCACTTCTGGCCTCATCCTAAACCATTCGTGGTTGCCGGTTCTATGATTGGTTTAATGGGCATGGGACTACTTTACCGTTATCGTAGTGCCTACGAAGGTGGCATTGATGGTTACATTGGTGCTGATGTCGTTGTTGGTATTGGTGGAGGTATGATGAGATACCCTGCCTGGACATTGGTTCATGCTGGCCTTCCTCACGACCACTTGGCCATTGCGACTGGCTTCATGATGTCACTCTACCAGGTTGGTGGAAGTATCGGATCGGCTGTTGGTACAGCTGTCTGGACTCAACGATTGGCTAAGCGACTTGTGAAGAATCTTGGTCCTGAAATGGGTCAGAAAGTCTACAAATCTCCTTTGGGATTTGCCCAAAAGTATCCCTTGGGTACACCCATCCGTGACAACATTTTGGATGCCTACCAGTATATTCAGCGTTTGCTTATCATTGTTTCAATTTCGTTCGCAGGCTTGTGTGTTTTGCTTTCCTTTGGTCTCAGAAGTTACATTGTCGGTCAGCGACAGAGTCTTACTGATGAGGAGCGTGAGCAACAAATTAAGGATATGAACTCTGGAAAGTTTGGCTGGTTCAAGCGTCTTTTCGGCTATTAAACACAGAACAACGGCCTGTCGGCTCTGCTATAAACATACTTAGGGCCACAATCACTTTGAGCTTTCCTTTCAATGATTTTCTAAAGAACACGAGAAAAGCAATTCTATTTTAGATGAACATTTTAACGACTTTTATATAATATTCTATTATTCCCCCCTTTTTACTCAATAAATTTCCTTTTTTGAAAAACCCTATTATACACGAGAGTTTATCTGGTTCAATATTAGTAATATTTCCGTCACCAGTTAAGTTTTTCTGTACCAGGAGAGTTTCTGGTGTCAATTGTTCATCCTAATAAGTTTTTACTATAAAGTCACTTTGCCTCTTGGTCAAAACTTCCCATTGATCAGCTGAGACAAACAAGTCCTACCAATATAAACAACAAGCGAACTAAACCTCCTTTAAGATTATTATGAAATTTGACGCGCCTTACCCGTGCCCAATACTATAAGCTGAAGTCACTTCTAAACAGTACCACTCACACCATCATGCGGCGTAAGTGGTCGGTTCTGTTGATAGCCATACTTGTGCGACTCGTAATTCTATTATGGGGCATTTATCAAGATGCAACAATAATTCCTCGGTTTACTGATGTGGATTACATGGTGTTTACTGATGCTGCAAGATACGTGTCCCTTGGAGATTCTGATGGATCAAACTTCATCGGCCGTTTATTTGGATCGCCATATGATAGAGACACATATCGCTACACACCATTGCTAGCATGGCTACTTGTGCCTACAAATCTTGAAATAAGGGGTCTTTTCAGCTACGGAAAGGTCCTGTTCTGCGTTGGTGATCTCATCGCTGGCGATCTCATAATTCGTGTGCTAGAGCATGAGGGGTACTCACAAATGGAAGCACTAATTTATGCAGCAGTCTGGTGGCTTTTTAATCCAGTGGTAGCAACAATCAGTGCTCGGGGCTCATCAGAGGGCTTACTTGGCGTTGTCGTGATGCTAATTGTATATTTCGCCGTGAAAAAACGGCATTTCGCAACAGGTTTAGTTACAGGCCTTGGTGTGCATTTCAAAATTTACCCATTCATATATATTCCGGCCATCGTATGGAGCATGGGAACTAAACGATTAAATCCTTTCGAGCGATGCCGATTGAGCTTTTTGTTTGGTGCTCTGTTATCTTTTACAGTTCTGTCTGGAATGATGTATGGCATCTACGGTGACGAATACATACAGCATTCATGGATCCATCACCTCATTCGGTTGGACCATCGACATAACTTTTCACTGTACTCGACAGTGCTATATTATTCATCAGCAAGCGGTGCTACAATCTCTGCCGATGGCAGCAATGCTGCCGCCGTCTCAGCTTTTGAGCACTGGGCCTTTGTGCCTCAGCTGCTCTTGTCGGCAGTGATCATTCCACTTGCATTTGCACGGAAAAACCTTGTTCGCACTATGGCTTTGCAGACCATCACATTTGTGACGTTCAACAAGGTGTGCACTTCACAGTACTTCCTCTGGTACATTGTGCTCTTGCCATTTTATATGCCTCGCAGCATCAAGCAGTTTGAACGTAAGCGCGAGCTATTTTTCTGGCTCACGCTTATCGGATTATGGGTCATCACCCAAGCATTTTGGTTGTATCATGGGTACCAGCTTGAGTTCTTGGGCGTTTCAACATACTACCCCCAGCTGTTTAGGGACACAGTTTGGTTTTTCTCGGCAAATATTGCCCTCATCGTGTCCATGATACAATACATCTAAGCATTTAAATTATAAATGTCTATTACCTCTGTGTATAATTTAGTTCTCTAGAAGCTCAAAATTCACACTCTGAGAATCATTTCAGAGAGAGACGAATCGGCCGGCGCTTAGCGAACGCAATCAACAGCACAGCCAGATCGAAGAGTTTTTCCTTAAACAAAAACAAGAAAGCACTCTGCAGGGCACTCTGAAGCACCTTCAGAGACCAGCCTCGGTACAGATCCGTGAAGCTGAGGGTCTTCCACAGCTGGATCAAGCGTCGCAAGAGGGACTGCTTGCGGGCCTTGTCCTGATCAGCGGCAACTTTATCCTCAACGCTCTTAGCGTCAACTTGCGGCTTACCGGCCTGGAGACGGGCCTTAATTGTGATCAAAGGGTATGTCACAGTTGTGGCTACAATCTTACCAAGGGCACCAATAACAAAGGCGTCCAAAGAAGAGATCTTGCCCTTCTTGCGCTCGGTAATTTGTTTCAACTGCTCAAAAATCGTGTAGTTCAAAACAGGGTTGATAACAAGGATCAAGGCGGGGCCGACACCACTGAAGAAAGTGCCGATTCCCTCGTTTTCAATGATGTCCTTGATAACGGAAAGAGTACTCTTGCCATCCTTGACCATCATTCGCGTGTTCACGACCCAGATCGGATTGGTCACAATGGCAGTAGCAGCGCCAGAGTAAGCGCCAGTAATCATCGATTGAGAAGTGGTCATTCCCACGCTGTCTATGCCCTTAGTGTAGATCGCCTTTATGCCCTCGTAAAAGTAATAGTATACAAAATTGGTGAGTGTCATGCCCCACAATGCCGATTCAAGACCTGCATACAACTTGACGACACCCTTTTCTTCGCGAAGGACGCTCTTGATAGCCTCCAAATTGCTAACGCGGCTATCCTTAGCAGTAGTTTGAGCGCGTGTACTCAAAGTGATCAATGGGTACGTGACGATGGCGGAAAGAGCACCGCCACCAGCACCGGCAATCGCATGCGTCACTTGGTCAGACATTCTTCAACAATTTTCAACTGTTAGCTGCCCGTGTTCTATCGTGCAGTCCAAATCTCGCGAACTTGTATGCACATCACACGCGATGTGCTTTTCTATCAATGAGGTTCTGCACGCACGTTTACTAGGGTCTAGGGTACCCCACATTTGAAAGCCGAGCTACTCCGCTCAAGACCGAAAGCGCCGGTAAATTCTGCGGTACGGCAAAATGTCTGGGCTGACAAAAGAAAGTTACATTTGAAAGATTACCCACCATGTGACGGACGCCATTTCTTATTTTGGATGCCCCAATGGTTGCAAATGATTTTAAATCACAGAAACCAGGTGAAACGTGGATGAGCTCACTACTTTCGTAACTCTTTGATGTTACACTTGGACATATAGTTAGCGGTGGTGTTTCAATGGAACCCAGGTCATTGTGTCCATGGACAAATTTAGCTAGCCCTATCTCATGCCGCTGGTTTAACCGCTGTACATTTACGCTCAACAAATATTTCAGTTGTGTGCATGCAACATATACGATGATGCGATATTCGGGCCTGCGCCAAAAGCAAGCGAACCCCGCAGCGGCTCCATAATTTTTTAATTAGTAGAGCAAAATCTGTTAAATACTTACATTAGAAGGAAATAAAAAGGAGTTCGTTCCTTTATGCGTGTAATCAACTGTATCTTACATTTATTGTATATTTAAGAGAAGAAACAAGCAGTGCCAACCTTATCATTTTCGAAAATCAGGATTCGAAAGGCTTATAAATAGGATATGTGTTTCAGGATTAATATTAAACTCCCATTAAGAATGCTAGAAAACACCAAAGAATCAAATTCCGGTTCCGGAAATATTGTCTGCAGGAAACACACCAAGATAATGCGTAGCTTGAAACAGGACCCGCTTGAATGTGATGACTAATAAAGTTGAACGAAAACAAGGAAAACAACAGCAGTTGTGGGAAACAGAACCAAAATCAGAAATAGTAACATCCATTAGTAATCAGACTATAAAGTTCTAATATTCACGATATGGTTAAGCCGATTCCTACTAGCTTTGAGGTGACCAGCTCAATCATTGCCTTGATGGTCCCGTGACTTATGAAACCACTGCCTTTCGAGGTTTTGTTTGTTGACATAGGTAGGTTTCAAACATCTGAGCACGGGAAAAACAACAGGGCTCAATACATCCCTGATATATTTTACTTCGAGATGAACCGTCCATATGCAGCGAAGTTGCATGAGCTTCTTCAGGCCTCATATAATTTACCAAATGCTGTGGTCGATCTCGGCCGTATCGAGTTGGGTCCCAGCGAGATCAAAGATGTAACTCATGAAATTTACGAGCGTGAGCACCGATCAGGGATCGATGCGAAGGCCCACTACCTTTTGGCCGCATCTGGATTCAATGCTGAGCAGGTGCTCAGTGACATTGCCCAGATCAAGTCGACGAAGCGCGATATTTCTGATGCTGCTGCTCGAAATGCGAGCAGCGTAGCTCATAGACAATCCCGGCCTAACCATGGCGGATCTGCTCATACTGGTCTTGAAATTCGCTCCGAAGGCCGAAGAAATTCGCGTGGAGTCTCTGCTCATAGTGGCATCAGCCTGAGATCTCACTCTCGGGATAATAGCTCACAATCTTTCGATGCTGCAAAACCAGCCGATCCCGACTTCGAAGAATTTATTAATGGCCAACTCAAGGTCGATTGGAATACTCGGAAGCGCGAGATCTACGAGCTGCTCGGCTCAGAGCTGGAAAAAAGCAACAAAAGCTCCCCTACGTCAAGCTGGAGATCAAGCGAGCGTCCTGGGAAGCAGATCTTGGGATCTCTATCCCAGTCAGAGTCTCAGAAGTTCACACCACTCATGCGTTCGTATG
The DNA here is from genome assembly GCA_030579775.1 of Starmerella cellae. Classification (NCBI taxonomy): domain Eukaryota; kingdom Fungi; phylum Ascomycota; class Dipodascomycetes; order Dipodascales; family Trichomonascaceae; genus Starmerella; species Starmerella cellae. The sequence goes on from JAKTRQ010000008.1 coordinate 139,668, forward strand.
CTGATATTGTTAGCTCGCTCTGTGATGCGCAGCTGATTATGCCTGACATTGTCTCACGCTTTTCTGCTGCATATCTGAAGGACTCTATGGCCGATGGTGTGAACAGAACTGCATCTAATGTCGCTGATGGTGCTAGCGATGTGTCTCAAGAAAGTGGATACTTGCAGGATAGTTGGCGTGCTCTGGAAGTCAATGATCCGCAGAAATTCTTGGAGTTACAATACCGTGATTACATAGATACACAGATCCGCACTCATCGACAAGAGGCGAAGCTCGGCGGTGTGCCATCGAGTTACAACAAAATCAAGGCCTTTGTCGCTCTTAAATACTTGAGAAGCAGTGGATCAACTGCTACACGCTCTGTTCAGGGCACTGCTGATGCTAATTCCGGTTCAAGCTCTAATTTTTCTGCTGGTGACATATGGGATTCACGGCTCACTCTTGTTAACAAGACCCCTATTTGGGCATATCTGTACTATTTGGTCCGAGCTGGTTATCTCGAGGAGGCGCAGCAAGTTGTTCTTGAGCGCAAGGACATTTTTGAGACAATTGGCTCGTCATTCGCGCTCTATTTCAAGGCATGGGTCGAGTCACCTACGCATGATCTGAGCCCTCACTATACTGAAATGATCCACTCTGAGTATCACCAGCTGTTACGAACCGCTTTACATACAGATCCTTATAAGGTCGCTTTGTATAAAGTGATTGGCCGCTGTGACCTGTCTAAGCGGACCTTACCACAGGTTGCTGTGACCACAGAAGATTGGTTATGGCTGCAACTCATGTTGAGCCGTGAAAATTCTCAATACACCTTTGCCGACGTGCAAAAATATGTGCAAGGCATTGGTCCCGAGCATCTCGCTCAGGATGTCCCTGCGAAATACTTTACTATACTCGTTGTTCTCCAGCTCTATGAATCAGCCGTGCGATATCTCAGTAAGTATGACGAGATCCACGCTGTGCATTTTGCCATCGCTCTATTAATTCGACAAATCTCATCGGCCACGGGCCCAGATGTGAAGGCTCAATTGCAAGACGAGGATGGATTCAGCAAACTTCTCGGCAACTACACACGCTTCTTCCGCAACACCATGCCCAGCCAGGCGGTTGACTACTTGGTTCTGATTGCTGGTGCAGCTGGTCAATATGAGAAGAGTTATGAGGCACTTCAGGAACTTGTATTAGAAACAGGAAGATACTCCCTACTTCTGGGAGATATCCAGACTTTCACTGACAAGCCCGTTCCCGGTGTGATTGAGAACCGACAGTCACTCCTTGGACTTGATGACCGCAGTGCGTACCTTCGTAATATAGCACAAGGTGCTGCCGACAAGGCCCATGACGATGGTCGCGTCATCGATGCCATTCTACTATATCGTCTGGCTGGTGATTCGGACCGTGTGTTGCAGCTGGTAAACACGCAACTTGGTCTGTTGCTGAGCGGTATCCAGCTCGGCCAGCAAGTGAGTGCTGCCTTGTCGCCGTCCTTTGATATACTCCAGCTTGCCCGTAATGTAATGCGCATTGACGGTGATTCATTAGCGAAGACACCCGGAAGCAGAGACACCTGTCTCATTCTTCTTGCAATTGCTGACTGTTTAGATTTGCTTGCACAACAGGAATGGCAGCAATGTCTGGAACGACTATCGCAGACTGGACTACTTGTCCTTTCTCCTGAGCCTGCAGTGACTCAAGTGCGTGAGCTTGCTCAGCAATTTTTGTCCTACGACGAAAGCATTGCACGTAATATCCCAAATGTGCTGCTGATGGCACTCACTTGTATAATCAAGATCACAGAATCTTTGAAGCAACAAGGCCAGAGCGTGGCCACGCGTCTTATCGATCAATATCGTGGGCGTGCAAACAATTGCATGGTATATGCCGGTCTCATTCAATTCCGCATGCCGCGTGAAGTCTATGCTGATCTGACACGAATGGAAGCTGAACTCATTTCGTAATCTAATTAAAAAGGAGGTTTCCTCCTGGCATATATAATTACCTTTCATTTCTAATGAATTCTTATATATGCTCGCTTTTACGGAGCTATATGCTCTCTTGATTTAAGTGAGTTTCTTTATCATTTTTTTTTCAATTACAAAAACTCTTTGCAGAAATACATATTGATCTGATCTATTTCCATACTTTACGACGCACATGCTTTGCTTATAATATATGTAATGCCAGACTCTTCTGGGAGCTCACAACCCATGGTGGTATGGCTGGCAAACACAGTAACGTCTCACGTCATTCATAACCCCCCACATTCACACCTAGCCCTAAGCAACGGTCGAGGATGTGCCCGTTGTATGCCGGGACTATGGCACAGCTGCTTTCAGACTATAAATAAACCAATCACTGCACATTCTTTCCGTTGACAATGAACGGACAAAAGGATCCACAACTACCACGTCATAATCCTCAAATACTGGAAACTAGCATTAAATCTGCCAAAGATTTTTATCGCTATGACCAGCAACTTACGCCTCCAGATCGCCGTCAGCTTTCGTCGATGTTCTGGCAAAGAATGGTGATCTCTCCCGTATTCAGTCTGCCTGTAGCCTGTGGTTTCATAATGTTGCCGAACTTCCTCAAACGTCGCAAAATCATGCTCAATCCTAATAAAAAGTACTACTTTCTGCAAGTCTTCCTTGGATTTGTTGGACTTGGCATCGGCCAGAATCTGGGATCGGGCCTGATCTCAGCTTATCAGCGTCAACGTTTGCAGAGTAAGGAGGCTGCTCTTGGTGCATACAAGGCTTTGAGTGCATATCCGTCTCAATTGGGCTCTCAATATTTCGCTATGTCTGCCAGAAATCCAAAATTTATCATGAAGGATCCCAACACTATTGATTGGCAGCAGAATCCTCTATTCCCCATTTTCCTGGTCGTCAACAAAGATCTTGTGAATGATCTTCGTCAGGCTGAGGAAGAGCAGATTGAACGTTACCGAGAAAATCAGCTTGAGCAGCGCCAAAAAGAAATTGAACGAAGAGCAGGTGGCGATCATCATGGGTTGACCGGCACCTCTTGGGACAGTATAATCAAGCATAACGAAGAGGGTGACCAATCGACACAGCCACCTAATCCACCGCGTTCACAGAATACTATAACATCGGCCAGCGCATCTGGTGCGTCAAGCTCACCGTCGACGTCGACTCAACCTTCCAATGCAGGTTCATCAAGCTTCGGTATTTGGGATGACACCTCCCAGCCAAAAGATGACTTCACAGAATCCGAGAAGAAGTGGTAAATGATTTTTAAAAAGTATTGTGAGCAAATTGTATATGAAATTGTATGCACTTAAAACGCATACCGTATGAGTATTATTATTTTTATGCGTCGTAAACGTTTTCAGTGCGCTCTTTAATAGTCTAATCAGGTGTTTGTTTATAATGACTTATTTTTTTGCCAGAATGTATGAATTTTGCTCTTACCCACGTTCATATCAATGCTGTCACGGACCCATTTTGACAGTTTTGATTGAACGCTCGGAGTTTTATAGCGAGCATCTATCAAATAGATTGCAGCGAAATCATCTTTGTGTCTAATTGCTCTGCCAACACTCTGGTTCACAGCACGCATTGCCATATTTTCATAGTACTGTCGTGCATGCTCCTTAGCTTGCTCGGATGAATCGCCTCTCTGTAGAGAGTTGTGTTCTATGAATTCACGCTTGGCAACCATTTCAGCACTCATGGCATTCGGAAATGGTAAGCCAACCATCACTACGGCTCTCGCTAATTCATCACTGAAGTTGATACCTTCACTTAAGCGCCCTCCAACCACAGACAACAATAGTGCGCCCCTTTCGCTCACAGCTGCTTTAGAATAGTCCTCAAAAATATTACCCTGTGCACTTGCAGTTTCATAGAATACTCGTTTAGACTTCTTTAAATCGTTCCAAATGCCAGATTTCTGCCATTCTCTGAGCACTTGGAGCAAAAAGCTGTATCCAGGGAAAAATGCCACCACGCCATTTGGCGTGCTTCCAACAATATCGATCATTAGCTTTCCTAACTCAGAGATGACAGTAGTATCACCACGGTTCGCAAAAGTAAACTTCACATCAGATAATGGCGCTACAAGCAGCTGTGACTTCGGAACAATATGACCATATGAAAACTGCCCAACGTCTACATCTTCAGGTAATAAATAGGTTGTAAAATCAGCCATTGGCTCCATAGTGCCACCAGCCAGAACAACGCACTTAGCGTCGTTCACTATATCCTCAAATAATGGGGCAGGGTCTAACGACAAGAATCTGAGGACCAGACGTTTCTCGCCAGTGATCGTGTCCTGCTCAATGTCATGATAAAGTCGGCCTTCGTACCCTGGATGAGTAGCCAGTAAAACGAAAGATAATAGAATCCCGAGGGAATTGGATGGCCCTTGAGATACCAGAGGATTTATCTCAAGAATCGACGAAGGTGATGACGATGATGATGATGATGATACAGGAGGATTCATTGGTTGCCATGGTGTGCTATACTTATCAGCATTTCCCTCATTGAGCTTTTTGAGTTTCGCTGGAGGTGGTAGCGACAAACATGTAGCCTCTGATTTGCGGTTTCGTTCGATTTTTGCATTTTTTTCTTCTCGTCGTGTGTAAGATTCAGATTTGAAAATCAGCTTCGACTCCTGCGCAAATGCGTTTAAACTCATCAGATCTAGGGTGTCAACATTGCCGAAAGAAAATAAATCTCTTACTGAAACTGCAATACCGGGACGTCTTTTGCTCTTTTCATTCTCATGCTTGAAATAATGTTGAAGAGATTCAGCCAGCTTTATGACCTGTTGAACTTTGCGTCTATTGTCAGGGCCCAGTCTTGTACCTAGTGCATGCAAGTAGGAATTGAGTCCATGCAGAGCCCTCTCGATGACACTCAAAGAGAGCGTTGATGAATGCAATGCAGTAAGTGTGTCTATCAAATTATGCGCTTCGTCAATTATGACGACAGAATTCTGCAGATCAATCCCTAATGACTCGCGGTTCTTTGCAACTAACAAAAGAGGATACGGAACAGCAACTACTTCTGTTGTGGGAAGCGCTTCACGAGTTGCATAATATGGACAGGAGCATTCTTGTTTGCCAGATTTATACAGATCTTCAATGTCCATGATTTCATGGTTGATTCGCTGTTTTAAAGATTGAATATTATTTTTGTATTCGCAGCCTTCTGGGCTTCTCTGGATGTCCAAACATTTGTCATTCATCTGCTCAACATTGCCAAGTTTACGGACTTCGGGGTGGATACAAAGCTGTTTTCTTGAACCTAATGTGACAAACTTTGGAGGCGGATCGACTTTTAATCGTTGCAATGCTTCGGCAACTTGTGTCAATTGCGAATGAGTGCGACTCACAAAAAAGATCTTGGATTTCTCATTTAATCCTGAGTCGTTTTCATCAACTTGGAGATTAATGTCGTTATATCGATCGACATTATCTCCGAAGCTAGATGTTGTTTTACTTTGCTTGTTTTTGAATTCAGCAATCTTCATGTCTTTTGCAGCTTTGCGTGCCCACTCTGGTCCGCCACCTGCATCAATTTCTGCTAGAGCCGCTTGTAGCTGCCGCTCAGAGGCATTTCTTAACCAGGCCACACTTGGACAAAGCAGACTCAGTGTTTTACCTGTTCCTGTAGGACTTTCAAATATGCCAACTTTCTTATCTGAAAGTGTGGCATACATTGCCCTCATGAACTCATTTTGAATTTCGTATGGTTTGTAGGGGTGTCCATACATATAGAATTTCAGCACATTTACAGTATGTCAATTTAGCTGATATTTCGATTTGATTCAAAACGCGCCTCTGGGGAAGGGGAAAGTGTTTATGCGAATTGATGGTTTTTCACTCTACCGTGCCCTGGAAATTTCTCTGTAATATTAGCATAGCAGCGACGTTGGAATGCCAGTGCATATGTATACGTCAGTAAGAAGAACCATACAGCTGGTGAGGCTTGTCGATTCCAAGATCCAAATACTTGTTCAGTGACTTCAGTTTAGAAGAATCTGTTTGTTCTCAAGAAAGTCAGGTTGAAAAACACAAAAGACTGATTACAGATAAATAATGATATTATTGAGAAAATACGATTTTTACGAAAATATAGGAAATGTAGGTAAACATATGGAACAGGGTGATATAAGCTACCACAGATCCTTCAAAATCTAGGGGATACGTGTTACGAAAAAATACGTCGAACGCGTAGATATTCTCAAAAGTTGTAAATTTTCATACTGAAAAATTCATCTCTGAATATGCCACATTCATGCAGTCCCAATAACGGGTGAGTGAGTTGTGTGGTCTCAGGGGTGTGTCGTGTTTAGGCCAAACCCCTGTGCATCACCGGCTTGCCTAACGCCTAGCCTCACCCCATCCTGTATCGGTTTCACCACACAGCACACGATTTGTACGCATTATTCAACGGTTACGAACACACTAATCCATTCATATGTCCGGAGCGGTCCAGCGACGCCGTGGCGGAGATGATGAGCCCGAAAAACCGTCTCGCTCAGAAACAAAGGTAGCGTACGATCCCGAGGAGGAACGCCGAGCCCAAAACGAGTCTGTGCGTCCTGTCTTGACACTTATGGAGGAGGTTCTTTTGTTGGGTCTCAAAGATGAGCAGGGCCTTCTATCCTTCTGGAATGACAGCCTGTCCTACGTTTTACGTGGCACGATCTTGCTTGAGCTTGCACTTCAGGGCAAGATCGCGATGATCAACGTGCCAGCTCGTCGTCAATATTCGCTGAGTGATCGGAAAATTGAGGTCATCGATGACCGACTAACCGGTGAAGTGTTGCTGGACGAAACCATCAAGCTCATAAAGGAGAACGAGCCGATGTCTGTTCCCGGATGGATCGATGCGTTGAGTGGAGAAACGTGGAGTCTTTCCAAGGTCGGGTTGCAATTAAAGCAGGTCCGAGAACGACTAAGTAAGGGCTTAGTGGACAAGGGCATTTGTCGCACCGAGAAAATGAGCTTCATTCTTTTCGACATGGCCACTCACCCCGTTGTGGATTTCTCCGCTAAGCAGGAGATCCGCCAACGTGTCTTCAAGCTGCTGAACTCCACCACTTACACCCCTGAATTCCCTAACACACACTACTTCCCGTCTTCTTTGCCGACAAAGACGCTGCGTACTGTGGCATTGGCGGCTAGTAGCTATGCTGCCAACGTTCTTGAGAACTTATATGCCTCGTCATCGTACGATGCACGAGATGCTGCTTATCTAAAGGTCGACGAAATTCTGAACGACTATTCGGAGTTCCCATTCGTGTCACACAGCAAGACTCCATGGGGCACTTCTGTCTACCGTAGCATCATGTCGGAGATCCACGACGCAGCGAAAGGCGACATGAGCGGGCTCGATACCCGACTCGAGGTAATTGCGGCTGTCTTCCGCCGATTCCTGCAGCTTGACGAGGTCCTGTGAAGCTGAGACTCTCGTCAATAATAGTGTCAAGAACGCTTCTGATTTGTGCACTGGAATCGAGTAGAAACATGACCTAAAATTAAGAAATATTACAAGGCAGGAGCGGAGGTGCACACGAGATAGAGAGTTTATGTGCTTCGAATCAAATGGCTTTGTTTCACTGGTAGGCTTACTTTTCCCAATAATATAACGAATTCGCAGATGATATTGGCAATCACTATTTCAATTGCTACGATTCGGGAAACATCTACGAAAAGCAAAAAAAATCGAAGGCAAAGAAGAAGCAGTATAGGAACCCTGTTATCATGTAGAACAAAACATTGTGCATAAGTTTATAAACATTATAGGGGACATTAATCATTACACTTTGTGAACACCAGAAAATATGGCGTCGCCAAGTTCTGCTCACGGAAGTCAAAGACTTCGGCATCACTAACGGCTGTGACCAGCTCGTCATTATACTTATAAAATTGCCCAGTTACCGGATCACGAATGTAGATCCAGTAATGGCCATAAGATGCATCGCCCTTGTGAATGAAGAGTGAATGGATTCGGTAGCCATGAACAGTCAGGTCATCAAACTGGTGCTCGATTCGCTCCTTAGTTGCCGTGAGCTCGGAATTTGTATTCTCAAGCTGCGTCGACAAGTCGTCCTTGGCTTTTTTCAGTGCTGCCACTGTGGTTTCGCTCAATGGCTCAACAAAGGTTTGTGCAGATTCGGAATCATCTCTGTTCACAGGATTCTCTTCATTTTCCTGGTCATTTTCTTTGTCAAACACATCATCTGTGGTAGATTCTTCAGCTGAAGTGAGGCTGTTTTGAGTTTCAAACCATGCCTCACATACTTCAATTGAGCTCTTATAATCCGCCACTTGCTGTTCTAGAGACTGAAGCTCACTTATATCGAGCTTCCACTGCTTTACTTCCCGCGATCTTTCATCAAGTACGCTGCCCTCAGGTGAATCGAGGTACCGGTCCATATACACCACCTCAGGAAAAATGAGAGGATTAAGGTTTTTATAAGGCAAAAATGTGTTTGTGTCAAACTGCACACGCTGAACTTGGATCTGCAGAATTTGAGGCAATTGGCTGATTCTCAACGTCCGAAGCGTGGGGCCATCCCCTTCGATCTCCAACATTTCATCAGCAAAGTATTTGTCCAAGGAATCATAAATGTGAGTTGGCCCGTCGTTCACATCTAAAAGCAAAGAAGAAAATCTCTCAGTTTTCGTGCGCTTGTTGCCACCATCAGAAATTCGCATAAGTGTTTGCTTTGTGGTTCCGTAAAACAGGTCCTTAATCAAATCATGCTGCTCACCATCTTCATCGAGGCCAGTTGGCTTCATTGTAGCCTCAAGCTGATATAGCACATTTTCGATGCACTCGGTCACATCCTGTTGCCGCTGCAAGGCCCCCGCTAAACGGGCTTCTAGAGCCGTCTGCTCATCAGCATCCTCTTGAGGTGGAACAAGAGCCATGTAGGCTAGAAGTTCGCTCGGAGTTACGTGCATCGATCTTGCACTTGCGATCTCTCGGAATAGTTTTCCCAACTGGCCCACGAAATTCTCTGACCTACGAATCTCTTTTGCTGGGACTACGCGACCTCCAATCTTCTTCTTGATATCCGGTTCTTCATCGTTGTGCTTTTTCTTCTTTTCTCCCAAGTCAGTAACTGCACTCGCATTGCTATCCGATGCTGATGCTGAAATACTTTCTTTATTTTCACTGTTAATTGTAGCGTCGTTGTCTCCAACTTCCTCGTTTCGGTTCTCCTCATGATCATCAACTTCAGTTACTTCATTGGCACTTGCAAGTGGTTGCGATTGCACAATTTCAGTGCTTCGGCTTTCAACATGTTCAGGATGTGGATTAAAGTCTTTCACATAATCTCTAACCTGAGGCAATGAGTAATAGAATTGCAGCAGCGAGTTAAGATAGCATGTGTTACCTGTATTCCAGAGTCCTACTGGAAGGCGTGAAGATGGCGGTGAAGCGCCCGTAAGTGACTGAGGCGTGCCAATTCCATAATTTTTCTCAGCATCAAAATTGAACTGATCATAGTTATCGAAGTCAAATTCATCTCTGTCGCTGTCATCCCTTCTCTTTGCTGAATCCAAGTCAGCCACTCCCAAAAATCTCTTGAGGGCGTCACTGCCCCGAGCCTCGGCAATAATTCTCACTGCACGTCGAAGCTCGAACAATTCTGTTTCACTAGCGTCCTCAGCATTTGCGCAGAAAATCGCAATCAGATCTTCATCACTGAAATCGTGATTCTGCATTGTGCTCGGCAATCCTAGGAGCTCTAAGGCAGTAGGGAGGTCGCGTACAGCAGAGGTTGCAGCCAGCCGGGCTTGCTGGCATTCTTCATAGATGGCAAGTAGATGCGGATCACGACTCGTCAAAGCCAACAATAATAGTGCCGATCTTGCTTCCAAGCGATCTATCGCTGTGCCATGGTGCCAAAGTTCTCCAAAACGAATGACAATATCGGTGATCTGTGCTTCAGTCAGTTTATCACCACGAACGTTTTCTGTGAAAAATTGTTCGGTCATATCGTGGCTTGCATCAGGGTTTTCTTCACTCGTACATTCCTGTAAACCATGTTGCTGATTGTCAATGGCGAAGTATTGAAGGGCTCTGTTTACATCAACGTCACCCAGAGCACTAATTCGTTGCAGACCTTGGCTGACCGGTCGAATGGCAGAAAGCGCAGATGCAACTGGAGCAACTTCTTTTGGGGGTAGCTTCAACATCAACTCTGCCAACTCATCATCAGAAAGGTTCGATTGAGATATCTCATTCAAGCCGATTGTCTTCAGTGATGTTCTTATCGAGGAAATCGACTGCGTGCCTAAGCTCATAAGCTCCATATAGTGCATGGCCATCGTCTCTGAGTTTCTCTCTTGAGCTATAGTTTTCAGTGCCTCAAAATACCAGGGCCCGCCCGGTGATCGCCCGCTATCAGCCGTTCCATTGGCTAACAATTGGTATCGATCATATATTGTTTCATCTGAAAATGTGTCAACACAGCCCAAACATGCATACTCAGGACCGGACAGCCGTGACGAAACGTCGATGGCTGTAACATGTTGAGTGAAATCTGAAGAACAGCCTAAAAAGCGAGCAACATGTGGTAATACAGGTACGGACGCTCTACCTCCAGAAGACTCGAGTCTGCATTCTAACAGGATTCGGCGGAGTTTAGCAACAAAGGTTGATGATCCTGACGTCGGAGGTCGAAATAGTTGCGACTCCTCGTCATATGTAAAACCTAAAAATGGTAGAAGGACATGCAAGTCGAGTAAAACAGAGGGCTTAAGAGCGTTCGCACTGATAGACCGCCGATTGATCGGATCGGTCAATATCAGATCGGTGACAATACGAGTCATCATTGCCCATGCATTCGACGGGAACTCTGAGCGCCATTGTGAAGCATTTATACGACTCACATCAATGTCTGGACTGTGAAATGACCTGTCTGATAATGAAGAAGTACCAGATTCATTAGCTTTTGGAGACGTTATGTCATTTCGCTGTGCAGTATCTGACTCTAGATTGCCCACGTCATGCTGATCTTTGCTTTGGCTCAGATCTCTAGTCAGTTCTTTATTTGTACCATCTTTAGTGGACTGGTCTTGAGAAGCATGACTTTTGGAATATAATGCATTCAATCGTTTATCAAACCGTGGCAGACTGAACATATCAGCGACTTCTTGCGTTATCTCGGGTCCAAAGGTCTGTATGGTGAGCAAGGCATCAGTAAGTGTACAGCGTAGTACTGCGTTGCCTCCGCTCAAAGTGACAGGATCAAGTGAAACGGCATTGGAGGTGTCGCCAGAAGGCATTGCACTGTATATCTCCCAATTGCGGTCTAGAGATTGCATTTTTCCGTCACTTTCGACTTGTATATGGTGTTGTGTTGTTAAGAAATATGCATTGAACAATGAGTCCGAAGGCAAATCCAGCGCAACACCGGCCGAATTGGCGTCCACCTTTCCGAGACGAAACTCGTCGATGGCTTCCATATCGTACAGCTTTCCAGCAGAGATTTCCTCTGCCAGTCTTTCACTGGATTTCCCCATCGCTTCCAAGTGTTAGTGTTTGTCGATACGTGTTAGCTAATGGCGGTGGGTGCGTTAGTTACTTCAAGCAAGTACGGTGGTAACTTCCAACACTTTGGACCGTTAGGGGTTGGGTCTCCCACACATTGAGATGCATTGTTAGGGGCTAGGATCACAATAAGAGGAACAGACAACGTGCGAGCCAAGTGGCACGGCGGCTGATAAACAATTACTTTAATTCTTCACTAATATTGCCATTTATTGAAATTAATCCAATTTGTTGTCATGCTTTCAATTTTGCACTTCCTTTGTACCAATAGTGTGCACATGAGTAAAATATTTCACGGTTATCAGGAAGCGAAACGGCGTTAATATTTGCTAAAACTCCATGTGCCCAACAACAGAACATGAGTCACCAAATTACACTTTATCTAGCATTTTTTCATTATAATAACTCGATAAAATGCATATTGTTATCCATTATTACACACATAATCGGCAGATCGCAGCATGCCATGGTACGGTCATTTATACGGCTATAGATCCTTGCCCTTAATTGAAAGATCAGTGATAGATGGCAAACACAGCCTCCGTATTCCTAACATGTCCAATCTCTGCAGTTAAGCTCATTGCGTATAACTCAAATGTGCATTAACTGTGAAGTGAAAAGTACTGATCCGCCAAGCCTGAGCATGGAAGAAGTTGTCTCATTAGTGAGCGAAAATAAACCCGTTCCGGGAATCAAAACTATTCCCGAAATTCAGCTTGGACTAGACAAATCTTCCACATCTACAAAGGAAGTCCGCAAGAAGCCCTGGGAGCGTTAACTTATTGTGAAATATCACATGTGGTTTTTCCGATTGAACTATCAATGCCGGTCTCTATGCGAAGCACCTTAACTAAAACCAACAAACAGTTTAGTCTATAAACAGTTATAATTCTATGTGCTCGGTTATCATGTATCTACATTATTCGCTATCAAGGACAATGCTCGCATCGACATCCTGGTTACCGTGAAGGAGCAACATGGCCAATTCAAATGCACCGAGGGCAGATGCATTCGTAGGGAATGAGCGAATGAATGACACCGAAAAGCCCCGCGTGAATGCTCGTAGACCATCCCGTCTATAAAGATATTTAACGGCATCAATGTATCGTGGGAATTTTGGCTTGACCAGATCATCGGTCATAATCTGCTGCTTCACAACATCAGATGGATAGGCCATAACCCAAAACAGCGTAGCACCAAGACCACCAGACCAGAAGCTGATCGATGGCTTCGACATGTTCGTGTGATTGCTGAACCAGCTGCTGAACACATCGTATCCGCCCCACCAGAACATGAAATTTGTCCGGAAGATCATCGTTGCTCCTAAACCATGATATAGACCGTGGAATATGCCTCGTTGCTGGATCAATTTCATCGCGCAGTCAATGGGGCCTGTGTATAATTTTGTGTTCGATTTGTTATTGTACTGAACTTGAAGACGTGCTTTTATATGCTCAACTGGCGTAGCAACAAAACTGACAGTCCAGCCCGCTGCAATAGCAGAGATAACTTTGCCAGTAAACGGGAGTTCGCCACTAGGCTGATCAGGCCATACATACTTTTTCAAACAGTGTCTGTAATTTGTGAGCGAGCCCATTGTAATGGAATCCATGAACATCCAACCGACCAGCGGCGGCGTAGCGCCTTTATAGAGTCCTCGGATACCATCGTAGCGGATCGTCTGTACAAGTGCGTCTAATGCATTCTTGTACGCCGGATTCGTCTGCATTCTCACCTTCACCGTATCGAACGGGTGGCCTACTGCGAGTTTCGTAATGCCGCTGAAAATTCCGGCAACGAAACCCGCATAGCCACCTCCATATCCATCGCCCATACTCATTTTTGAGGTGAGTATTAACGTATGTGTAGAGCTTGGATCAAGGGAGGCTGCAAGATTGCTTGGCCGATATCGCTCTCAGAGAACGCGCTTAGGGCGATTATTGAGGCTTGTGACGACTTCTAATAGCTCATATGATACATTAGGGATGGATATTTACATGGGGTGGGTGGGATGAAAAAAAAACCGTTGGAGCTGCTTGGGACATTACAAACAATCCGCAGATAGCGGATTACGAAGTTTGACACACACACCCTAAAGCGATGGCACACCAACTGTCTGAAATTTCATTATAGATTAGCTAGTGTCTATCTATAGTCTTAATACCAGCGGAAACTCAATTTCAGATAAAGATAATTTACTGAACCAATACTTGTAACTTCCTCAGAGAAGTCAAAGTCCATTCATAGATTTCTGAGCTCCTGCGTCAATTGCCGTCGTAACAATGCAGTTTCCCAATCGAAAGGTTTTGACAGAATTGGACGAAACCGGTCAAATAGATTATGTGCTTGATTTGCTCGCAAGTGCAATGGTGAGTATGGATGATCGGAAGAATGCCGCACAATTGGTGCGTAGTTATTTAGAACTTTCGTCATCTCAAAGCATTGACAAACTTGTGCTAGAGCATCAGGGATTACGCAAAGCCGTTTACAAAGCAATATTCAACGAGAAACTGGCCACAGACTCTTCAGTTGAGGTATACTGGGATGTGGTATCACATTTTGGATCCAAGAATCAATGCGCATGCATACAGTATGTGCAAGCTGCACGACGTTCTGTTCCATTGAAACTCGGCAGATTGTTATTATACAAAGCCGAGTTTGCTAATGACCAGTATACAGATTCCACAGGAGATTTAGAGAATTTTGAGTCGACACTATTAATTTTTTTCAGCGTACAGCAAGTTGCTGAAACAGTGATCACACCCTCATGGCTACAGGAAGTTTCAAATCTTGCTAAGTCCGTGAAAGGATTTCCCAGCAAATTTGCGAGAAAGCTTCTTGATATATCTGAAGCAGTAAAACCATTAAGTGATTCTCGACAACTTGTGACACTTTTCCCCCATATAACACTTCCGCAAGCGCTGTTTTTATTACGAGAACTTGGAGGCAATGCTGACTCGGCAAGTCAATTTATTCTTGATGAGCCTGCTCGAGTAACTGAACTGCTGGAGAATAAAGAGTCACCTTCGATTTTGCGCAACCGTGTCCGTAACGAGGAACAGAAGTTTGTGGTTCTTGATGATTTGGAGAAAGATGCGCATGTAGAGGCATTGAGGGAATTTAACCGCCGTAACTTCAAATATGAGTTACCAGATAGTGATGATGATAATGATCCTCTGGAAGATAAGAGAGATTTCGATACCGTTGGTAAAGAAGAACTATCGCAGGCCGACAAGAAGCTGGTTGCTCAGGAGGAACAACTATGGAACTTCTACCAGAGTAATCCTAAATTGTTCGACAAATCATCACGCAAAACCAAGGAACGTGAGTCTCTGCGTCTAAAGCTGGACTGGACAGACGAACAAATTGAAGGATGGGGTCGCGTTGTTGGCAGTAAAGGAAAACTCAGAGATGAGACACTCGGTCCCCACACTGAAGTCGAGACGTACGCACCAAAGCTTAAATCTCAAAACGAAGACGCTAAAAAACCATCTGACCGTGATCAGAAAAAAGAAAAGCTACGTAGTGGAAAGCCCAATGATAATCAACAGAAAGAGAAGCCCCGTGATAGCAGCCGTGATGGAAGTAATGCTAAGATCAAGCCAAACAGAAACAATAATAAACGGAAACCACATGCTCGAGGCCTAGGAAAAGAGGCTCAAGCACTTAAGGACTAAATATTGAGACAGTCATTAGGTACATATTCTATGTGTACGTTATTTATTAATTTAATCGAAGCCATGGAATGAGTCGTCTGAATTGTCTTCAGCCTCTGATCCCGATTCTTCTCCGGAGTCAACTTCCGACTCAGACTCCGATTCGATCTCTGACGCAGCCTCTGATTCTGACTCTGATTCTGATTCACTTTCAGAAGCTTGGTCCTTACTGGTCTTATTATACACGGGTTTTTGATTGGTACTTTCTGATGTCTTTGCCCGCTTCTTGCCAGAGACCGGTTCAGATGAGACTCGTTTAGACAAGCCGAGATCATTCCACAACGTGTCTACATCATCAATATCTTCCTCTTCGTCCTGTTTCGTCAGTATGATATCCCACAGTTCCTCACCAATGTATACTTTGCCAGCCGGCTGACGCTTTTCGATGTCAAAAACACGTAAGTATCGATCTAAGCCCCCTAAAGCAACAAACTTGCCTCGAGATGACAGCGACCGTGTTGATCCTGACACGCCTTTATAATGGCCCAATAGTTTCGACGGCTTGATCGACCATCGGCTAACGGTAGTCCTTGAATCACCGAGAATTACACTGTTTGGCCGAGTAGGATCTCTGATTAGACTCTTGATTCCGTATTGAGAGACATCGGTCATCTGTATGGGCTGTCCAGGCTCATTTACTACCTCAGGGCCATCGTTCAAATCATACACGCGCATGCGACCCTTTGAAGTGGCAGAAACCAAAGTGACATTATCTGCAAAGGCAAGGCAACTCACCAGATTTTGTTCTGGCAGATCTAAGTAATTATTAGGTGGTTGAGAAGCTCTCCATGTCGTCTTCACTTCCACAGATTTTTCCTTGAAATTCAGTTCAAATACTTCGGGCAACGCTTCCTCACCGGCGCTCGCGAAAACCAGCGATGACTCCGGATGTTTACACACAACAGAAAGATCACTTCTTATCTCAAAAACAGTTTTATCCTTTGTTTCACTGTTAATAATAATTGAATGGCCATCTGATCCGAAGACAAACAAAGTGTCAGCATATCTACTATCATCGGCAGAACCCCAAAATAAGCCTACACAGTGCGATCCATTGTTTAGTCGGGCAATTTCAGTTTCCCCGAGTTGGATTATTCCATTCTTCCGCACGACAGCAATCTTGTCAGTAGATTCCTGAACAGCTATGTGTGTAATGGCTTGTGCCTTTTTGGGGCCATTGCCCAAACGCGGCAATATTGTTTCAATGCTTGGAGCATCGGATTGCTTATTAGTTGTATCTACAAATCGAGAAAATGAGACCTGCTTTAAGGTCGCCGAATCAGCGGCAGCAATGAGTACCTTCATCAGTTATTTTCAATGGCAGGAGACTCTTCCAAAAAAATCTATGATCGATAACAATTAATTGAAATTTATTACCCTAACATCCTGCATATGCTTAGAGGTACACAAAATGCCAAAACAGCGATTTGAGACGCATCTATCAATAAATATTGTGTCTTACAATTATACAAATGATTAAAAATTGTGCTTTGCAGACTTGAATAAGAATAATGTGAATCACAATCAACTAAATTTTTGATTGGAACCATCCAATACTGCCATACACTTGAAAGTCCCCATGCTTTTCCAGAATCTTACTTTTGCATCGTCCCCTGTTGAAGCCAAAATGGTACCCGATGAATTCCAGGTGACACGCCACACCTCTCCATTGTGATCGGCAGATTCATGAACCATATTAATTTCTACCTGATCAGAAGCGCTTACAGCTGGCTGAGATGCAGAAGCTGATGAATTTGAAGCCAATTGATCATCACTAGAGGTGGGTTGGAAACCTTGCACGGGCCATGATGAGCCAGTCGTGCTGCTTGATTTGGAGGATCTACCTTGAGCCTTTTCTGTCTTCGGAGTTTCGCGTGCTTCTCCCATGCTCAGACTGAATATTCTTACTCTACCATCTTTGCAGGCAGTTGCAATTAGGCCCTGTGATCGACCAAATGATGGTGCCCAAGCAATATCTCTGATAAGGCCATTGTGACCAGGAAGCTCAGCAATCTTCGCATATTTGCCTGTGGAGCTGTCATTTCGGAAGATCAATGCATCATCGAGAACTGACACTGCAATCCAGTCCATATAAGAAGGAGTAGGGGACCAACTAAGAGAGAAACACGACTGAAGTTGGCGACTCACGGGTCGATTCAGTAGGGGGATTTCGACCATTGCCGTCCAGTAACCCAGGTTGTTTGTGTCAATGGCTTCGTAGATTCGCAAGACACCATCAGATGCAATGGCTGCGAGTTTAAGTGCTACACTGTTTGGGCAGAATTGTACATCATAGAGTGGTCCCTTGAAATCGCTGATGGTATGCTTTCTTCGCCATCTTCGCCCTGACAAACATGCCTCTTCTGGAACCTCCTCCCAGAGCTTAACTTTGCAGTCATGACTTGCTGACGCAAGTAATGGCGCATGCAATGGGCCGGCCCAACTCACCTTAATCACAGCGGCTTCGTGAGCTCGCCATGAATCGTTAAGTTGCCAATCGCCCTGTACCCTATCGAAAACCTTGATCGTGTGGTCCACAGAGCAAGTGGCCATTCTTAGCCCGTAGAAGTCATAGGCCACAGACGTGATCTGATCCTGATGCTGCACTCCGAGCGTTCTCATGGGTGATGGTGATGCCGTTGATTGCACCACTTTCCACGAACCCTAGATATATCTCGTTGAATGATGGTATTTATATATGAGGTGATTATTGAGCTATATTGGTTCCATGGTGATATGTGCTTGGTTTCGCATTTTACTATGCTAAAATTTTAGTATCTTTTGAATTGGAGTAAATTTAAGAGTTACTGGCTCTCAACAGTGATAAATATTTCCGGTGGTATTAAGATTATGTATGCATGGCGTGTCAGTGCATATCTCAAGTGCGTATATATTTCCTAGGGCTACCCACGTACACACGAAATTATTATTATTTCATATAACTATCCACCCACCAGCAGAATGCTTGGTCTGTTGGCACAGCCTAAAGTTCAGAGTGCCGACGATGCTGTCTTGACGTTATGTGATCGGTTGTCCAATTCATTGTTGCTTGAAGATCGCAAAGCCGCTGTGCTCACTTTAAGAGGACTCTCACATGAGAATCGCGAACTTGTTGCCAGTGTTGGTCTCAAAGGCCTATTAAACACGCTAGTCAAAGACTCTTTCGATCCTAGTGCAGCCAAGGCTACTCTTGAAACATTGCTTATTTTGTTCAATACTGATACGCGTCGAAGAGTCCGGAACCGACGGTTTATATCACCTCTGCTCAAAAGAGATGCCGAAGTTCACACGGACGACTCGGCTCAAGTTGCCAATGATATTTCTCTGTGGCTCACGGATCAGCTACTGCATAATGAGGAGGCGCTTCAACGCGTTCTTGAGCTTGCCACGACAAAAAACGATCCCTTTACAGCGGTTTATGCATTGCAGCTGATCAGTGTAATGACTGTTAATCGGCCATTGGAAACCAAACAAACACTACTGGCCTCTGGTGGCATGGCTCAGCTGGTTGCAGCGCTTGGCTCAGCGCAGGAAATGGTCAGGGATGAGGCACTTTTACTAGTTTCAGCGCTCACAACAGACCATTTGGAGCTTCAAAAGCTCGTGGCATTTGAAGGTGGTCTTGACTATGCACTCAGAATCCTAATTGAGAGCGGCGGTGCCGTATTTGGTGGCCGATTTGCCGAGGATAGCCTTACTTTGGTTGCAAACCTGATTGAATTCAACACATCAAACCAGAAGCTTTTCGTTCAAAGCGGTAATCTTGGCCAATGGACACAGATATTGCAGTCAATTGTTGATGCACAGAATGATGATGCAACAAGTGTGCGCGTCTTCTATAAGGATCAGGTAATTGCCAATATTCATGCTGCTCTTTTGATCGGTCAGCTTCTATGTCTTCCCGATGCTGAGCTTACAAAATCCAACCAAGATCTGCTCAAAGAATGCGGTGCATTCACTTTAATTCTCCAGATCGCACTGGGTGCTACTTCTCCACCGTCTATTCGAGTGAGTGCCCTTCTGACTGCCGCTGCCCTTATCAGTAATAACGAAGCGCTTCAGAATGATTTCTTAGAGACTGATGTTCCTTACTATGATCTAGCACGGACTGCTCCTAATGGCGGCGAGTCAAAGGAGATACCTATAATCCCAATAGCACAGGCCCTGTTGAACTGGTGCATCTCCTTAAACTCAACTCATCTGTTTGACCTTCGTGCAGCAGCCATGATCTGTTTACGAAATGCGATGAGCAACAATCTAGAAGCGAAGCTTGCCTTTGTCAATGAACAGATCGAACAGTATCAACAGCATAACTCGGAACATTCTCAAACAGAAACTGAAGCTTCAACTGATAATGAACAATTGGAGAAATCCGGCGATTCACAAGTATCTAAGTTCCCTAACTTGATCTCAGTTCTAGCCGAATATAGTGAAGAAACTCGTCTAAATCCGCTCCGCATCTGGTTTGCTGCATCTGTTGTCATGCATTTGTTTGACAATACTCCAGAAGTCAAAGAGAAACTCCGCACTGTGACGGTTGGCGATGCCAGTCTTGGAATGGAAGTACAAAGTCTGGTTCAAGCACTAGCTGGTGAGCTTCAAGGTGCGCTCCAAATTGCTGAATCTTCCTCTCAGATTATGCGCGAGCCCACTGTGGTGCTTGGATACCTTCAACTGCTAACAGTCTGGCTCTATGACGATTTCCCTGCCGTCAATGATTTCCTTGAGGAAACAACGATTGTTCGATCGCTTTTAGCTCAATACCAGACAGCTAACCCATTAGTATCTACTATTAGCGTTGTACTGCTGGGTGTTGCATACGCGTTCTGTACGGACAGCTCGCCACTTTCAAGAATGAAATTTTATGAACTTTTGACACAGGCTTTAGGAAGAGATCAATACCTTTTGAGTATCAGAAAATTCAAGCAGTCGCCAACGTTCTATAACTTTGATGAAAGCGAGATGTTTGGTACGTCAAAATCAAGTAGCGAGCATACGGGTGTCTACCTAGACTCCACATTTATCAGTCTTATGCGAGAAGGCTTGACCCATATTAGCCGAGTCATTGACATGGATCCTCGCGTTGAGCCCTCAACGAAAATTACGTTCGAGATGATAGATGAGGCCAAACAAGCGCTCTTCAAGAAAACTGAAGCCTTAGAAGAAACTGAGGCTAAGCTTAAAGAAGTGATGAAGACCAAGGAAAGTCTTGAGAAAGAGCTAGATGAAACCCAACAGAAGGCGCGAGAGAGTAATGACTCCACAAACGCTCACCTAGAGAAACTGAGCAAAACCGAAACAGATTTGCATGAAGTTCGGACCACGGCAACGAGTCTCGAAAGTCAGCTAGAAACTGCGAAATCTGAACTCAACAAACAAAAAGCCAATCTGGAAAAACTGAGAACCGATCACAAAAAGCTCAATGCTGATTATGCGACAGTAAAGGCCGCTAAAGAAAAGGCTGAAACTGGAATAAACAATATGACTCGAGAGCTTTTCCAGCTGCAGCGTCAAAAGGAGACTCTTGAAAAGGAACAAGCCAAGACACAATCTGAGCTGTCAAAGCTCAAACCAAAACTAGAAACCGCTCTGGGTTCGGAAACAAAGCTTAAAAACCAGCTAAAGGAGCTAAGTACGAAACATACATCAGAGACTCAATCATTGTCAAAATTAAAAGAAACTAATGAGAAGCTCGTTGCGAAACTGAAGGAGACGGCAAGTTTCCTCACTGAGCGTGAAGAGGAAGAAGAAGAACTCAAGTCCGAACTTTCAGCTATTAAAATAAAGGCTGAGTCACAGGAGAATGAGTATCGCAGCTTAAAGAACAGGGAGGCGATGGGAAGAAAACAGCTTGATTCTGTCAAAGCCGAACACGAAACAGTCTCTGCCCTTCTCAAAACTACGAAAGACGAACTTGACTCGGCGCGTAAGCAAATCGAACAGCTTAAATCAGATATAAGCAACAAAAATGCCGAGTCTAATTCGGAGGAAACTCAATCTCTCCGTAACACAGTTACTACTCTGCGTGCAGAAAACGAAAAGTTGTCCAAATCCATTGATGAGATTAAAGCAAACAACAAGGATCTTACGTCAGATAAAAATCACTTAGATAAAGAAGTGACTGAGCTTCGCACAAAGATCGATACCTTGAGCAAAGAGGTATCCGACGTGAATTCCAAATTAGCGGATCTTAGGAAAGAAAAGGAAAACCTTATGGAAACCAATTCCGTACTTAAAAAGGAAATGGCCGATCTTCAAAATAACTTAGCCAAACAACAATCAAAAGTCTCGGAGGCTGAGGCTAAGGTGGAAAAACTCAAAGCATCCTCTGAGGAAAATGATGCAGAGAAGAAACCCAATGGCAGCACGTCTTCTGATGCAGATAATGAGCAGCTACAGAAAAACAATGAACAGCTGAAACAAGTCAATCAAAAATTGACGAAGGAGCTTGCGGGTCTGAAGGACGCGCAGAAGACTAATGAACAGAACGCTACTAAAGCGGGGACAGAATCCAAAGAAAGAATCGCTGCGCTAGAAGCAAAGCTTCAGGAAAGACAAAACGATCTTGATGAACTGATGGTTTTGCTTGAAGATCTTTCAGAGAAAAAAGATTCTTATAAGAAACGACTTCGTAACATTGAAGGACAAACCGTCTCAGACTCTGATGAGGAAGACAGCGAAGAAGATAACTAAAATATTAGTCCATGTATATATGATCAATTCTATATCAGTGGAAGAAGAAGAGCATTTGAAATTTAATTGTATCAACATGTGATCTAACGTGCCGGGTTCAAACGACGCACGACGTGCTCAATTCCATGCAAGGCTGAAGTATCCACATCTTGTGGAGTTATAATGATGCATTGTAAATCTGCACTTTTAGCAGTTTCTCCAATACATCTGAGTGAAATCGAGCGGTTTACTTTATCCATAAACACATCATACTCATCCATAGCTACTAAGCCAAGGTCCATGCTATGCCATACTGCCATAAGAAGTGCTATCTGGGTCAAACTCTTTTCGCCGCCGGACAAAGTCTCGGTACCTTGCGCGCTATGTGCATCGGGAGAAGCACTAGCTACCAAAGTTTTGCGGTGGTCATCTATTACAACATTTCCCGTGTAGTTTCGCAGCCTAAGTGTTCTTTGGAAATGCTTCTGAATGTTATTTTTGATATCACTCCAGACACGCTGCTCATTTTCTACGCGTCTCCTTTGGCCTGTGGTCACGAGGTTTCTCCAGTTTTCCATCTCAGTGCGACGGGCGATGGCTTTATTCTTGTTCTCACGAGCTTCCTCAAGCTCTCGCTCAGCTTTTTCCACCTCCTCTTTTGTTGTTTGAACAACACTTTGTTCACTGTTGAGCTTTTCAATTTCTTCAGTTAGGAACCGTTCTGACTTCGAAAAATATTCATTTTCTGCAGCCATTCGTTCGGGATTCTTCCAGTCGCCATGTTTAGACGCGTACGATTCGAAAGCCTCATTATACTCGTTTTCAACATTTTCAAAGTTGACTTTGGCTTTCTCCAGCTTTCCTTTTTTTAGCTCAAGCTGCTGTTTACGTTGGCTCTCCTCTCGCTTAAGACGTCGTACATTCCTCTGTAAATCATCAAGTTTCAGTTTATTCTGGCGTACTGACCTTCGAAGCTCCTGCACTGAATCTACCAGTGACTTAACTTCACTCTCTGATTCTCTAGCGTCTTCTATAAGCTCCTCCTCTGTCTCTTTAGCTCCGTTATAGTTTATTCTTGCTTGTCGTCGCGCACTTCGAAGATTAGATATTTCGACAGTATAGTCTTGATTAGTGAACTCTGCCTCTATTCGAGTGAATTCTGTCGCACTTTCATCAATCTTACTATTGATTAATTGAATTTCTTGTGAAATATCACTCCTTTGTCGCTCCGCGTTAGCGTTCTCTCTCCCGAGCTGTTGAAGCTTTTTTTGTTCTTCATTGAGCTGCACCTCTAATTCTCGTAACTGAAACTGGCAATCTCTTACTTCTCTATCTAGAAGGCGCCGCCTTGCTGCAGTACCAACTTTCAGCAAAGACATATTGGAAGGGAGCACGAAATTGGTGTCCCGACGTGATCCTATCTTCGAGATCACCTGAAAGTTAGTTTCACCGCGACGCGATTGAGACACCGTCAAAACCTCACGAACATTTTGTTTATCAGCGACAGCAAAGGCAGTCTCTATCTCTGGTACTAAGACCAGTTTTTCAATATGGTTCTGGTCAACTAAGATTCTTAGCACCGCATCCATATTCACCTGAATGACGTCTACTATACGAATGTAGTTATCAGATTTTGCTGGAAGGTCGGACTCAAAAGTAAACTTGTCATCTTGACGAACCAATATTGTCGGATTGAAGCCATGTCTCACTCTTTCGGCCATACGCAGCAAGGCATCACGGTCCTTATGTGTTGTAACCCACCAGCTTTGTAGGGTGGTAGCCCACAATTTTTCCAAAGCCGGCGTGTATTCTGAACCATCATCTCTCATCTCAATATAGCTATAGAGCGGACCTACGGGAGGTGAGCCTTCCCAGCCTTTAAACTGGTCTACTATCTTCCTCAGTGTTGCGTGATGTTCAGTCTCATTTGTTGCTGACCGACGATCACCATTGTTGCGAAAGTTCTTAGAATTATTGTTAGCAGAATCGAGATCACGGATTTCAGATTGTATCTGGCGCAGATATGCAGTTTTCTCGGCCCTCTCAGTCATCAGTGGTTTCAAACTTTGATTAAAAGTTTCGATCTCTTTCTTCTTATCAGTGATGGTGTGGTTGAGTGCATTGCTCTGTTGAAAGAGATCATCTTTCTTAATGCGCAGATTATGCTGCTCATTTTCCATTTTACTACGAAGAGTGTCCAGATATTCAGGACTATGTTCAGCGGCCTTTTTTTCAGTTTCAGTTATGTTTCGTCCAAGCCGTGAATATTCTTCGTCAAATTTCGTTATGTCCTCTCGTACACGTGAGATAAGATTCAGATTTTCGGCATGCAAATCTTTAGCTGTGTTTTGCCTTTCCGTGAATTGACTGATCAAGTCGTCTGATTCAGCGACTTCACGCTCGAGTTCCTGGATTTGCTGACTTAGTTCAGATTCTTGATTCTCAGCATTGATTTGAGTATCCAGTTCTTCATATTCTCGCTGAATATGGGCAAGTTCCGACTCAAGTTTTTCCCTGTGTTCCGAAATTTTCTGAACGTCACGCCAATCCCTGACCATTTCAATGTCGGTCAGCCTTTGCCGTTTAGAAAAGTGCAAGTTTGCATTTTCTAGTACATGCTCAGCAATTTTCTCAAGATTTTCAAAGTGTTGTTCTCGCAGTGTCATTTGGCTAATGAGTATCTGTTGATGCTCCGCCGAAGTATGGACCATTCGCTGATTGACGCCGATCATATGCTGAAGCAGCGCGCGGTGCAGCTTTTCATATTTCTTTTGAGCAGTTACATGCACTAGGAAATCTTTGGCATTCTCTTGACTGAGCATTGCGAGCTCATTGTCTGGATAAATCCCAAATTGCTCACAAATATTTCGGATCTCCTTAGCACCGGCTCCACGCACAAGATGACCCTCGTAATCTCTTACTTCGTATTTAGCGCCTCCTTTCAAATTAATTGACCGAGAAACTGTGACTTCGTTGCCATATTTTTCGTGTAACTCTATGTAATCCCATGGAACATGGAATTTCACGTGAATGTATGCACGGTTTTTGCCATTCATGATCAAACTCGACAAAGAATCACCGCGGCTTGTCGACTTGGCTCTACTACCAAGAGCCACCATTAATGCCACAAGAATTGTGCTCTTACCGCTACCATTGCTTCCGCAAATAAGGTTTACGCCTTTAATTAGATCAATTTTGAAGTTCGTATGGCACATGAAATTCTCCATATGGATACTTTTAATGTAAGGACGCGATAGCGGGCTCAATATTGGATCATCGCCACCATCTGATCCAGAATGCAAATCTGCCATTAGCACATGAGCAACCGAATGAACGGTGCCAAAATAATTCAATCTAGATACGAAGAAGTAAACAAAGAAAACATGTGGTGAGGGTTTCCTAAATTGATCTGGTGAAACAAGGCACACGGACGTGACTCGAACAATTTAATGTCAGAAGCCTCAGCCTAAACACATAGACGTACTACAGAAGTCTGACGTTATGAATCAGTACAAATAAAAGCTTTTTTTACTCATCATGACAATTGATTGCAGAGAGTGACATCATAAGTTCTTTCTCAATTTAAATTACTAATGGGGTCAGGGCGCTTTCCTGATCCTGATCTAAAATGGCAAGCCAGACGGACGCGGGGTACAGGCAGGTAGTGATCTAAATTCGCCATTGAGAGGACACATCAGGCGCAGAATCACATCTTAATGTTCACTTGCTCTTCTAAGTCCCTTCATGCAATCAATGCTGTAGAGCTACCAGAGCATAAAAAAAAGAAAATTAAAAGTAAAAAAAAAAAATCAAGTTACGTAAATTATCAAGATAGGCATACACAATAAATTGCGATGTACTGTATTAAGTCCAAAACTTTAGAGGAATTGATTTATTGTTTTAGCGTCTGAAAGCAGATGTGATGCTAGAAACCGGTTCCAAACCGTCCAAGGAGATGTGGTGCTTGCGCTTGTTCGTTGCGGTGCTCATGCCAGTGGTGACAGGAGCCAAACCCAATGCTTCGACATCGACACCACGCTTTCGGAGATATGTCTCGCCACCGAAGCCTTCTGAGACTTCTTTCTCTGCGACGCTCTGACTGAGTCTCTCCCAGGCGAGCTCCTTGTCATTGATATCCTGGTAAACGAACCAGAAGATGATGCCTGCAACCAATGAGGAAACAGCCAAGCCTGTGTACATGTACATAATCTTTGGGTCGTTAAGAACAGGATTCAAAGCTTCGTTGAGCGCAGAGCCAAAAGCATTGGTGAGCAAGAACAGAGACATGACAAAAGACTTGATACTAGCCGGGGCGTGGGTGAATGCAAACTCATTGCCGGTAACCGAACACAGAATTTCGGAAATACCCATGAGGGCCCACGCTGGTGTTTGGATAGCCACATGTGCTGTATTGCTGGCTGTGCAGATATTATGGTCGAAATCATAAGCTCCCTTCTTACAGCCATCCGGCTTGGTCTCGTAGATAAGCTTCTGGAACCCGGCAGCATATCCCATGGAGCACGCACAGACGATAAATCCAAAGGTGATACGGGTAATAGGAAGCATACGGAAGCCCATCTTGCGCAGGAATGGGTAGATCAGGTTGTCAAAAATTGGAATGAAAATAATAATGGTAATGGGATCGAGATTCTGCAAAATATCGTTCGGCAATTTGTGCGTGTTAGCTTGACCAGCCTGAGAGGTCAAGTTACCAGAGATCTGTGAGTAACAGACCCAGAAAATGGGGTAGTAGACGAACACTTTGAAACCGTAAACGGCACGACGTACTTCCTCAACGAAGATATCCGTCCATGGGACTGGCGGCAGACCAAGACCCTCCCGGATAGATGGCTTGGCGATGTCAAGGTTGAAGCGAGCAGCAATCGGTTTCCACCATCGGAAGCAAGGATAGATCATGTTGTTCAGAGACTCCATGAACTTAGACTTCGGAATCTTGATCTCCTGCAACTGCTCTTCTTCAGTAAGTTCCTTGACTTCGCTTGTATATCGCTTGCTCTTCGGCTGAATACCATTCTTGAAGGCCAGCCAGATAATGCGACACGTGTGAGGAATAGGTGAGCCCTGAGGAGGTCTCACGACATAGCGATTCCTTCCGAAGACGACGGTGGCGATAGCAACAGAGAAGAATGCAAACGGCAGACAAAACGCAGCCCAAAAGTCAACGTTATCCTCCAATTCAGTCGTTGCAATGGCAGACAACGAACCGATGTTAATACACCAATAGAAAATGGAGTAGATAAACTGGTGGGTTGCTGCAGGATCAACAATAACACGCTCGCCGGACTTCAAAGTGCGTATGTAGGGCTTTGTGTTCGTGTATTGCTCGGCGATCAATGTCGAAACGTTACTCTTGATGCCGCCACAGCCCATTCCAAGCAAAATCATCGCGGCAATCAGACCACCGAGACCAGCGGACTCCATATAACGAGGAAGAGAGGTCACCTGAAGAACGAGCAGGCCACACAGATAGATACCACAGGCCACACAGATGGTGTAATATTTGCCAAGTTTCATATCTGCAAGCATGGCGAACGGAATAGGCGTGACGTAGCACCAAAAACTGAAGAAAGTCGTCAAACCTGTGGCCATCTGCTGGTTTTCCGAGTAGGTTTTGCGTCCAATACCACCTGGACCGCGTGTATACGACGGATCATCCTTCCAATCTCTCGGACGTTGGATGTAATTCTGGAAAGGACCTTGGAGACCGTAAAAGGTGAAACGTTCCGACAGTTCAACAAGTGCAATCAGGAACGCACTAATCGGGAAATGGTCTCGGACTTTCCGAAGTGTTGCCATTTCCTCGTCCGTCGGCTCGACGCGTTCGTCGTCATCGACAGTTTTCTCACCCGAGGTAGCATTGTCGATATCCGAGGTAACGCTTACAGGCTCCTCATGAAGAACCAGCTCATTCTTCTCCCCTTTCTTTCTGCTGAAGAGCATTTTAGAGGTTCAAAGTAGTTCAGTTCGTTATTGCTGGTGCTTCGCACTGCCTACTTTCGGAATCGCGTTATGCAGAATTTTTCTTGAGTATTTGTAGGGGAAGGTGTGGGGTGAGGGTAAGAAGCGGAGATCGAAGTCGGCATTATCTATGCAGATAACGCACCTCGATGATGGCAATTCGCATCACAAAAAGCGCATGAATCTATAGTTTTACTGCGCAATCTATGGGTGGGATTATCGCTATATTTTTAGATACATGACGACATTGAAATTTTAGAGTACTTTTGAGCGTATTTTTGCTTTCCCGATTATACGAGATCCACGATGTGCCTGTGTGTCTGCTTCTTCACACGGCGTGCATGATAACAATGGAACCTGCATAGGGCTCATTTCATTGTGGAGCAGAGTTACCTGACATCAGCATTTATCCTCAAATTAGGGTAATATATGCGGCAGCAGCTACTGATCACATGAGACCTGGGTGTTCTCGTAGCGACGAAACCTAGCCTCTGCTGATCAATCACAAACTCAGCTTTTCGTCTACCACCGATCTGGCAGCAATTACAACGCAAACGTCAGGGGCAAATCTGAGTAACGAGTGGAGTCATGCATGCTAGTACTACAAAGTGTAAAAAGCGCACATAAAATGCGATTTTTTTAATAATTTATCGTCAAGTGAAATCAGCAGGGCTTTCTCCGCTTCCCCTGGTTAATTCATTACTAAGTATATATCAGCTGCGTGTAAACTGCGTGTCAAGACGCATCATCAAATATTCCAAAAACTTCAGCAAGCAGAAACGCGATGGCAGATATGTGTGGGGGATCTAAAATAGATGGGGGCTTATGCCTTATCATCAAAGAAATGGAACTCTACGAGTGGCGCTACCACGTAGAAATCCGGGGTAGACACGTAAATCACGTCATTAGGGTAACCTTTAGTGGTAGCATCAATGCATAAACAGTCTCATGCCCACCTATCCTTTCTATGTGAGAAATTCAATAGTACACATGGCCTAGCCCTGGTCAATTTACACACAATTTTCTAGGTATTGGGTTCTTATCTTCACCTTTGTGCTGTGTTTAGGGTATGTTAGCATATGCTTCGCAACTCCAGGGTTATTCATGCTGCTGCACTCAGTTTACCGTGCAACATGATCATGATAAACCGAATGAATCGCACGATGTATATTTGAGATCTAACTATTGCTCGCATAGATCAGTTCTTAAAAACGCGCGCTTTGTTTCGATTATTTCCTTATGATTCTGAATATTTACACGTGGCAACTGCAAGAAAACAAAAGATAATGTTTTTTACCGGTCATGAATTAGACAAGGTACTATAAAAATTTTTTAGGCACTTCATCATGATTGAGACACGCATTGCAGCTCATAAAAACATAAGTTCTAGTTGTTTAAGATTTGGATTTACTATTATATCAGATAAAACATAATATCTAATGAACTTTCACTATATAATTTAAGCGAACTGAGTGGCCTCAGTAAGCTCGATGTTGTAGTCACGCTTAAGCTCCTCAAGCAAGGGGTAAGCGATCTCAGGAGTGACAGGAGCGAAGACACCAGCCTCCTTGAAGTCACCACGGAGAACCTGCTTGACAGCAACGGCACAAGGCACGCCGACCAAACGAGCCATAGCAGAGTAGCCACCCTCCTGACCGGTCGGGTCACCGTTGAGACAGAGAGTGGAGGTGCGAATCTCCTTCTCACCATTGGCCCACTCGATGTCGAACTTGTGCTGCAACATGACAAGATCACGCTCCCCCTTCTCGAACTGCATCTTGTCCTCAAGAGTGGCACACAAAGTGTCCAAAGGATTGCCACGAGGAGTAATCAAAGCATCCGAGAAAAGACCGAGCCAGCCGAGACCGCCCAAAATACGGTCAGAGAGCTCAGCGTTGGCGTGCAAAGAGGGAGCCTTCTTGTTGATGGCAGCAATCAAATCAGCCTTCTCGGTGGAAGCGGCACCAGTGACCTGAGCAAGAGCCTGCTTCCAGGGAATAGGCGTCTTCAAGAAGTCACGCTCGGTATCATCCAAGAAACCGAGGTCGACAAGAACCTTGACAAACTCGGGGAAACCCTGGTAACGCAAAGTACCACGGATGATGTTCTGAGCCTCAGGAATCTGGTAACGCTCCTTGTAAGGAGTGGAATCACGGTTCGGGTAAGCAACAAAGGCATAACCGGGGTAGATGAAGTAGGGCTTTGCCGTCTTCATGAGCTCAGGGCCCTCAACGTCAACGATCTTGCCGTTCTCGTAGAAGCGAGCAGCATTACGGAGGGCAAGCAAAACACCGCGCGAAGACCACGAGAACTTGTATCCGAGAGGGTTATTGGAGTCCTCGGCAGCAGGGAGACCACCGCAGTAGGACAAGAAGGAGTTGATCTTACCGTTCTTCTTGTGAACCTCATCGATCGTCTTAACAGCGTAAAGGTGATCCAAACCAGGGTCGAGACCAATCTCGTTCATGACGACGATACCGGCCTCCTTGACCTTGGGCTCGAGAGCCTGGATGGCCGGGGAGATGTAACTCGTAGTGACGACGTGCTTCTTGTTGCGAATAGCCGACTCAATGACCTGAGCGTGGTAAGTGTAAGGGATCAAAGAGATGACGAGGTCGTGCGCAGCAACAGCCTCATCGAGCTGCTTCTGGTTCTCGACATCAACAGTGGCAGCCTTAGCAACCTTACCAGCGAGCTTCTGGGCCTTCTCAAGCGTACGGCAAGCAACAGTGACCTCGATGTTGGGATCAGCACTGAGCACATCGACAGTGGGCTGGGCAACAAAGCCAGAACCGAGCAACAAAACCTTCTTAACCATTATGAATTTCTTAGATCTCCAATGTCAACACGATGTTTACACGATGAGAGATCACAAAAATCAGGTAGCCGCCACGATGGATATGACTGAACTTTCACATGGTGCTTTCCACGTGATTGTAACCCTCGGTGAAGTGAAATTTCGGGCAAAACCGGATCTATCTGGGCTAGGAGGAACGGTGGTAATTGGACAGCTCATGGGAATATGTGCCGCGATATTGGTATGAAAACATCGAAATAAATTATTTTAAAAGCCTAACATACGATTCGGTCTAGATGATAAGTTTCATCAATGCTTTAACTAAGAGATATTGTAATTACCTAAGACTTAGCTGACCTAAATGATATGAAGTCTGGGAAGTTTCGACTTCCCCCATTTCAATTGTGACACAACTGAAAAATGCACGATGTCATGTCAGCTTAGCGAAAACGGATGCCGCCAATCTGATGTACCCCACGACCAGGTATCCTAATCTGCCATATATGCTGCACGTGATCTTATCAATGCCTTGTGAGCTAGTTTAAACGACGGCATAAAGGCCCTTGCAGGATCCGTTAGCATTTCAGAATCTCTCCGATAAGCAGCACCTGCTTGCCAAGAAGTTATGCTTTACCCCGCGCTATCACACTGTTGGAGTATGCTCGACCTTACAGTAAGCAGCTGCAATTGCGATAGCGGAGCTGCCATGGTTGCATGATATTTTTTATTTTAATTAAAGGTAGTAATGGATCGATGAGCATGTTTTGATACGATAATTAGCAGTTGGGTAAAATGAGGCGTTTTCTTGGCTGAATTCTGAACACTTTACATAATTCTCTGGCAATGACAGATAGAATGCTATCTACGCTCTCTCATATATATAATTTCACCATGTATTCGAAGCTGTTTGTACATAACTCCCAGCGAAATTATTAGTGACTACCTCATGATAGAAACTACGTTTGCTGAGAACCGTTTTGAATTTGGTCTTCCAAATATTTGCCTGAATTTTTTTCAAGGCGTGAATTACTTAATTTATTAGCGACCTTGTCTGGCTTTTCTCTCAATTGATGCAAAATCTCTGATTTGCATTTCTTTTTTTACTCCTGGGTGGCTCATCAGTCCTCCAGCATGATAATGGCTTGGTTTGGTTCACTGTTAGGTGTTAAGGTCGTGGTGATGACAAATGTATATCCTGTCCAGAAACTTGTCTACAACTCATGGGAAACGCGTTCAGTTCTCTGTTTGGGAGACTGTGGAACACCAATAAAGAACATCGCATTCTGATCCTTGGCCTTGATGGTGCAGGGAAAACCACTATTCTATATAGACTGCATCTAGGCGAGGTGATCTCGACGGTGCCGACGATTGGCTTCAATGTTGAGACCTTGAAATTCAAGAATCTACAGTTCAACGTGTGGGATCTCGGTGGCCAAACCACCATTCGACCATATTGGCGATGCTATTACGACGGCACGCAGGCTGTAGTGTTTGTTGTTGACTCGACGGATAAAGATCGCATGGAAGTGTGTGCAGCTGAGCTTAAGGCCATGCTGTCCGAAGATGAGCTGAGCCGCTCGGCATTGTTGGTATTTGCAAACAAACAAGATCAACCTGGTGCATTGGGTGTAGACGAAATTACAAAGGCGCTGAACCTTGGCGAGCTCAAGGACCGATCGTGGACGATTGTTCCGTGCTCCGCCATCCGTGGCGATGGTCTGGAGCAGGGCATGGACTGGCTTGTGGAGAAGATCAGTGAAGAGTAGAGGATGCGTGTGCACGCGCGCTCATGGAACCCGAACTCCCGTTTGGAACAAATGGCTACATACTAGAATAATAATCGCTATCTAATGGGATGATGTATTTAATGAATGAATATAATCAGTGGATCTTCGCAATTGAATGAGTTGTGAGCAAGCACAAGAACCCAAATACAAACAGGGAGGAGGCCTGAAGGATATTGGAGTCATTCACGTGCAAGGAGCCATAATCGCTGCCACACACCCAAAGGGAAAAATTCCGAACCGGAATTAATATGTTAATTCCCGTTGGGTGTCGTTATTTACGAGACCAGATCTGAGCAACCAACAGGAAGGTTGC
This sequence comes from Starmerella cellae, assembly GCA_030579775.1. Taxonomy (NCBI): domain Eukaryota; kingdom Fungi; phylum Ascomycota; class Dipodascomycetes; order Dipodascales; family Trichomonascaceae; genus Starmerella; species Starmerella cellae. Next base: position 172,475 of record JAKTRQ010000008.1, read on the forward strand.
TAAAAACTCCGCACGACTCCGCACGACTGGCTCGGCTTCTGCGAGATCAATTCATAGTGGTTGCTAATTTTTCACGAAACTTTTCACATGCTCAAGCACTGTGATTTTTCCCGTTGTTTCATTTTACATAATTTTGCAGCGGCTCAATTTTTTTTCATGGCGTTTGTACACCTGTATGTTTGCTTGTCTGCAGGTGGACGGAATATGCAAACCGCTGCACCACGCTAAAGGCGGGGAACGACTCTCGCTTAGCATAGCCACCCATGGCACTGCACCGCGGCTAATGGGTGTGCATCGCGGCAAAGATGTAGGCTCTCCCCCATGTGGGGAAACCTAATGCATGGTGTGGTATCGGATTCGGGTTTCCTCCCTATCCCCGAGCCTGATAATAGTAAGTATAAATAGTTCGACTCGTATTGGCCCATATACAAAAAAGAAGAATTGTCGCTTTTTTATTAAGAAAAACACCATGGTAAATCCTCAACCTGATGGTCGCTCTGTCTTTACAAATTCTACGGGCTGTCCCGTCTTCTCTCCGTACGCCTCGGAGATGATTGGCACGCCGGGACCCCTGCTTTTGCAGGACAATTACCTTATTGATCTGCTCGCCCATTTCGATCGCGAACGGATTCCGGAGCGCGTTGTTCACGCTAAGGGACACGGTGCATTCGGCTTTTTCGAATGCACTAAGGACGTCACTGACATCACTTCGGCTGCTTTCTTGAGTGCTGTCGGGAAAAAGACTGAGCTTGTCACTCGATTCTCGACTGTGGGTGGTGAGTCCGGCTCTGCTGACAGTGCTCGTGATCCCCGCGGTTTCTCGGTGAAATTGTACACTGAGGAGGGCAACCTCGACTGGGTGTACAACAACACGCCTGTATTCTTCATCCGGAACCCGGCGAAGTTCCCGACTTTCATTCACACTCAGAAGCGGAACCCGCAGACTCACTTGAAGGATGCCAACATGTTCTGGGACTTCCTCGTGCAGAACCCCGAAACGCTGCACCAGGTCATGATTCTGTTCAGCGACCGTGGTACGCCCAAGGACTCGATGCACATGCACGGATACTCTGGCCACACCTACAAGTGGGTGAAGAAGGACGGCAGTTTCAACTACGTGCAGATCCACCTTCGCAGCAACCAAGGCGTTGAGACCTGGAATGACGAGCAGAGCGCGAAGATGTGCAGTGAGAACGCTGACTATGCCACTCAGGCCCTGTTTGAGGCCATTGAGCAGCGGAGATACCCGAGCTGGACCTGTTACGTGCAGGTCATGTCTCCGGAGGAGGCGGAGAAGCAGGACTTCAGCGTGTTCGACCTCACGAAGACGTGGCCTCAGAGCAAGTTCCCGTTGCGCGAGTTCGGCAGATTCACCCTGAACCGTAACCCGACAAACTACTTCCAGGATATCGAGCAGGCCGCGTTCAGCCCGGCGAACCGCGTGCCTGGTTGGGAACCTAGTGCTGACCCCGTTCTGCAGTCTCGTCTCTTCTCATATCCCGATACGCAGCGCTATCGTCTCGGAGCGAACTACCACCAGATCCCCGTGAACCGCTGCCCCGTTGCGCACAACCCGTATGTGCGTGACGGTGCCATGTCGATCGACAACTACGGCAACGAGCCGAACTACCCGTCGAGCCTCCGACCGATCCAGTACGCACAGGCGTCGAACAACGTCGGTGTGGCCTCTGCAAAGCACGAGAAGTGGGTCGGCACGGCTTCTGCCTTCCACTGGAGTGACGACGGCAACTACAGCCAGTGCACGGCCCTCTGGAACGTGTACAAGCGCACAAACCAGGACAGTGCGCTGGTGAAGAACATCGTTGGTCATGCGAGCAACGCAAACCTCGAGCTGCAGCGGGCTGTGGTGGCCTACTTCGCCAAAGCATCTCCGGAGCTGGGCGACCGCTTGGCAAAGGCATTGCGTGTGAATGAACGTTTGTAAACTTCAATAATAATAATGATATCGCTTCGCCCTGTATTGGTCTGCTTGGCCGGCTTGGTACGCGCATCCGAATACATATGGCTGCAATCGGTGATCGTAGATCAATATTAAATAGTTTCGAAAATAAACATGTAGAATTATGATGTAGATGCACATTATGTCAAAACCTTCCAGGCGTGTTCGAGCTTGCCGGTTGTTTGCCAGTTTTCTCCTAGTCCTCGCAATCGCATGGCCGGCGGGTCCATTCTATTGCGCGTGTAGTCGTCCCAAAGCAGCGTCAACAATTTGTACGCCTGCTTTCTAAATGCTTCGTACAGACGTAATGCCGTCATGTCCCACCATGCAGCAGCAAGTGCATAGTCTGAGCTTCTCACAAGATCCGCAGGCTTGTTCAGAAGGCGGGACACAAACGTCCACGAATGGCCGATATTATATGGATGCGGTTTCTGGGTCTCTGTGTTCAGCTTCGTCTGCGTCATGCATGCCCACACGGCACAAATGCCGGCCAGCCGGCCCATGTACTGCTCTTCGGTCTCAAATGTTGACTCGCCCTCCTTCTTCCAGCCCATTCGTTTGCGTCCTTCCATCGTATCGATCGGACAGTAGAATCCAATGATCTGCGGACATCGCTTGATGAGTCGCGGGATCACAAAGTCGCCAAGTTCAGGGAACTCGTCCCAAAGAAGGATGGTCAGCATTGCTAGAGGCAGTGCGTTCTGAAGCTGAACATTGGCTTCGGACTCGCTTTGCTCCACCAGCATTTTAGCGTACAGATTCAGAGTCCATTGGAACATTAGCGGGTTTCCACTCTGCTGCACTTTGAGAAATAGTTCTTTCACAGCAGTTCGGCATGCAAACAGCTGGGCCCTTGTATTCGTGAGCATGCCAAATTTAGGACGCAGTTCCAGCTTGATGTCCATGGTCTGATTGCGGACTTCTTTCGGCTGAGCGGCCATCTGTTGCTTCACGTTGACCTTGATCCAATCTATGCGGTCTTGATTAGCCTTGAATTCGGCTTGAATGTGATCAGGAGCGAAACCGCTCTTCTTTTGAGCTGAGGATCGTTGTTTTGCAGGTACTTGTTGCTGTATCTGAGGTTGCTGTTGTTGTTGTTGCTGGGTTCCTGACGTCTGTACACTTCGATCTGCTTCGTTTCTTTCGGCCTCTTCCTTCTCAGCCTTTGCCCTGTCGACCTCGATTTTGTTTAATCTCTCCTTCTCGGCCTTCAATTTATCCAGTCTGAGTTTCGCAGCATGCTCAGCTTCTTTCTTCAGTCTCTCGGTTTCAATTCGCTCGCGTTCCGCAGCTGCAGCGGCCTCAGCAGCTCGAACCTTTCGCTCAGCTTCTGCCTGATCTTGAGCTCGCTTGATCTCAGCAAGACGCTTTCTCTTCTCCTGATCAATCTTGAAGTGCCGTTCTTCTTCCTCTTTCTGCTCCTGAATGCGGCGGAGTTCTTTTTCATGTTGTTTCTTTTCAATAGCCAGCAGTCCCTCATCCAAAATGACTTTGACATGATGATCCCGGGACAATGTGAGGTCCCTCAATAAGCGATCAACATCTGCGAATTCCTGCTGCAAAGAAACTGCTGATGAATGCCTGAACTCCTCTTGGCTCGCCCGTTGTTTAGCCCACCATTGCGAGTCGAGCATATTGGCTGATTAGGTAAAGAGAAGCTTGAGGTAATGTAAATAAATCAGGATGTGGTGATAAGGACCCAAATCATGGTGCATATTAGGGGAAATATAGTGAACAGTTCATGGATGTGTGAATATTCAAAATCATGTCCTCAAGCATATCTTTATGCATATATATAAATATATATTTCTGTGCAAATTGTAGATGCGTTCAAGTCGAAAAGTATTTGCTATTTACATGATTTGCTGGATTCATTATGTTCATATGTGCAAAGCTGGTTCTTGTCCCAATTTGGTCGAGTCTATCTGATCACTCCTTGCGAGCGACGGGGAATCCCAAGCCACTGAGAAGAGTGCGTGCCTCCTCGTCGGTTTGCGCAGAAGTGTGGAACTGCACATCGACTCCGAACGTGTCGGGCCAGAGCTCGAGACTGCCCTCAATCTCGGGGAAGTAACGGATGTCATTTGCAGTGAGCATGAATGAGATGTTGCCATTGCGATCACCGCTCCCTGCAGGAACGGCCTTGAACGTCTTAGATCGCGGAAGCACGAGCTCAGTTAGTGTGCTCACAAACTGGGACATGTTCTCGCCCTGTAAAGACGCCTTGGCACCCACAGGCATACCTGGTCGCAGCATCCATTTAGGCACGTTTGTCTTCGCATAGACAGTTTGGGACTTCTCGCCGGTTATGTGCATGAGCATGGCCTTTGCAGCAATCGCAAGATCATGGTTGCCCGTAGCAGCACGTACGAAGCAGTTCAATGTGATCCTCTGGAGCTCAGGAACGTTCTGCCATGTCCGGGGCTTTATGTCCTTTGTGGCCTGGCTCTGGCCAAACGCTGGTCTCATGGGCTGATACACTTCGAAGGGAGTCGTATTCGGCCGCGGTCGCGGCTTGTGGCCAGCCACACGGGTCTCACCATGTTTGTATCCCATCAGAAGCAGATCGCTCTGCAATGTATCAAGATAATGCTGTCTAACACGATCATGGTGGGTGACCTGAGGCTTGAAGCCGGCTGATGTGATCCACGACTTGGGCGGTCGCGCTTTGGGTGAGAGCTGGGATTTTTTGAACTTGACCAGGTGATGAACCGGCGGCACGATCGAGACGGCTGTGCGGCCTAAGACCGGCGCTGAAGTGCTGAAATGACGCATGTTCATTCAGATCAGATAGACTTCGATTTTGGTGAATGAAATTTCGGATTGGGCTGAGGTGTGTCATCACATGACCTCGACCTCCCATCTCCCAGTCTTCCAGTCAAGCTCATCAAAATCTCCTAACTACTGTCTGGATGGTTTTAATGTACAAGTAACAACACTTTTTGCTTTGTGTCAGTCAATTTTATATAGGAAAGATGACTTTGTGGTCTTTAGTACTCGGTATATATTTTAAAAAAGTGAATCACTCTGTTGTGAGCAAAAAATCCACAAAGCGAGAGTGTATATAGACTGTTGTCAATCCATGACGGGTGTCGAATTTGTCAAAATGCGACCTCAGCCTTGCTTTAGATTGTTCTTTGCATTTTATGCGTCACTATACACACTTTCTTTACTGCTAGATGTTTTTATCAATAATATTGTGCACGTTCAACTCTGCACCAAATTACGTCATGTAAACCTCTGACTGCGTTGCTGTATGTAAAAACTGTCGGTGGGATTCTAAAAACAATAGTGAGTAGCAAGCTAGATCTTGTGCTAACAGTAGGTGTTGTGCCATAAACTTGTAAAATAATTTTCAACATGATTTACTAAAAGCTTGAAATCAATATGCACATACCATAAAATTTTCAATAAGTCCATAGCCGCCTTTTCATAACAAAGACTAAAAAACGGAAACTCGATACCTTGGCAGGTCATATTTTGAACGATATGCATTCATATGACGCAACAAATAGCAAACGACTGGATGTTTTTTTTCTCTTTTCAAATATCTATAGTTTACATTGAATTTGACTGAAACTGGTAACAGGAGAGGTTTCTTTGTTGCAAATATAGATGATAGATCATACCTAGCCATGTGAAGGGATGCCCCGCTCGTTTGTGCGATCGTGGCGTCAATCCTTTTACGAGATCTCACGATACATGGCTCATTTAGGCCTGATCGATGCGACTCTGAGAGTCGTTCATCATCGGGATTCTGCTGTGCAAGATGACGGCATGCTACCCATTTGGGACTTTTCTGTTGGCACATCCTGCGAGGGGATGCATCATACCCTGCTGCTGAAATAATCAATATGATTAGTGATCGCCGATCAGTCCTCATCATGCAGACGTGATCACGGTGATTATCGTCGAAAAAATGGAGACGTTGCTGCTCATAATCACTTAATGGGTTTTGGATACATTAAGAATGCAGTAAGTCACAAAGCAGTCTCGAGATATTTCGAGCTCTGTAACGTTTATGCATTGCCCCGCTTCCATGTATGATTGAGCTGCAAGGCAGTACTGTCAAAATGTAGGAACATCGGTCACCTGACCCTACATTCCACGTTCACAGTTGATGACTCTGTCCAATAGCCCAATTAAAAATTCTTATGTGTACCGGATCGATTCCTCAAAGCGGATAGTATTGGATGCATATTTATATTATTTTTGCTAGAGCATGTGCCCTCGTGCATATAATCCGAGTCGTATTTTTCAAGATTCCAATTATATGAAATATTATTTAATGAATAATGAGGTTTGCTTAAGAGCTCAATCTGGACGTTGGGGTCGTACAGGTCCAAAAAGCTGTCCCACAGAATGGCTGGCTCGCACCTCTTTTCGACGAGATCATGCATGGGGAGCGGCACGAGGAGCAGTGGGACTGGGCTAGGTCATGATCAGATAGCTACGGTCTTCAGTCACATTCCATGTACCCTAGGACCTCCCCTCTGACCTCTCTCTCTTATCACAAAAAAATTAAGGCAATCTTACTTAGTGCTATTTGCTTTATTTAACCGGCCGCCCCCCACTAAAGTTTGTCACTTTGCTTAATCCCCCAAAATCGCCAGTCTTCTCGCGCACGTTTTCCACACGTCCGCAGTGCACCGTTGTCAATTTCCGAGCGACCCTGTAGAAGCGTTTAGGCCCCGAGACCCCGTTTCGTGCGCCCCTGCTTCCCATTGATACCCCACACGCCTCGAATCTTCTTCGGTCCTCGAGTCGCCACACTCTCGCCCCGTGATTCTCGTTCGTGTGCTCGGTCGTTTCTCGAAATTCGCCAGAGAAGCCTGCCACCCAGAATACCCAATCCAGTAACGCCGCTTTAGTGTGAACACACAGCAGCTCTCCTTCATTTTCGCGACCCGGTTTGCCTCCCATCATCGAGTCACTGAGTTCCAAAGTAAAAAGAATGACCACAGACCTCCGTTCAGGTTTAGACAACTTATCTTTGGATGGCGTTGACTCACATAATGGCTCCCAGCATCTCGGCCAGTCCTGTTACGAGGAAAACGAGCATACTCTGAAGAACAACACTACAAACTCTGCATACAATAGACACATGTCCGACGCCGACACGTCCTGTGCGGACGATTCGCTCGCCACGCTGCCAGATCTGCCGCCTCAGCCCGCCTATAATCCAGTCCGAGGAAACACGCCTCCCCACACGCCTCAGACGCAGCAGATCTCACGCTGGGACTCGCCGAGCCTCGAGAACGGGCTTCCGTCGCTCGTCGAGTCGCCGATGTCGCCGAGCTCGCCGGAGCTGCCCGTGTCGCCGATCCTCGCGTACGATACGAACCATAGCGTGCGAATGGCATTGCCCGAGCTCGCGTCGTCCTCAGCGTCTTCGAAGGTGATCTCGCGCCAATCGTCCCTGCGGCGGGCCGAGTCGGCTGCACGTCGCAGGGCAGCCCAGAGCAGGGTCGGTGAGCTGCACATCGGCCGGCAGATCGGTCAGGGCTCGTTCAGCCAGATCTTCCAGGCATACAGCAGCACGGGCATGTACGCCGTCAAAGTGCGGCTGCCCAGCACAGACCCTGTGCTGTTTGCGCACGAGCGGTGCGTGCTCGAGACGCTCGAGCGGCGCAACCAGCACAACTGCCGCGGCAGCGAGAACGTCGTGAAGTTCTACCCCGAGTTGAGCGAGACCGACCATTTTGTGTTCAAGCTGTACGAATCCTCGCTGGACGAGGTCGTGCGCTCGCCACAGTTCCACGTCGACCCGAACTCGATCGACTACTTCGACTTCCGCATCATGTCGCAGCCCCTCGTCGGCATCGAGCGCTGGATCGACTGGGCCCAGCAGCTCAAGGACGGCCTCGACTTCATCCACCGCCAGGACATCGTGCACACGGACATCAAGCCGGACAACGTGCTCGTGGACAGCCAGAGCCATCGCCTCGTGATCGCGGACTTCAGCAGCGCCATCGACATCAACATGCAGCCGGCCTCTGTGCTCGCGAAGGACCTTATTGAGGGCTTCGCGTGGTCACCAGTATACACAGACCCGCAGGTTCGCAAACAGACGTCGCTGCCGTCGTTCGGCAGCGATATCTATGCATTGGGACTCGTGCTCGCCTTCGTGGCCACGGGCACCGAGCCCTACAGCACGGCGAAGAACGGCACGCAGCGGCTGCTGTGGATGGACCGCATCAAGCCGCTCGACAGCTTCGATCCGGACGTGCTACCGCGACTCAGCCGAGTGCGGCCCATCATCGACATATGCCTCAACCGATCGTTCGACGGCTTCGACGCGGCCCTCGACAAATTGCGGCAGGAAGTGCACTCCAGTAATGACCAATGACGACAGCGATACTATATTATTTGGATTTAACATTTCTTCCATAATGATAAAAGAACATATATCCGTTTATGATTTTCATGTACACCACTTACTTGTAGTGTTAGAGGCGATTGAGACTTTTTTGTTGTGTATTTAGAACATTTATTATTTATTTGTTCGCTCGACATTAGGTGTTCTTGGATAATTCATTAACGTCTATGAACACTTGAATAATCCGGCTAGGGTGTGCCGACCCTAAAGGCACCTTCGTTCCCTTAGTAAGGAATTTTTTTCAAAACCCCCAAACATATAGCGGGAGCTTCATCTACAGCGGACGGCTTTTCCTGAAATAATTGAAGCATGACAATTGGGGAATCAGGAACCGATTCCGGGGTGGATGACCATTTAGAATCAAAGCATTCTTCCGTCGACCCGTCATTGGACAGTCATGCCGCAAATGACCTGGATGCCCTCCTCGCTGGCCACGCCCTGGATCCGCACTTAAAACAGCAATTGGCCCAGCTGGACCAGTTGGATCTCGATAATATTGACGACGCAAACACGCGCGAAGGCACTCCGCACACACCAGGTTCCAATCAGTCGCTGGGCAGAAACCCACTGGCTCCAGAGTCCCACCACAATGCCATCACAACCCCAAATCATGCCAATCCGCCGGATTCCGGCGTAAACTCGCACATGGCGACGCCGATCATGGACTCTACACGATCTAGTGGCTTGTCACACAGTAATCGCGCGTCAAGACAGTCATCGGAAGTGCCAGTGGGAGATCAAACACATATCATCGAGGATATAGGCAGTCACAAGGCCAGTCGCGAACACTCCGTTCTCGATATGAAACCAAGCGAATCGAATGCATTGGTACCAACCGGTGGATTCAATGCAGATCAAACGGCGAAAATGGACTCTTCGGCACCGCCCGATTCAATGCCCCCTTCCATGGGTAATAATGATGACAATGTGAATCGAGTCAGCGCGTACGCCCGCTTGGACTTCGATTCTTTTACGTTTTATGTGCAGACTCTGCAGGTTCTTCTCGGTCGAAAAGCCGAAATCGGTGGGGAAACCGCTGATGTTGATGTACATTTGGGTCCTGCCAAGGCTATTTCCCGGAGACACGCGAAAATTTTCTATAACTTTGCAACCCAACGCTTCGAACTGACGGTCATTGGCCGTAACGGCGCATTCGTTGGTGACGTGTTTGTCGAAACCGGCAGCACAGTGCCATTGCGGGATTCCACAAAGGTTCAAATCCACCAAATAGCATTCACGTTTGTACTGCCTATGCAAGGCAAAGTGAATGGCGATGACGACGATGTGCAGGCTGATAACGTGCGGAACAATAATAACACGCGTAGCGGCTCACCAGCGCAGATAGAAAATGGTTCGGAAGCGTCCCATCACACACCGTCGTCAGTAAGTGGAGCTAATGGTCGTAAACAATCGCTTAAAAAGATTGAATCTGCTACTACTGCTGCTACTGCTACTTCTGCTACTGCTGGTGGTGCTAATAAGAGTAAAACGGCGGCACCAAAACTTGAACACCCGGCTATTGATGATGCGATTGACCATAAAATTAATAGCAGCAGAAGTCAAAGTGTTGCGGACATCAAGCCGATGCCAGATCCCACTTCTACACAAACGTCTCGTACTCACACACCTATGGCCAACCCATTAGGACCTGATCTACCCAACTCCAATGCCACAAACCATCGGTTCGATGGTATCCATAACAGCCATAGTTCGACAAGAGCGAATTCAGTAAGTTCACTTGGCTCTGGACATCACAGCAACTCAAACACAGATCATGCTTTTTCAATGAATCATACAGATGACTGCTCTATTGGAGCAAATATCGCGTCACATGTAGCTGGCGCTCTAGACAAAAACGGAGATGTAGGAGCCGCTCATTCTAATGTGCACAGTCATCCTGACCATGCTCAGCACCCAGTATCTCTCGCGGACACTTTGCACAAATCTTTGGAAACAAGAAGACAATCCAGCTCAAGACATGATGAAAACAATCTATTTGCACACGTTCCAGCAGATCAACTTGCTCAGGTCGATGCTGCCATTGCCGGACTCCCAGACATCCCCGGTTTTGACACGCCAAATTTGAGTGGAACTAATGGTCCAATGGGCCCACAGCCAGAAACCGGTGGTAAAGATAAACCAGGAATATTAGGAGCCGGTAATGATTTAAATCTACAGCAATTTTTGGGATTGCAATCCGCTTTACATGGTGGAAATACAGGGAACATGCATATCTCCGACGAGCTGAGTAACCTTCTAGGTGGTGGCTTCCATCAAACCGGTAATCAGAACGGCAATAATGCTGGTGCAAATGCAGCAGCAGCAAATCTAGGGGGATTGGGTTTACAAAACCTGCAGAATTTACAAGCTTTACAGGCATTCCAAGGACTAGAGGGGATCGCTGGACTTCAGGGAATCCCGAATCTACAGGGACTACAAGGTTTGCAACCAGCTGCCGGGTTGGGCTTACTTCAACAGCTTCAAGCACTTCAGCGTGGAAATGGACAACAAAACGCCCAGTTCGGGTTGCATAACACTCAGCAGCTAGGCAATGAAGGCACCGGAGCCGGCTCGGTGCAAAGTTCACAACCCCGCCAGAAACGGAAACCGAAGCGTGAGTACCGACCGGAAGAAATTCCGGAGCCATACAGAAATAAGCCGGCACATTCATATTCGCATCTCATCACTGCAGCTCTAAGAGAGAGACTGTCGCGGCTGCCCAATGGCAACCAGGCCGGTCTGTCATTGGGTGACATTTATGAAGCAATTATGGACCTTTTCCCTTACTATCGTTACTGTCCAGCTGGCTGGCAGAACTCTGTACGCCACAACCTTTCCAGCAGCAAGAGCTTCCGGAAAGTCAGTAAGGAAGGAAAAGGTTGGCTTTGGGGTCTGGACGAGGAGTATTTGGCGGAGAAAGAGAAGCAACGGCAGAAGGCCTTGCAACGACAACAGCAACAGGCGCTGGCACAGCAGCAGGCCATGGCTGAACAGCATGCTCGGGAGCAAGCTCGAGAACAAGCTCGTCTGTTACAGCAACAGCGAGACCGTGAACGAGAAATGGAGCAACGCCGCATGCTGGCCGAACGTGCAGCTCGAGCTGCTCAGGTTGGTGTGCCATTACATCAGCTTACCGCTACTTTGGGTGCAAACAATTTGCCATCAACATTCGGTCATATGTCCGGAAATGCCGGTATGCAAAAACCCGGCCTTTCGACTTCTCCATCCATGAACTCTCCATCCATGCATTCTCAGTCCATATCCAGGCCTTCGAGTGCCGCATCCCAACCTGAATCTATGCAATCCAAACCATCAATTTTGCCTGCCGAGACTGTCAAGCTGCTTGCTGGATTGCAGCAACACGTTCAGCAAGAATTGGCGAAAGAAGGACAACCGCCACTGAACCCACAACTTCTCAGTAATGCGTTAGCAGTCGTCATTGCGCAAACTGCCAAACATGCTGGTGGATTACAGAGTCTCGGCACAGTTTTGCAGCAGCCTGGTGCTGTTCAAAAGCTGTTGAACCAAGCTTTGCAACTCCTAAGAAGTACGCAGCGCGTGCCCCCGGCCACGCCTTCAGCTACAACTACTCCGAACACTCCGGAGACAGTGTCAACCCAAATTTCAGCAACTCACCACACCCAGCAGCCACAGCAGCAGCAGCCGTACCGCCAAACCAGCATACCGACGCCATCAGCATCAGCGCCATCGCCTCATATTTCTCAGCAAACTCAACCGGTTGGGCAGAAGCAGCGCGAGAGCTCTTTCTCCCAACAGTATGCAGGCTCGAGCTATTCTGCAGCGCAGATGAATGCTCAACCGAAAGTAGACGCACAGGCGGTTGTTGAAGCTAACAAACCTGCTGATCCGGCAACAATGCAGGCTCAACCCCATGTTGCTCATCCGGCGAATGCAGCTGCTGAACCTCAAGCTGCACAGCCTGCAGCAGCTAAGACCGAGGAGAAGCCCGTAGAAGGTGACTGTCCTGTAGCTGATGAGAAGAAGAGTGAAACACAAAAGGAGAAATCTAGCTCACCCTCCTCAGTTGAGAAAGGTGGCAGTAGTGGTGAAAGCACGGAAAAGACGAACGACACAAACGTAAAGCCGGCCGCTAAGGAAGCAAGTTCCAGCGCCGCACCGAACACTAACTCGACCGGTACGAGCTCGACTCCGAGTACAACTTCGGGCGCAAGCAGTAGTTCTGGCGCAACTCATGCTGCGTCCGGCACAAAGAAGCCGGAGAAACCGGCCAAAAAGCAGCCGAGTCTCGAGAAGATCACGGAAATTTTGACGAAGGCAGAAGCTATGCCGAACCCGACGCCCGAGATCAAAGGCATGATCGAGAAGCTAAAGCAACACAAGCGACAGCTGGAGCTCAAACGCTCGGCCGAGCAGGCGCAGAAGCAGAGCGAGGCGGACGGCGCAGCGGATACTGCAGCATCTTCACCCGTCGCCTTACCGCCTCAGAAACGACAGGCCATCGACCCCCAAGCCCCATGAAAAATCACGCTTATATTTTTCGCTTCGTATAATATTTATCTTATTTATATTTAACATAGACTGTATCAGCCTCAACCATCACAATTAGTTTGTTTCCTTTTCTTCATTAAATATTAATTGATGCACATACACGATACATAGAAAGAAGCTCGTTACTCAGTTCGTATGTCGTTGAACGAGCCCTCGGCCTCCTTGGTTTTCCAGAGCTCCTTGGCCACGCTGTAGTTGCCGTGGTATGTCCATCCGTTCTCGTTGATGTGGTACAGATTCACAGAGTTACCACTAAATGCATCACGGTGTGTGGCTGCTAGAATCGATCGCTTGCCCAAATCAAGGGCCTCCTCCACAGTGAGGTCCTCACGGTAGCCCTGATCAAGCACACCGTATGCGAAGGTCTGACCGGAACCCACACTGAACAGGTTGCCACCCACGCGTGCACCGTCGGAGTCGACGTAGTATATTTCCGGAATCATGTCGGTGCCGCGTCGCGTGTATCCACAGATCATCGTGCCCATCGAGAGGCCCGAGCCCTTGTATTGGTATGTGACATTCGCCAGTATTTTGGACGCAGCGGCCACGGAAATGCGTTCTTTGTTGCGCAGCTCGTGCATACGGCATTGTGAGCCAAGCCACTTCTCCCAAAACTGGCAATCCGCCGCACCGCCGGCCATTGTGCCCAGCAAGTACGGGTTGATCTCCAAAACCTTCTTGACGGTGCCACTCGCGACCCATGAACCGGCAGAGGCGCGCGAGTCGACCGCCACAATGATTCCGCCATTGAATTTGAACGCCAGCGTTGTCGTACCATGGTTGATCTTGATCTTGGCGGCAGCACTGCTCGAGTCGTCTGTGTGGGCTCTCAGGAACGCTGCGGGCTTGTCGGTGGCCGGAAACTCAAAGGTTGGCAAGGCACTGCCAGCCAGCGGCAGCGCGACGTCGTGCTCGGGCGCAGAGCTGAACTGAGAGGCGATTGTGTCCATTGCACCGGTGGTAGTTCCAAGTATCGAATCGCTGAGGTTGTGGACTTAAGGGTCGAGCACGAAGAGAGGTGGTGCGGTCACTGGGCCTTGCCCTCGCCACCAGCCAAGCACTGAGTGAAGCGGTGGAGAAGTAGCGGTAGTGGGTGGGTGAAGTGGTGTTATGTGGTGGTGTTATGTGGTGGTAGCTGGGACTGGGCATGTATGTGTTTACATACACAACAAAGAGCGGTTCGACAGTTGGACACTTTGTCTAGGCTGCAATTGGCTAGCACCATACGGGTATTTAATATTTACATAAATTCCAATTTATTTTCAACGAAATTACTGCTGAAAAACTATTTAGAACCTCGCAGAGAGTTGTTGAACATCACTTTGCATGCCCTCTAATTGCCGATCCTTACCGTGCAGATATCCACATACAGTGGTGGCCCAAACCCGTCCCATGGACGTATATAACAGTGCCCTGACATAATCATAACAGCTCTTCTGATACCACGAAACAAATGTCGAAGGAAGACGTGAAGGAGACGGCTGCCCCCAAGACAGACGCCGCTGCGGCGGACGCCAAGCCCGCCGAGGACTCGAAGACCGAGGCTCCGAAGACCAGCAATGTCTTCGCCATGTTCGGTGGCGCCAAGCCCAAGTCCGAGGAGACCAAAAAGGACGACGATAAAGAAGAGGACTCCAAGGCGTCCAAAAAGGACGACGACAACGAGGTCGCCGAAGAGGAGGAGGCCGATGTGCATTTTGAGCCGCTCGTGAAGCTCGAGAAGGTTGAGGTCAAGACCAACGAGGAGGACGAGGACACGCTCTTCAAGATCCGAGCCAAGCTGTTCCGATACTTCAAAGATGCGGGCGAGTGGAAGGAGCGTGGCACCGGTGACGTGAAGTTCCTCAAGCACAAGCAGACCGGAAAGGTCCGTTTGCTCATGCGACGTGATAAGACGCTCAAGATCTGCGCGAACCACTTCGTCTCTCCGGAATACTCTTTGACGCCTAACATCGGCAGCGACCGCAGCTGGGTCTACAATGTCGCTTCCGACATCTCCGAGGGCGAGCCGGAGGCTCAGACCTTGGCCATTCGTTTCGCCAACAAGGAAAACGCTGAGTTGTTCAAGAAGCACTTCGAGGAGGCTCAGCAGCTCAACAAGAAGAGCGACTAATTTATATTTCTACATATAAACATAATTAACAGGTTTTTTAATTATTATGAAATCTGATGCATTTAATAATCGCTTTCTCTGTTTTCTGTGTGTGTCTCTCTCTTTTTTCTTTGTTTTGATAACTGTCATGCACTGCAAATTGAGGTTAATTTCCGGAATTCCCGGTGTTCGTTGATGTCTCATTTAATAATATTTATTGGCGAATGCAGCACGATCATGCACAAACACAGCAGACGGTTATTGGACTTTCGTCACACGGACAATTTGGAATTATAATTTCATGCTCGGCAACGCACTAGGGCTTCAGGGCTTACGTTTCATTATTCAGCGCCGTTGCGTTGGGAGGTACTTATTCTCCCATCAGTGATGAATACTGAAAAAAATGTCGACACGTGATGTCCATCTACCAACTCTGGCTCAGTCCCCGCCCTCGCTCCCTAGCATAATCAACATCTTCAGATTAACCGTGTGTGGATCACTACACTAAGTGGAAATGAGTGAAGACAAGAAGGCCGTTAACCCGTTCCGTGAGGTTAAAATCGAGAAGCTCGTGCTGAACATCAGTGTCGGTGAGTCCGGTGACCGTCTCACCCGTGCCGCCAAGGTGCTCGAGCAGCTGAGTGGTCAGACCCCTGTCTACTCCAAGGCCCGCTACACTGTCCGTACCTTTAGCATCCGTCGTAACGAAAAGATTGCCTGCCACGTTACCATCCGTGGTCCCAAGGCTGAGGAGA
The DNA here is from genome assembly GCA_030579775.1 of Starmerella cellae. NCBI lineage: Eukaryota > Fungi > Ascomycota > Dipodascomycetes > Dipodascales > Trichomonascaceae > Starmerella > Starmerella cellae. The sequence goes on from JAKTRQ010000008.1 coordinate 188,191, forward strand.
TTTTGGAGCGTGGCCTCAAGGTCAAGGAGTACGAGCTTTTGGAGAAGAACTTCTCCGAGACTGGTAACTTCGGTTTCGGTATCCAGGAGCACATTGACATGGGCATCAAGTACGATCCCAATATTGGCATCTACGGTATGGACTTCTACGTTGTCTGCGGCCGTTCTGGCTACCGTGTCTCTCGCCGTAAGCGCGCTAACGCCCCCGTCGGCAAGAAGCACCGCTTGAACAAGAACGACACCATCGAGTGGTTCAAGCAGAAGTATGATGCCGTTGTTCTGTAAAAAGTTTTCCAAAGCATAACGGAGAATAATATTTTATATATATCCTAAGTATATTTTTTAATGTCATAAGACGAAATACTGATGCACCTCTTTATCTATGCAGAAAAAAATTATTGGCTTGTTTAATCATCATATGGGGGTGGGCGGATGGCCGTTGAGATATTGCAGATGAAGAAAGACGTTGCTAGAGATCACGTAAAGACGATTCTTTTTTTCGATTTCTGAAACGAAGATTATCAAAGGAGAGAATAATATGAAACTTGTAGTTTATATCTTGGTGTTTTGAGGTGATCTATGAAGATGCAAAGTAGTGTAGTATTAGGTGCTTGGATGCACCGGTCATTTTGTCAGTATGCATGCGTAACAGGTCGTGAATACATACCTGGCTAAATGAGAAGCAATTTCTCTTAGATAGCTTGATCAAATTAATCGACGCATGCAGCGTCTATTACTATAATAATGCAGTGGTATTAGTCTATTGTGCCAAAATAAATTCACATTGAACCCCGAATACGCCAACGCATGATCGTGCAGAGAAAGTTCACGGGTGTGTATGCAGGCCACAACTCAGGGACAAAATCGATGTATGTGTAGTCGTTGATTTCCCATAACAAGAAATCGCTAAATCGGAAAGTATCACTGGTTCGGATCAGAACATCTAATGGTAATGAGTCGTGGGTGCGCATGTGTTTGAATATATCCTTTTCCGATATGTCAGGGACGGCAGTATTATTATATGGAGGCGTGCTTTCACCTTCTGATGTGATATTTTTGTGGCCAGCTGGACTCTTTGTTTTCTGTGCCGTTTCGGCCGAAAGCGCAGCAACCGCTTGGGCCATATCGTCGCGAGCTGTATACGGCATGCATAGATTGAGGATCGCTTGTGTATTTTGTGCTGTGCTCTCCATTATTTTGTGTGCGAGTGCTTGAATGTCTTCCGGAAGCAGAGCCAAGTGACCAACGATGTTGACACGCACACCATATTGTTGAGCTATGCCCGTGTTCGCAATCAATTCTTGAAGACGCGTGCGTGCTATGTCCATGAGATCCTCCACTTCTGCAGGGGTGCGGTGGAAATTTTCGATGCTGAATGCATATACACTGACCTCCGCTATTCCGGCCGAATATGCCACAGCCAAAATGTGATTCATTGTTTCAAAACCTGAGGCATGGCCCGATTTTCGATCAGCACCATGTCGACGGGCATAGCGCCTATTTCCGTCCATCACGATGCCGATATGCCGAGGCAAGCGGTCCAGCCGTCGTAATACCCCGACTACGATATTTTGCTGCAATCTGCCGAACCAGCCGGCATTTAGATCCATCACTTTATTTTTCACTTATGCTAATAGACCGTGTTCAAAGGTGTATGGATGGATGGGGGTGATCACTTCCGATTATTTAGGACTGGATGGCTGATCTAGTTAGCGACATGTATCTTTTTACCACTACTATCCCCGATGCACAGACACACTGCATTGACACAATCAGTTAGGAACTCAATGGTCAGGGTATGATCTGGGTTTTTGCCAGGACTGTGGCAGCACCTACAACTGCGTAACCTTATTAAGACCCATACCAGAGTTCTCACAGGGAGGCAAGCCACCGCTCCAATGAAACTCAAATGTAAATGGTCGAGATGCACGCTAGAAGGTCACATCTGCCAGGGGTTTAAGCATACCCATAACTGCAAGGTCATCAGCGTAGGGCAGCCGTGTTCAAAATACATTCAGTAACATTTTTAATTAGCGAAAACCTATAAACTGCATGTTGACTACTAACTTTATTGGATACTTGTGAACAAAGACACATCTGCCCTGTGTGCTGCTTGTGAAACATCGTGGTGGTGAAATATCGTCGCAGGCAATGGGAATACATGGATGATGGGTGGTGGTTCACGGGTGAAATATTATCATATCATAGATAGGGTTCAATCCAGACAGTAGTACCATTATGGACGGGTAAACCCTTACTAGTTTCCGGTTCAATCAGCATGCGGGCGTCACCGGCAAGACCGATCTTATCCAGCATTTTTCGACGAGTGCTGGGGATTAAAGGCAGTGCTGATCCTCTTTCTTTAGAAATTCAGCGATATGCCGAGCTTGTACGTCCCGTGAAGCCGCTGACGGACCCTTTTTCAATAGTTAGCAATGAAATGTCAAATCTGGCGACTAACATTGGCTCTCTACTGGGATCGGGCCATCCGACCTTAAACAAGGTCGCTATGTACTATTTTGAATCGCAGGGAAAGCATGTGCGGCCGCTAATTGTGCTCCTGCTTAGCAAGGCTTTGTCTGAAGTGCCGGACTCAAGAAGGGCCAAGCTTCCGGATGTAAATGACGTTTCTGTGTCCAAGCACGACCCGGACAGCATTAATGATCCATTGTCACCCCTTGCAATTTTGCACGGAATCAACCCCGGTTTGGTGTTGAATCCCCTCAGCAAGCCTCAAGATCCGTTCCCATCCGAAATCGACGGGGTGTTGCCTAAACAGCGCAGGTTGGCTGAAATTGTTGAAATGATCCACACTGCCAGTTTGCTGCATGATGACGTTATTGACAATTCTGCAGAGCGACGTTCACGCCCCAGCGGCAACACGGCGTTCGGAAACAAAATGGCTATTCTTGCTGGTGACTTTTTGTTGGGTCGTGCATCTGTGGCCATCGCACGACTACGTAATGCGGAGGTCATTGAGCTCCTCTCTACAACGATTGCAAACCTTGTGGAGGGTGAATTCATGCAGCTGAAAAACACAGCTACTTCCAACTCGAAAACAGCCAGCCGTGCGTCATTCGAATACTACATTCACAAAACCTACTTGAAAACAGCATCCTTGATGTCAAAAAGCTGCCGCGCCACCGGTGTACTTGCTGGCTTAGACAATGAGCTCGTCGAGAGCTGCTATCAATTCGGCCGCAATTTAGGACTGTGCTTCCAGATTGTTGACGACATGCTGGACTACACGGCAGCAAATGACGAGCAACTCGGCAAGCCCTCAGGTGCCGACTTGAAACTTGGTTTGGCCACTGCGCCGGTTCTGTATGCATGGGAGGAGTTCCCCGAATTGGGCACACTGATACAAAGACAGTTCAAGGGTGAAGGCGATGTTGAGCGCGCTCGTGAACTTGTAGCGAAGGCCAACGGCGTTGAAAAAACACGGGACTTGGCCATTCACTATCATAATGCCGCACTTTCGGAACTGGACAAGTTACCTGAGTCTGAGTCATTGAACGGACTTAAGTCTTTGACACATTCTATCCTCACGCGTAGCAAGTAAACTTATGTGTGCCTGATGAGAATAAAAAAATTAAAACTGAGAATCGAAATGATTCGAAAGATATGACAAAAATGATGCCACTAGAAGCTCACAATATCTTGCAACAAGCGACTAGATGCAACGGACGAAAGTTATTGTGACATTAATTTTTATGTACATAGCCCAATATATGTTTTATATACCTTTTTGTGTCTCATTGAAACCTCGATGTTTTCCGTATTGGACTGGGGTTGTGACATTCTCTGAAATTAAGTTGTGAATTGCCGAATTAGGAAATTTCTGACATTTTTGCAGTCCCACGCAGGATGCGACCATAATGCCGCATGGAACAAGTTTATTCACCACTTGCACAGCGCACAATATATAAAGCCACAAATTCTCTTAAAAAAAGCCAAAATTAATTCAACAAGTAATCACCCTGAGGAAGAAATGGTTTCCAGAGCAGTATACGAAGCCATCAATAGGCCACCTCTGCTTGACAACATTTCTAATGATAATAACACAAATTGTGAACAGAAACAGTCTTCACATATAGAAACTGTCGAATCCGGTACACGGCACACAGTCAATGGTTCTGATGATGAGGAAATGCTTGTTACAGCTATCAGGAGACATTCAAAGGGCAAACCTCAGGAAAAGTTGGACTCACCAGCCCGGAGTCCTCCGTCCCTGGCTTTCTCTGAGTATGAAGGACCTCAATGCGATCCGGAACTCTCAAAATTCCAGAGTATTCTTCGACGCAATGTTTTATTGAAAGAGCAAACGAGCCGCGACCCAGCCCGGCTGTACGCGAATCTAAGATTGACACCAATTAATGTGGATTCTGGAGTGTGGCAGATATTGTCATCTGCTCCTGGACTGAATACAACAACTTTCAAATGGGATTATTCGCTCGTTTCTAGTGGGCCGCTCACGTATACATGGTCGCTCGTGAAAATTGGAGGCAACTTCGACAGAGTCCGTCCTTTTATGAGACCAATAGGAACACTTGAAACATCAGGAAGGCATATAAAGCTATCCAGTGCAATGATTACTGACCTTACAAGCGTGTACAATGCTTGTTCGATCGAACTTTCCCATTATTATGACTCGTGGGCGATGAATGGCTTCCATGTTGCATTCCAGATTGACAAGGATTATCGCTACGAATGGCAACTGCAAGAAGACATGCCCGGATATAGTCAATCTGAGCTGATGCTATGGCGTACAAATCTGAATACGAAGCTTCACGAACCCGCAGGTAGACTGACGACACAGGATCTGATACAACACCCAATGGACCACAAGAAGGAATTGTGGTGTCTTGACATTGATGTCGATCGTATAAAGCCTCATATAGCCATACTTTCGGCGATGTCTATGAAAGTAAGCCACCCTAAATGGCATGCTTGGTTTGCCAAGAAGACACTTATTACTCCGCCGTCGCTGCCCTTAGTGAATTTCGCGTTTCAAGACGAAGGACATATTTATCAGCCCTCTGGAAAATTCTGGGGCGACTGGGAAGAGGAACAGCAGTCACAGGATGGCGTCAATTCATTTACTGAGGTAAGAGTCATTCAAGTTTTCAATAAAAGCCATATGCAACAATTCGCTATATCGCCAAAGCTGATAAGTATGCTGAAAAAAGAGGCTTCCAAAAGAGTAGCCCTAATCAAAAGTAAGTGCGCTATATACGATTAAGGAAATTAATATTTTTCAATGAATAATATGTTATTTGTAAATTTCCAGACCACCTCCTGTCTACCAGATATTCCTGCATAATGTCAGGGCTAGGTACATATAAAGGCCCGAGTAAATCCACATACAGGTAAGGGACTCATCTATCGCGGATCTGATAATGTATATATAAACGCAGATGGCAATTATTTTGCACCATAAGCGATTCGTCAGAATTTTCCGCGACAATGGGCTACGTTTCAGATCATGCAGCTAATGCATGTATATATGCAGGTTATGCTGGTGTGCTTCTTATCGGATTGGCTGGTGTATGGATAGGATCTGGTAAAGGTCAGTTTTTGTCTGGCAACGGAACACGCAAAGCTTTACCTCTGACTCTGAATTTTGTGGCTTCAGGTAAGTATTAATGATCTCTTACATCATATACCAATTTTGTTTTCATTGGTATTAGATCTGAATACGACGGGTGCTGTGATCAGAGCAAGTATGATAAACATTTGTTCTGATCAGGCTGAGAATTACCGTTTGAACTCGATCAAGTTAGGACTTGCGTGAGAACTGTATTCAGAACTGGGTTACTAACTATTTATTGCAGGTTTGGGTGTAGGAATTCTTTCTACTTTCCCCCAGATTGCAGCTCAAGCAGGATTACACGGCTTATTCGTGTATGCTCTATCATGCGCCGTGCCGTTCATCTTGTTCGGTGCACTCGGTCCGCTGATTCGTGCTCAACTGCCCGAAGCCTTTGTCTTGACCGAATGGATCAGATTCAGATACGGACAACTGGCGTCTCTTTTGATCAGTTGTTGCACAATTGTGACAGTGTTCTTGACAATGGTAAGTGAATTGGCTAGCTTGAAGGCTTGCGTTGAAACACTGACTACGGTCCCAGGTCTCCCAGTTCTAATTGTTGAAGCGGTCGTTGTTTCAATATACACATCACTGGGGGGCTTCTACGTTAGCTTTTTAACGGATAATTTACAAGTTATTATCTTCTTCACATTATTAATTGTTTGTACAATTGCTACCGGTTGTACAGTGAGAATTGATAAGTCTGACGTAGTACCGAGTCATCTGCTGCTGCAAAACAAACTTGGGTGGAAACTAGTGTACATCCTGACAATGGCGCTTGTCACCAACGATTGCTTCCTTGCTGGATTCTGGCTCCGCACGTTTGCTGCGAGGAGCAACAAAGATTTATATATAGCATGTTTCTGTACGGCATTGATCATTTTTAGCATCATGTCGCTTCTAGGGGTACCGGGTCTCCTTGCCGTCTGGGGCCATTTGTTGGATCCGCACAGTCCGGATTTTGCCAACGACTCACAGAATGCTTTCTTCCTTGTTATGGGTTCACTTCCATCTTGGGTATCTGGTTTTGTTTTAGTGTTCTGTGTGATGTTGTCATCCTGCTTCTTCGACTCTCTTCAGAGTGCCATGGTTTCAACGGTGTCGAACGATTTCTGCAGAAACCGTGTGCGCATCTGGTGGGTAAGAATAATCATCATGATGATACTCGTACCGTGCATTGTTGTAGCCTTACGTGCAACAAATGTGTTGAATATTTATTTGATTGTCGACGTGCTTTCGTCATGTGTGGTTCCAGTTTTGTTTCTGGGATTGTCTTCTAAATTCTATTTCCTTACAGGATTTGAAATCATCTGTGCAATTATCGGGGGAATATTGGGGGTGTTTATATTTGGCACAGTTTACTATGGGTCTGCGTCACAAGGAGGTCAGCTATTAATTATGGAACAAGGTATCTATGGTGATGATTGGGGAGCGTTTGGTGCATTTGTTGCTGCGCCTGTCTGTTGCATTATCGGCTGTTTCTCCGCGCTTATTCTAAGAGGTATGTTTTTGGCCATCAAGCACCGGAATGTTTGGGAAGTTTTCCGGAAGCCCACGGGCGAAGTCAACTTCGTGCAGACACATGACGACCATTTGTTTGTTTTGCGTAAGCCGTGGTATACATATCTTGGTTTGGGCAAGTGGGGTGTCACAATCGATAGGTGGATCTTTATCCAAGATGAGGAAGACGTAACTCAGCTGCAAAGTGGAACTATTCTGGCCACCAAAGCGCATGTGACCAAAGTTGAGGAGAGTTCCGTTATATAATTTTTTTAGCTAAATAAATCCTTTAAAGACTAAGATTGTAAGATTATTCGCAGCATGCGAAACAGTGTCTAGATCTATATTTTCTCTATTAAATACGAGTTCTATTATTCACACTGGGGACCTTCTTGTTGCACGGGCCGCCTCAAGTCCGTGAAATACTACAGGGCAAGGTCATAAGCAAGCCAGTTAGGGTCTTCTTGCATTACAGACATGCAACTTGTGCTAACGACCATATATTATAGATACGATGTGTCACCCAAGTCTATCAAAGTTACATCATGTGCCTGGCTGCTTTACATAAGAAACGCCCGCATTATCACGGTCTATAAATATTGCAGATAAAATTTCCGAAAAAAATCCTTGACAAAAAAATTCTGTTGCACTGAAAGTCACCGGCGCACTATACTATGGGACATCTATCTGATCATGCAGCAAATGCCTGCATCTATACTGGATATGCAGGTGTCTTGCTGATCGGCCTTGCTGCCGTCTGGTATGGGCGGGGAAAAGGCCAATTTTTGTCTGGTAATGGAACCCGAAGTGCCATCCCATTGACATTCAACTTCATTGCTTCTGGTAAGTACTAACTTTTTTCATCATTTTTGATTCTCATCTTATACCTACATGGTCTTGCATCCTCAAACTTGAGGCTATAATATTTATTTCATCGGTTGATCTACAGCCATTGCGAAGTGAGCAATGACCGTATTTCGTTTAAAACCGCTCCATTTTTCTTTGCATTATCAATTTTTGAATGCGACGGGTGCCTTTTCATTAGGCTGAGAAATTACCGTTTGAACTCGATCAAGTTAGGACTTGCGTGAGAACTGCATTCAGAACTGTTGGTACTAACATATTTATTCTAGGACTTGGTGTTGGTGTTTTGACTACTTATCCACAGATTGGTGCAATTGGTGGACTCCACGGATTGTTAACTTATTCAGCGTGCGGCGCTGTACCGTTTATTCTTTTCGGATCACTGGGACCGGTCATCCGAAAACAGCTTCCCGATGCATTTGTGCTAACAGAATGGGTTCGTTTTCGCTATGGCGTCATTTCTGGACTCGTAATTTCCTGTTGCACGGTGCTGACCATTTTCCTGTTCATGGTAAGTGAATTAGCAAGTATGAAGGCCTGCGTGGAGACCCTCACAGATGTACCGGGTCTTCCTGTTCTTATTGTTGAGGCCGTTATAGTGTCTATCTATACGTCAATGGGTGGCTTTTATGTGAGTTTCTTAACTGACAACCTCCAGGTTTTCAGTTTCTTGACTTTACTTGTCGTATGCATCATCGCTACTGGCTGCACTGTCAAGATCGACAAGAGCCTTGTTGGCCCAAGCCACCTTTTGAAGGCAAACAAGTTGAGCTGGAAGCTGTTGTATATTCTCTTTGTGGCCATCATGACCAATGATATGTTCATGTCTGGTTTCTGGCTCCGAACTTTCGCTGCAAAGACCAACAAGGATCTGTACATATCATGTGCGCTCACCGCATTCTTGCTTTTCACAATCTGCGCAGTTCTCGGTCTTCCGGGAATGCTTGCAATTTGGGCAAAACTACTAGATCCAAATGATCCCAACTTTGGCGACGACGCTCAAGACGCTTTCTACTTGTTAATTCATTCATTACCCTCATGGCTAGGCGGCTTTGTCTTGGTCTTCTGCGTTATGCTGTCTAGCTGTACGTTTGATTCTCTGCAGAGTGCTATCGTCTCGACCATATCCAATGACTTTGCACGAAATCGTGTCAGAATCATTTGGGTACGACTGTTTGTCATGGCTGTAATGGTACCGTGTATTGTTGTTGCACTGAGAGCAACCAATGTTTTGAACATCTACTTGATTGTAGATGTATTGGCGGCTTGTGTCGTGCCGGTACTGTTCCTCGGATTGAGTAAACGCTTCTATTTCTTAACGGGTGTAGAGATCTGCCTGTCTATCATTGGCGGTATCATTGGTGTCTTTGTCTATGGTACTATCTACTATCACTCTGCGTCAGAAGGTGGAGCTTTGCTTTTGATGGAGCAAGGTCTTTATGGAGATGACTGGGGTCCATTCGGAGCATTCGTTGCCTCACCCGTGTGCTGTTTCATTGGCGCCTTCGTAGGAATTGTGCTTAGAGGAATTTATCTCGGAATCAAAAGGAGACGGTTCTTTGCAGTTTTCGATAAACCGGCCGATGGTGCTAACTTCTCTCGACCTCTTGACGCCGATCTGTTCGTGCTGCCAAAACCGTGGTACGAGTACATGCCCAAGCGAACGCAACAATTCTGCCACAAACTGGATTACTGGTTCTTTATTCAGGATGACACTGATAAGGAAGAGTTGCAGTCGGGTGCTATTGTTCGATCGCTTACGCACGAAGACGACAAGTCGGAAGGATCGACGTCCAACGAAAGCACATCGGTGTTGAAGAATGGAATCCAGAAATTCTTTTTGGCGAACTAGATGTTTTTTACTGTGTTGGGTGGGGAAGCACAGATCCGCGCTTTATAAGGACCTTTCTTTTTACAAAATATCTAATATTTCTCACCATATAAAACAGTCTTAATATTTTTTGATAGCTCAGTTCTCACACTTTCTGTAATTCTTTGTGATTTATTGACGATGACTACATATGACGAAATTATATGGCTGATTTATTAAATGACACAAATATATGACACATATTCTACTTATCGATATTGTTTACTAGCGATAACAGTGTGGCATGTTTTTTGGAGTTGACCGGTATTTATTAGGGACGACACATGCAAAGAATCAGCATGATTTTTCATTGCATGCGCGGTGAATATGAGACCCGTGACTATTATATGTGGAATCGATCATCTCGACCTTCTTTAAGGCGTGGAAATGGCCGCCCGACACCTAACGTCGCAAACCCTTAACTAGTTTCCAGCGGATATTCACCCCGGATTTGGCGTGTGAGTCATTGTGTCAGCCGCTCTATATAAGTCCCGACCGGCGCCTACCCAAGCCTCAGGTTCCCTCATCATATAGATTACCACGCACATATTTTAGGCTCCCCTAAACTTTACTGCTTGAAAAATCAGACGTACTCAATTCTTGCAGAATGTGTGGAATTTTCGCCTCGTACCGTCATCCGGATGTTCAGGACTACCGTAAGGAGGCCTTGCAGCTTTCCAAGCGTATTCGCCATCGTGGCCCCGATTGGTCGGGTCTTGTCATCAAGAATTCGACAATTATGTGCCACGAGCGTCTGGCCATTGTTGGTCTTCACTCCGGTGCCCAGCCCATGAAGTCCCCCGACGACCGCTATGCGCTCACCGTCAATGGCGAGATCTACAACCACAACTTCCTGCGCAAGGATTTCCCGGACTACAAGTTTTCCACTGATTCTGACTGTGAGCCCGTGATCCCGCTCTTTGAAAAATATGGCGTTGATGCGCCCAAAAAGCTCGACGGTTTCTTTGCATTCGTTCTCTACGACTCTAAGACCGACCGCGTGTTTGCCGCGCGTGACCCGATCGGCATCACCTCCATGTACATTGGCCGATCTTCAAAGCAGCCCGGCACTATTTACTTTGCTAGTGAATTGAAGTGCTTGACAGAGGACTGTGACGACATCGAGATCTTCCCTCCTGGACACTACTACGACAGCCAGAGCGGTGACAAGTTCATCCGCTACTACGAGCCGAAGTGGTGGGATCCCGAGTACATCCCTACTGAGCCCGTTGATCTCATCAAGATCCGGGACACTCTTGTAAAGGCTGTGCGTAAGCGGTTGATGACAGAGGTGCCCTACGGTGTGTTGCTCAGCGGTGGTTTGGACTCGTCCCTCATTGCCTCTATTGCTGCTCGTGAGTCTCGTGAGGCCATTTCCGACGTGGGTACGACCCATCACATGGCTGGTGTCAATGCTGACGGCCGGTTGTTCAACACATCCGGTGCGAAGCTCCAGAGTTTCGCCATCGGTCTTCCTGGTGCTCCTGATTTGCTGGCTGCTCGCCAGGTCGCCGAGTTCATTGGCTCTGTTCACCACGAACACACTTTCACCATTGAAGAGGGTTTGGACGCCCTGGCCGATGTTATCTACAGCTTAGAGACCTACGACGTCACCACGGTGCGTGCCTCCACGCCTATGTTCTTGCTCAGCCGTAAGATCAAGGCACAGGGTGTCAAGATGGTGCTCAGTGGTGAGGGAAGTGACGAGATCTTCGGTGGTTACCTCTACTTCGGTGCCGCTCCTTCTGCCAAGGCCTTCCACCAGGAGTGTGTGCAGCGTGTGAAGAACCTGCACTACGCGGACTGCTTGCGTGCCAACAAGTCCACGATGGCTTGGGGATTGGAGGCTCGTGTGCCGTTCTTGGACCAGGACTTCCTGAACGTGTGCATGGACATCCGCCCTGAGGACAAAATGATCAACAAGGATCATATCGAGAAGTACATTCTGCGCAAGGCCTTCGACAACGACGAGTTCTTGCCGAAGGAGATCTTGTGGCGCCAGAAAGAGCAGTTCAGCGACGGTGTTGGCTACTCCTGGATCGATTCCCTTAAGGACACCGCCGAGAAGGTCATCACTGACGAGATGATGAAGAACCCCAAGCCCGAGTGGGGCGATGATATCCCGCAGACTAAGGAGGCCTACTGGTACCGCCTGATCTTCGACCGCATGTTCCCCAAGAACAACAAGGCTGCTGCGTCAACTGTGATGCGCTGGATCCCCAAGGCCGACTGGGGTTGCGACGCCGATCCTAGTGGACGTGCCGTCAAGAGCCATGCTGCTCACACCTCTGCTGCTTTGTAAATATGTTCTAGAGAAAAAATTAAGCAGATTTGCTAAAAAAAGAAGCGCAAGCTCCATCTATGCATAAACTACCACCTAATTAAAAAATATAAATAATCTGATTATATTCGCACTTTCTTCACTAATAGTCTAGAATCATTACACGCTGTACTACTACTGTCTAATTTTGACTATTTAAAAAAACGGCACTCTTAGCAAAAAAGATGAAGAGCTATGACGCTGGCGTGACTCGAACACGCTACCTTCAGTTCTTCAGACTGACGCTCTCCCAGATGAGCTACAGCGTCCTATTTCGAAATTGCCTCCGCACAGAGTGATCCCTTTCACTCAGCAGACTCAGAATGTCATTTGAAAGTACGATGGATCTGACGTTAGCTTGCATGACTATATACTTTTAAAGAAAATACGGTGGTAACGGGAGTTTCAGAAAATCAACATAGTGCACAATACGCAAACTCGCAGATATGAATGAATAAATTGCACAATCTAGCTGAACATCTCGTATTAGATATTATTTAGCTCAGTGAATTATTTTTCAAAAAAGCGAAATAGACGATCATCGCGAACTGCAGCCAATATAACCCACGTGACTAGGCTAGCCATTTGGATGCGTCTACTACCACCGATTTAACAGTTAGGGCGTAGACGCGTTTTCGGCAATATAAATTGACAATGAGCGATATCGACGTTGACGCTATTCGAAAAGATGTTGAGAAAAATCAGGATCCCCGACAGCTGCTAGAGCTTGCGCTGAAGCAGGCTGAAACAAATCCTGAAGAAATGCGCCGAGATATTCGGTTATTGGATCCCACATGCGTCGATACATCCAAAGCAATCACTCTTAAAATCGGTGAAAAGACATTCAAGCCATTTGTAGCTTACCCCATTTACACTGCTGATTATATTCGAGGATATAAGAAGCCTGAATTGCTGATTGAATTCGACCCAGTATCTTTGCTTGCTCATGTTGAGTTCAAGTTTGAGGAAAAAATCAATGCAGATGCTCCCGATGCTCTAGACCTGCTGAAAAAATTCATGCCTGATGACACAATTTACAACGATCGCTCTCAATGGAGTGAAAAAGCAGCTGTGGAACGAGTAAATACACTAGAGGTGTTTAAGAGTGCTAAGGAAGTGCCCGTATCTCGTCAAGACCTGGAGGTCAGTTTGGTAAAATTCAGTGACGATAAATCCAGCGCATACTTGCGCCGTGTTTTCCTGTTCTGCTGGTTCTATATTGAAGGTGCGCAGACGCCAGATGAGTCCGATAAGACGTGGGATGTCTTCGTTGTCTGTGACAAAGATTCACATGAGTTCAGGGGCTACAGTTCCATTTACTCATTCCTATATTATTCCACTGCTGCTCAGTTCGAATCAGAGGCCCAGGAGGCCAAGCTGCTGCGAAAGCGGATCGCGCATTTCTTTATTCTTCCGCCATTCCAGGGTCAAGGAATCGGCAAAGCGTTGTACTTGTCACTAGTCAAACAGTTCGTTGCCGATCAGTACACTAAAGAAATTGAAGTCGAAGAGCCCTCGGCTGGATTCGAGGTTCTTCGTGATCGCACACATTATGGGTGGCTCACGAGTGATGAGCAGACCCAGGAACTGCTACGAGATTACGCAGAGGAACCTGAAAAGATGCTACTGAAACTCAAGAACACTTACAAGCTTGACAATTTGCAGCTGCAGCGTGTTGCTGAGATGCTAAATTTCATGGAAGGCAATCAGAAGGAAGGACGGACACTAAAGAAAATGATCAAATCTCGACTGTACAAGCGCAACTATGAGGATCTGCGTGATATGGACCCGGCTACGCAGCGAGAGCAGTTGCAAGCTGTTTATGAGAACGTTCTTCATATGCATAAAGTTGCCCTTCATCTTGAGGAGCTCGAGGAAGAGGAGGAAGAAGAAGAGGAAGACGAAGAACTTGGACCGGCTGAGCTTTTGCTTGCACAGTTGGCTCAAGGAGGAGCTGGTGCTTCCTCCGCTGCCGAATTCTTAGATGGAGCATCTGAGCCAAAAAGGCGAAAGATTTGAGCATTGTTTTCCTTTCATTGTGAATAAACTAATAAATACATATTCTATATGCTTGTTGCTATGCCCGCCAATATTGCGCCATACTATGCAATCTGTCAATGACCATTGGCAGGAAGGCGTTGACGCTGTCATTGATGAGGTTTTGGAAATGCAAAATAGCCTCTTCGTCTGTCATCTCAAGACAGAATCGTTCTTCCACTTTGCTAACGGCTTGGTCTCGCTCAAGAGCTATGTTTGGAATAGTTGACTCAGTCATAAGGTTAAATAATGCCAATATCAAGTTAGCTGATTTACGCAGCGTGGTGAAGGCCGTGAAACAGTAACTGCGGAACTGTCGGTAATTATCGGAGTTTATGCCACCCATACCGTCGATCAGTTGAATTGGCAATTTAATCATAGGAGGAAATGGTTTTGGATCTTTGCCGAGAATGTATCCGAAATCGATGTGGAAGAAGTGTCCCTCAAAGTCAATGAGCAAATTCTCCAAATGCCGATCGCCTACACCCAAAATGTACGTAATAACTGCATAACCAGCTGAAGACCGCACGAAGTTATCCATAACATCTGCTCGGACTCCTAGCGGTTCATTGGGATCTGCAGCATGCATTCGCAAGAACGGCAGGATACCGTGATGTTGTGAAATGACATGAGAAATAGGCTCGTTTGGGATGAACTCCATTGCACCATCCGTCATGCTGGTAGCCAAAATTCGATAAGGCGTCAACTTGAGGTCGAGGTTCTCTTTACGGAGCAATTCGTCCATCAACTGGATAATTTGCATGACGAGTTGATCTTGACGGAGATCATCGCCGCTCTTGAACAGCATGGCGTATGTTCCGTGCTCCATTGTAGTCGGATTAATTGTTTTCAGCACGATTTTCAATGGCGACATTGACGATTTGAATACAAGACACTGCTCGGGTATGCAGCCTACGGCTGTGACGGAAGGATCCAGCGGCAGTATAGTTGGTTTGAATTTGATCATTTCATTGCGAGGGTCAGCAAGCCATGCCCGCATTTGCTGTATACGCCGGGGCCGCGGCTCTTTCGACTGTTTTACCAATGTGGTGAGATCTAACAGTTTGTTCATAAACTTTACTTGTGCCTTGATCTGTTTCAATGTGATCGGCTGAGGAATAGTTGTTCCCGAAGGAACCACTGCAGCAATACGCTGTTGGATCTGCTGGATCTGTGAGGAGGTTTGAGGAAGAGTCGACAAATAATGGCGCAAAATAGGCTGGTACACTGCTGCTCCATATTGTCTATCGGTGGCCTGAACACTAACGTACCAGTAGAAGTTGTTACTCAGCGACGGGTTAAGAATGACGCGACTTTCTAGGAAGCGCGCAAGATATGATTTTGCCGGCGTATTGACCCACGGCTCGAACTTCAGCGCCTCTACTAGTTGGAGCAGGTACAACTCGAGATCATGATCTGATGCCGTGCGCAGCCGATCTACAGCGTATGCACGTACTTGAGCATTCTTCACCTCGGGTCCAAGCAGTTCGAGCGCATCGGCAACATCGATGTCGACCCAGATATTGAGAACTTCGACGGCCTCACTCGATTCGATCTCGTCGTCCCAACTCACTGACTTCACGAACTTCGTCAGTGCGTTCTTGCGTTTTGTCAAATAGTAGCGGTACTTCCAGAGCAAGATCTTATCGTCACTGCTCAATTCGTGCACGGGACTGAAGCGCATGATCCGCTCCAACTCGTCCCGGATCTTTGCAGTAGGACGCATATCACGGTCATTGTTTGCGAGTCTCACAAGGCGACGGTATTTCGCCTCAATTGGAGTCTCTCGGCCGAAATCAGGATCGTACACGGCCATCAAGTTCTCTTCTTCCTCCTCGTCATCAATCGGGTCCAGCCCATTGTTGATGTTGTTATTACTGACGATGTTCGGAGACTTCCCATCGGCTGTGTCACTGAAAACTGCCGCATTATAGTTACTTGTGTCCTCACTACTGGATTCTGTACCACTTACTGCTGTGGTTGTAGTGGAACCAGAATTAGGAGTCACCATTGTAGAAGGTGCTGGTGCTAGATGAGCAGCATTCGAACCGAATCCTGCCATTTTCGCATCATCTTTCTTGTCCTCTACATTGGAAGTGGATGCTGTGTTCGCATTTGAGGAAGGCACATTAAGTATGCTAGGACTGCGTGTGCGCACGTTTTTCGCTGGCTGGATCTTGCTAGCTCGTTTAGACTTCGTTGCACGGTTCATCGGCTTCAGCAGTGACACAGAAGTGCTCAATTGCTGGCTATTCGAGAACGCTCCTGAGGATTTTGTGGCATCAGCATAATGTCTGACCATCCACACAACATCGTGCTCCCACAACGGCAGCTCTACAAACAGGTAGTGGTGCTGCTTGTCACTCGACATGTTCTCTTCGACAGTGATGCTTTCAATTTTGCGAAACACGAGGTTATCGAGCCAGTCGATTCTCGGAATCTCGCCCATCTGATGCTTCTTCATCAGTTTTTCGAGGCGATCAAGCTCGCTCGAGTCTCCGGAGCTGGTTTCGCCCAGCTGATTTTGAGCCAATGCTGGTTTCACGAGTTTCTGAGGCGGCGTGTCGAGCGTGACTGCGAGTTTTTGCCGGCCCTGTTGAAGACTACGATTCCGGGCAAATAAAGGCAACACTGCACTGCAATACACAGCAGGTTCGGCCTTTCCGGAAGGACCCCAAATTGTGAAAAGAACACACGCATCCAAGGGCAGTTGGGAAATAAGCACCGGCATTTCGAGCCATTCGTTCCACTGGTGTGATTTCAGGGACGATGCTCGGTGGGCCGGTGCTGGCGGTTTGTAGGCGGTTCTCATCGGCACGCTGATGGGACTAGCGCCTCCGTAGACCTGGGCCTCGACAATGAGCGAGGTCGGCATGCGCGATCCCATGAAGGACAGGGCCTTTGTCGGTGATTCGACTATGGCACTGTATGGAAGGGTCTCACGCAGGCCTTCCAGATGGCCAATGCGGATTTTGAGAGTCGTGTCGAGCTCAATTGAGGGATAGAGAGTGAGCATGGTGGAAACTCGCCCCTTTTCCCGTGCGGATTTATGGCTCGGACTGGTGGGGATCTCGGTATACAGCCGATCTCGATATGGTAAGGGTGCTGCTCTCTTGTAGTGAGTGAGTGCTAAACGCTGGGGTTGTTTCTGATCACTTTTCTGTGTTTACATAGATACCACCCACACCACAATGGGGACACAATCTTACCTTGGCCTGGTAATCTCCCAAGACATGCTAACCAACGCCATGCTAACCCACGCCTTACATATGTCAAGCAGGCTTGACCGGTCTGATTAGTGTTCACCGTTTGGAAACCCTTGGCCTTTCCACCCACACCCCCGTGCCCCCACGACCGTTTGTGGCACAGATCACGCTTCCCACCAATTTTCAGCGGATAAAGTCGAATCACCAAAACCATGCTTCGTCTTTTGCGCCCTGCACGCGCGATCTGGCGACCGATTCGGATGTTTTCGACCGACAAAGATATCACGTACGTGAATCTGAACAATCTCGAGGAGTCTCCGGAAAGCGCTGCTGCTGCTAGCCAGTTCTTCGAGTACCAGACGGGCCGGTGGCTGACGAACGACCGCGAGGAGCGAACGAAGCGAACCACCAAATTCGACTTCAAAGGTCTGATCCAGCTCTTGCAGAACCACGTCGACGTCACTCAGTCCGGTGTGGCTATTGAGACGTTGGAGCCCCTGTTTGAGGGCAAGCACAACAAGCTGTACAAGATTGTGCTGAAGGACCAGCGCAGCTACGTCCTGCGTATTCCCTATGCTTTGGGATCACCTGAGTACCGCAAATTCCGTCTGCTTAGCGAGGCAGCGACCCTGGAGTACTTGGGATCGGTTGCTTTCAAGGACCATCCGAAGTTCCGAGCGACGCTTCCCTTGGCGTACTCCGGCACTGCGGAGAACGAGATCAAGACTCCGTACATTCTGACGAGCTTTGTGAACGGTGAGAAGCTTGCGGCGCAGTGGAAGCCGTGGGAACTCGACATTGAGGCGAAGAAACCTGTGATCGAGCCCATGGTTCAGATGGCCGGCCAGGTCCTGAAGCAGAAGTTCCCTGCGTACGGCAGTCTGTATTTCGCTAAGGACCTGCCCGAGGATGTGAAGACGGTGAAGGTGGACGACCAGTTTGTGATTGGTCCATCCGTGGAGAAGCAGTTCTGGCGCAACCCGAAGCAGCAGAAGCTGTGGGGGCCCTGGAACAGCTGGTCGGAATACTTGCAGGCGACTGCGGACGTGCAAGTCCAGAACGCGCGTGAAGTGAGTGGCGAGGACTCGCCGAACTTCCGTGCAGCGGAACGGTACGCGAAGATCGTGCCGGCCCTGTTCACGGAGAAGGATCTTGACGGTGAGAAGGCGAGCCCCCGGTTGTTCGACCCCGACTTCTCTCCCTTGAACGTGATTGTCCAGGACAACGGCGAGAAGTACTGGCTTATCGACGTTGAGAACAGCGTCGTGAAGCCGTACGTGCTGCATGGCGTGCCCTGGTTTGTGCGCAATCCTGGCGAGCGTGTCTACCGTTTGGAGGACGTGCCGAACTTCGATGCGCTGCCTGAGCAGCAGAAGAGTATTGTGCGCCACTTCTACAGTCTGACGCAGACGGAGTTTACGTACGAGAAGATGCTGAAGGAGCTCGTGCCCGAGCTCATTTTCGCGCACCACCCGAACCTGAAGCGTCGCGAAGAGGTCGTGCACCGCGCGTTGCAGACCGACATCAACAGCGGGTTCTTCAACGACCTCGACTACAGCATGTTCAAGCTCATTGAGCTCTGGGACATGATCCGCGAGCCCACGGAGAAGGTCGCTGCGCCGATCTCGTTCAGCGAGCAGGAGACGGACGAGCTGGCGCACAGCATTGCCGCGTGGAACCAGCAGCTCATGCGCAACAAGTACCTCGAGTCGAAGGGTTTCATTCCGGCCGAGGAGTTCGACCAGCTGCTGGGTACCGGCGCACTGAAGGTGCTCGACGACCAGAAGGGCCACTACGAGCTGTCGGACGAGTTTTTGGACTCGCAGGACCTGTTGAAGAATATGTCAAAGTAATCTGCACTTAACTTATATATCATGTATATAGATACCCACTCATGTCAAAAAACAGAACAGGAGCAGAACAAGAACAAATGTATGTAAACATGTAAGCTATATCAAATCGCCATTTTTATGCAAGAAATGTATAAATGGTATACGCGCACTTTAGTCGTCGCCGGTGATGACCGGGCGGAACGTCATGATGTTGGCCATGCGCAGGAACGGCTTCCAGTGCACAGAGGTACCGCGGCGCTGCTCGACCTCCGTCTCGTTCTCCCACAGATCGCTGACGGGCAGGAACAATGCGCGCGAGGATCGCACGCAGAAGACAGCCGCGACGTTCGACGCGTCGATAGGGTTCTGCCAGTCGACCTCGGCGTGTCTCTCTAGGAACTCGACACACTTGATGCCGTAACGCACACCGCGGACGTGGTCCATCGGCGAGGGCAGGCCACCCTGCTGCAAGTGACCCGGAATGGCCTCACGCGCATCGAACAGACCCTTGCTCTCGGACTCGAAGATGGACGTGAGATTTGCCGTCGTGAACCCCGGCGAGGCCATCTCGTTGCGGATGATCAGCTTACCGGCGCTGACGCGGCCGTGGTCCCGTGCGAAACAGTTGCGCAGGTGCTTGATGTCCGCGTGCATCTGCGACAAAGAGATGCCCTCCTCGGGCGTGTACACGCCGTACGCACCCGTGATAAGACCGCACAAGCTGGCAATGAAGCCGGACTGCGCGCCCTGCACCTCCACGACGAATGCACGCTGACGCGTCGAGCTCGCGCTCTGCTTCACGATATCGCAGTACTCGAGCAAAGCGTTCAGACACGTGTCCGTGCCCAAACTCGACTCCGTGCCCGGCACGTTGTTGGAGATTGTGGCAGGCAAGCAGACCATGGGAATGCGGAATGCCGGGTACGTCTTGCGCGCGAGGTGCAGCATGTGCAAGGACTTGAACGCCTCGAAACCACCAACGATAATCAAGCCGTCGATCTTATGCTTGCCGAAGTAGTATGCGATCATGCCGTAGTCGACGTCCGGCAGGCTGCGGTTCGTGCCGATCTCGACACCACCGCGCGCGTACATGACCATGATGTCCTTCCAAGTGATGTCCCGGAACGACTCGTGTCGAGCCAAGCCCGTCCAGCCGTTGTGGATGGCGACGGGGACGTGGCCACGGCGCAGACAGTACGAAGCGGCAGCGGCAATACCCTGGTTCATGCCGCCGGCAGGAGCACCGACAGCAATGATGGCGTAGCGCCGGCCGCTGGGCTCGCGCTGCACATCGGACTTCGAGATCGTCAGGTAGTTGCGCAAATGCTCGTTGAACTCCGTGTCACGCAAAGCCCGCGCTCCAACGAAGTCCTTCGCCTCGATGGCCGCGGCTGCAGCCTTCGTCTCTTTGACGGCCTCGAGCAAGCTCACGCGAACAAGCTTGTTCTCGCGAATACCGATCATCGGAGAGGGTGTCTCCGGAGTCGAATCGAGAATCGCCTCGACGGCCTCGGCGCCCTGCATTGTGGCCAAAGCACGGTCCATGGCGACGGCCGTACCGCCGCGCTGTACGTGTCCGAACGTCGTGACACGCGTGTCGAAGCCGATCTTCGTCAGGCTGTCCTTGACCGTCTCCGGTTTGATCGGGTTCAGCTGGTCGTCGATGGCGCCCTCGGCCACAATGACGATGATCCGTCGAGAACCGGCCTTGCGGTGACGCATGACGACCTCGTTCATGTCCTCGGCCCAGGCACCGGCCTTCGGCGGCATCTCCGGCAAGAAAACGTAGTCTGCACGCGTCGCGATGGCGGCCATGAGCGCAAGCCAGCCGCAGTGGCGGCCCATAACCTCAATGACGAACGCGCGCGAGTGCGAGTCGGCCGTGGCTTGGATCCAGTCGACATTCGTATAAATACGGTCCAGCGACGAGTATGCACCGATCGTGACGTCCGTCATCGCCATGTCGTTGTCGATCGAGCCGACAAGACCAGCAATGTACAGGTGGCCATGGCGCTTCGCCTGTTCGGACGTAATACGTCCCTCTTTCGCAAGATCGGCCACAAGCCCGGGCCAGTCGTTGCGCAGGAAATCCGCACCCGTCAGCGATCCGTCACCGCCCACCACGATCAGCGCGTCAATGCCGTTCTTGATCATGTTGTAGCACGCCGTCAAACGTCCCTGGCGTTCCTTGAACTCCATGCATCGCGCCGTGCCGATGAGCGTGCCGCCCAAACTCAGCCAGCCGCGCACATCGTCCCACTCCATGCGCTTCATGTTGTCCGCAATCAGGCCGGAGTAGCCCTCCTTCACGGCGAACACCTCACACTCCTTGTAGATGCCGTAGCGCACAATGGCACGCACGGCGGCGTTCATTCCGGGGGAGTCACCGCCGCTCGTGAGCACGGCAATGCGCTTGCGCGGGACCTTCGGGATCGGCGGGCTCGCGGGGAACTCTATGTCGGCGACGTGGTCGCCCGTGTGGATCTTGTGGTTGATTGCATCGTCCGTGTGCGCCGCCTCAGGAACATGCACTTTTGGGGTTGTGACGTGCGTGGACACCGTCGTTTTGAGGTGCGTGAACCCGACGAGGTTGCCGAGCGGGTCGAGCACGTACACGACATTCGGCTCGCCGTACTTCGGGTGGGCCTGACGCGGTCCGGGGCACGCCTCGGACTCGTGCTTCACGACCTTCGGGATCTCCTTCACGGGGAACAGCACGCCGGTAGCGAGCCCCCGCCAGTCGTGGTGCTCTGTGGCGTCCATGAGCCGCATACGCTCGGCGAGGCTCGCCTGCTTCGTCGGTCCGAGCGGGCTGAGGCGCAGGTACAGCACGCTCAACTCGTCAACATCGACACCGTCGAGCACAAGCACGTTTTCCTCGACGCTGTCGGCGCTGCGGTTCGGGCCGCCGCTGAAATCGACGTCGCGCGAGGTCCACTCGGCATTGAGCGTGAACCCGAGACTCTGGTAGAACTTGCGCGTGCGGTCGAACAGTTCCTTGTCGGCGGTTACAAAGCTCGCCGACGTTGCACCGGCAGACAGCATGTTTCGGGGTCTATGTGTGCAGGTTCCACTAACGGGAAATTTAAAAGCAAGTAAGAGGGAAGAAAATCAAATAAAAAGCAATCGTCAAACCGGAAATTTGACAAAAGAATAAATCGGTAGGCTAGCACCGATGGGGGTGAGAGTTATCACTGGGGCTTTTTAATCCGGATCTGATCTTTGACCGTTGGGCCTCGTTCTTTCAGCGTTGCCTGCCCCTCATTTAACGCTGGGCTATATGTGTGTTTGATATTTCGGCAGGTTAGGGCGTGACGTCACCTGGTCTGCTCCGGCTACCGTTCCCACCTCTCTATACGTCGTGTTCATCGTCGATCCGCTGAGGGCCAGCGTCTTCAGATAGGGGAGCCATGCGTCCAACGGCTCTCTTCATATGCAGAAACAGCATCCCATTTGCTTCACAGTGTGCAGACCAGCTACAAAATAATATCATTATCCAGTACATAGATTCACACACCTATTGCCAATAGTGCCTACATATTATCGTAATCTCGACTTTAGGACTTCTCAATTGGCCTGCATTGCGTCTCAAACGAGCCGCCGCTCTTCCTGCGTTCGTCGGCTGGGGTGTTGAGGGTACCCAGGCGCTGCAAGCGCTGAACGGTGATGCGAGCACTGAAGACCTAGCACGCCCTTCGCATACGACGCCCACTGAGAAAATCCACCCAGCACAGGGCGAGGTCTGAGAAAGGGTCTTGCTGGGCGAGGGCCGAAGCGATCACGATGCTTGCGTGTAACCGTCGGAAAAACTGCAGCCAAGAGCTGCAAGGGTCGCGATAGAGTTGCTCGAACCACGTGCAGCGAGCAGTTGCGGGATTACTCCATTTAATTTTTATCTAAGTCCATTGAAAAAATTCACGTAGCGACAAAAAGAACACAGTCGCAGTGATTTCTTTAGAGAAAACTATTTCTATTATTTCGGTATATAATTTATGTCATCGATCTTTGCATATTCAAATTATCGGCTATGTGGTTTTCTGGTTTTGCTGTGAAAACCGCGGCTTGCGGAATTCACTCTTCCCGCTGGTGGTGTACTGGACTGCATTCCTCTCACATGAGGACAATAGCATGATAGTATAATCGCATGATTGCGCGGACTACCTACTCCCAATGCAGTTGTTAATCAGCTACTACAAAGAGCATCCCGCTACCCCTGTTTGGCAGCTTCGGCCGTTACAAGATGCATATAAAAAAAGAAAGCTCACATCCCCACAATTAAAGCACGCAGTTTCACCTATATAATCAAGTTCGTGAAAATTTCAGATCTCAATATATAACCGACTAAATGCACCGAGGAAATACATTAATTATGCTCTATCTATGTATAGAATACTGGCTTGTTATCTATATCCGCTTCTGGAGAATCTGTCAGTACACCCAGATCACCCAGCTCTTTTCTAGGTTTTCTATAGCATAATATTACCGCAATTGATGTCATGATTAGCCCAAACGCCGACAGGCATGCAGTGTACGTAAATCCGATGTAGTACCTAGGCATGTCGCTCGCAGACCATGTGAAAATCGGTACAAACGCATTTGTCACATATGCTAGGTTATTCGTAATAACCACGGCCAAGTTACGCACCTCATTGTCGTAATAAAACTGCTGGTTCAGCCATGAGAAAATCATGGGCTGGCCCCAGGCCGTGGGGGCGCCTGTCAAGAAATAGGCAAACCAATGTGCACCCATTTTGACATTCCACACACTGAGGATAATGCATCCTACTATCTCGCATATGAAGAACAATGCCACAAATGGCCAGTTAGTACCATTGAACCAGTCGCATACCCAGGCAAGAATGATGGACAAACCAATGCCGGTGCCATTTACGGCAGTGGGATAAATATTGTACTGTTCAGGAGTGTAGCCAAGAGTCTTCAGCCAGTCCAAAAATGCAGGCTGACTGTTCACATTGCAGCTATTGTTGTACGCAAGAAAAATGAATGGAAAAACGTAGATTTGCCAAGTTTTGGACAACCTTTTCAAGGAATTCCAATTGATCGTTTTCTTCACTCGAGCGCCAATGCGTGATCGACGCTCCAGCGCAATCTGACGATCGCGGTCATTGAAATACCAGGATCGATTAGTCTCAGGCGTGTTCGGGTTGGCAATCATTGTATAGATTGCCACTGGGAATGAAATGACACCATCAAGAACGAACATCCACTTGTAGGGAACAAGACCTTTATCCTGTAATCCAGAAACAATTGCTGCTTGCAGGTAGCCTGATATCATGCTAGCAGCCACCCCCGATTGTGCAAATATGGTCGAACGCTTTGTGAGTTCGTTATGAGAGTACCATGATCCCAGTAGATATTCAACTCCTGGGAAAAACCCCGCCTCAGTCAAACCGACAAAAAACCGGATAGCGCACATCGAGCTGTACGAATTTACCGTCACGGTGAGGAAGGTCAAGAGAGTCCACACCAGCTCAAGACACCCTAAGTAATACCTAGCTGAGACATGGTGAAGCACAAGCTGTGATGGGATTTGACCTACAATATATCCAACAGTCCACATGGTTTGAATATAATTGAACTGAGAACCATGGAGATCCAGATGTTCTTTCATGCCATTGACGTAAGAATAAGTGATGTTGTTGAGGTTCAGAGTTTTGATGAAGTAACCAGCACATACAGAACTCAGAAAAAATGCATCTAATTTGAAAAGAAAGAGTCGCTCATCTTTAGGCTTATCGGCTGAATCCCAAAATACCTTTGCCAATCGTTTTTTCCATGGTAACGTCGATCGAGTTGTTGCACTTTCAACTTCCGATGAAATTTCACTGACATGACCTGGCTTCAAATCTAGAATGTCATCGGCCTTATGATGTTCTTGGTCACTCATTAGTCAAGTGGAATAAATGACAACTTCCTTATACTTTGTATCCGGTATCCCCCTTATGTATACAGGCTTGACTGATATTTGGATATGAAGTTTTCAGCCAATAAATTTTTCTATATATTATTTTACAATGCCCACGCTATCACACGAATGAGCCTCCTAAAAATCGGAATATCCATATGGATTGTCGCAATATCCTTTTTTCGTTATCTCCACCATACACATCTTCTTATCTGTAAGACGAATCTGCACGAGACTTTGCAAATTACCCCGGATTGGCAAATATCCCCGCATATGGCGTGACATCTGCCCCTATCTAAGAGTTCGCTGCATGACCCGTGCCCATAGCGCATGTGATAAGAAGCCTATATAAAATTCGGGAATACTGAAATTTTTATTTTTCACACAAAGAGTTTTCATCTTTTATCAAAACATCACTTTCTGCTTTGAATAGATCATGTCTAACACTATCACTTTGACCGGTGCGGTTGACTCGCTTGCCATTGAGTCGGAGAAAAGTAAGCACATCGATGCGATCAAGTACCTTCCTGAAGCTACTCGCCAGCGATACGAGCGACACGGAATTGACTTGAGCCATGGATATCCTGAGTGGCCTACTAATCCTCCTACGTACCTTGATGAGGCATTGAAGATCCGTGGCACGCCCTGGAAGCATACAGAGCGCGGTGCCAATGCTGATCCCGAGAAGAAAGCACTTTTCGGCGCAGCTAAAGAGGTCAAGAATCTTACACGGTATATTGGCACAGAGATTGTCGGTCTCCAGCTGGCTGATCTCAATGAGAAGCAGCTCGATGAGCTCGCTTTGTTGATCGCTGAGCGTGTCGTTGTGTTCTTCCGCGACCAAGACCTGTCACCACAGAAGCAGCTCGAAATCGGAAAGTACTATGGCGAGGTCGAGGTGCACCCTAAGGTTCCTCATGTCCCTGGAGTAGACGGTACCACCATTATCTGGCCAAAGTTGGCTAACCTGGAGCTGAAGCAGCATTTCGACTTTAAGCACCCGGCTGGTACAGCCTTCTGGCACACCGATTTGTCACATGAGCTTCAGCCTGCCGCGATCACGCACCTGCACAATGATCAAATTCCCGATGTCGGTGGAGATACTGTGTGGGTGAGCGGATACGGTGCGTACGACAAGCTGTCTCGTCCTCTTCAGCAGTTCTTGGATGGCAAAAAGGCGATTTACCAGTCTGCTCATCCTTATGTGAACCGTGACGATCCCTTGAGTGGACCCCAGTTCATTGAGCGTGAGCACTATCTGATTCGGACTCATCCCGCTACTGGTTGGAAAGCTCTTTGGGTCAACAAAAAGTACACGAAACGCATTGTGGGCCTAGAACAGAAAGAGTCTGATACAATTCTGAAGCTGCTTTTCCAAGTGTTTGAGGACAGCTTGGACCTTCAGGTGCGGTTCAACTGGCAGCCGACGAAGCGAGGCCTTGGCACTTCGGCACTATGGGACAACCGTGTTTCCCAGCACTTCGCTGTTTGGGACTATGATCCCGCCAGCAACTTTTCCGAGGTCGAGGACGCATCCATTGCTCGCCATGGTACGCGTGTGACCTCGCTTGGCGAAGTGCCCGAGTTTGATCCGAACTCGAAGTCCCAGCGTGAGGCCCTTGGTCTGCCGAATCCGTAAGCTATGCTCCCCGTTTTTGCTATTTCTATACAACCTATACTTATATACACGTTTAAATTCAGGTACAGTCGACACAACTCACGTCTCATTCTCTCTTATCGTTAATTTGCATTGATCTGCATTCAACCAAAACCAAAGTACGTGTACCAGCTTACAAAACGATCAACTTTTCACAGGCTGAACAATTAAGTATTCATCCAAAACATTTTACGAGCAGCATCTGACCTCGACGTTATATTATCTTCCCCGCTTTTTGGTTCCGAATAATGGCGATCTCAGACTATATTTTCTTAGGGAGCTCCCAACCTGAAACTCTGAAAACCCTTGGTAGACGCGAGGGTTAGGTGTTAAGTGAAACTGACGCGTCATTTTTGTCTAGGTAAATTACATATCAATATCGACGCAACGATCGACCAGCACTTTTCATTCCGACCTACATAACGTGGACAGTCATTTTTCCATACCGGTCCACACCAGCTCATTTCCTTGATTGAATGAGCTTCTCTTCCAGCGTTGGATATATTCCGAAGCGGGCACCGCGCAAGCAGACCTTCACGGTGCTGGTGTGTGGTGCTTCCGGCACCGGGAAATCTGCGTTCATCAACACCTTCATCGGACGCAAGGTGCTGTTCGACTCGATGTCGGACACGATTCCGAGCTACCAACAGAAACTGCATTTTGAGCCCACGAGCGTCGAGCTTGACGGGCAATTAAGCGACGGATCGCGTTTAGTGCTGAACATGATCGAAACTGAAGGCTTTGGCCAGGCTCTGAACCACGAGTCCGATGTAGCGGCTGTAGCTCACTTCATAGAGCACCGCTTTGATGAAGTGTTGGCCGAGGAGTCGCGAATTCGCCGTAATCCACGCTTCAAGGACAATCGAGTCGATGTATGCATCTATTTCATCGAGCCTACGAGCCATGGCCTGCGAGAGCTCGACGTGCTGACTATGAAGCGTCTGGGTAGCATTGTGAACGTGATTCCCGTGATTGCACGCGCCGACACGCTCACACCGGCTGAGCTGGCGTCGAACAAACGACTGATCAACGAGGACATTCAGTTCTATGATCTCGAGCTCTTCAACTTCCAGTTCACTGAAGAGTCCGGACCGAACGAGGTCACAGAGGACTCGGAGCTCACGGCAATGCTGCCATTTGCCATCACTTCTACTTCTGAATACGACAAAGATGGACTGTCGTTATACCTCCGCAAGCTGGCTTACGGAACCGTGCAGATCTTGGACCCGAAACAGTCCGAGTTCAAAGTTCTGCGTGACGCGTTGATCGACGAGTTCCTCATCGAGTTGAAGGACCGCACACATCTTGTACTGTACGAGACGTTCCGAACGCAGCGTCTTGATCCGAAGGCCCAGCATCGCACATCCATTCTCATGCCTCAGCAGCTTGCTGATCACGCTGCGCGCTTGAAGCAGGCACAGATCGACCGCGAAACCGCTTTGCTGCGCGAGCAGGAGCGTCGTGTGAACGCCGAGATCGAGGCGAAACGGGCTCTGCTGGCTAAACGAGAAATGGAGTTACGACAGCTCGACATTAAGATGGCTGAAAGACGTGTTTCATCCGGATCACAGCCGTCCAGCGCCCATTCTGCCCGGTTCCCAACAAACCAGATCCCTAACGTGCCCGACAATTACTCGTCGCCGCGATCTATGCAGACCTGCGAGCAATCCGACTATAGCTCGGCACCGCTCAACTCGAGCGAGTTCCCGTCTGCTGCAACATACAAGCCTCCACCGCCGGCTCCTCAGAGCGTGCTTGGAGATAGCAGTATCGCTGATGATTCGAACGTCGACTTCAGAGAACAGCGAATCCGACAATCTCGTTCTAAGCAGGAACTCCGAGCACACGCTGATCAGCTGCATATGGAGCTCGGCAACCTCGAGGCACAGAAGCAGGACATCCAGCGCCAGGTTGCCTCTGCCACGTCTATGAAATCCATGCACGCTCAATTGAATCCCAAGCCACCCGTGCCGGCTTCAGCTGCGCCCCAAGCGAATACCCGCGTGTCCTCAGACTCGCTGAACGAGCCCATCGAGCAGGGCGATTTGCAGCTGAACACGTCGCCGTTGAACATCAAGAAAATGGCACAAGCTTGAGACGTTATTTTTTTGTCACCCCTCATCTCATACGCCTTGCCCGCCTTTTCTACTGAACTTAGCATAGATTTCTACTACGAACACATGGACCGTGCATATGTCATGTTATTTTATTATTATTATCATTATTTTATTATAAAGTTTTTACTTTTTTTTTCTGGATCATTGCTTGCAATTCTAATATTAACAAGAGCATTTGAGTCTTTCCAGTGGTGCAGATCTGTAAACAACGAAGTCTTGGCATGTTTCGGCGTCCATGAAGATTTAGTAATTTTTAGTCAGGTTGGCGGCGGTATGTGGATTCCGCCATTATATGCAGGTCGTTCGTCAGCTAACGGCGGCAAACCACTATCTATGAAACGGCTCCCCTAGCCTAATCATGAAGACGCTCCTAGGGTACGCACAATGTGCCCTCATCTGTACATGTCGCCCACAGAACGAGCCCTGGTGGATCAAGTCGAGCAGAAGCGTTTAGAGCTCGAAAAGTCGCCTTTTGTGGCAGGATTGTTCCGAATTCTCAAAAGTTTCCAGCTGAATGTCGACAAAATCCGCTTTATAGCCGTTGGAAACTTCGGCATCGACAATATGAACGTCGAATACCAAACAGCGCTCGTATTGCTCATGCGAGACCGGTTTAATGCAAAAGAGATCACAGCGTGGGATCCGAACTTCAAGAAGCGCGACCTATGTGTTCTGAGTGAATTGGGGATTCATGTGGTCAAGAATGATCCCAAGCCAGACTCCAACACGCTGTGGTTTGCTCCACATGCGCCTTACTACCTAGAACCGGAGCTGCTGACCCGGATCGGGAAAAACGTATACATTGGTAATGACCTCAATTTAACTACAGAAAATACAATGCGTGATGCAAAAGCCTGCGAGCCTTATCGTGTCAATGCCAAAGTCGTTGCTCTGAAGGTCAAGCCAAAGGATTCATATAGGGAAGCATTCAAGAACACGGCTGTGCATCAGTTATCGTTGGTAGAGCCTGCTCCTGTTGGGCGGAAACAGCGCTACATCGCAAAGACAAGAGAAACTGTGCGGATCAAAACAGATCACCTTGGATCGCTTTCTATTGCAGCGGCAAACACAAGACAGGGTCAAGCTGTCTGAGACCAAACTTGTCAGCATCTAGAATGCTCAATGCACACAGCGCCAGCGCTGTGTGATAAGGGTCTGCATGACCACCCGGTGTTTTCCAGAATCCACCTAGCATGTCATCGTACCCAGTGTTGACCAGGAAGTTGATAGCCTCTGCTCTTGCATTCTCGTTCGACTCGAAATCAAGGCACTTGAGTGTGCCCAGAGCCCAAAATGAATAGCATACGTCGGCCGGTTTATTGGGACGCCCATTATAGCCGCCCTCGTTAGTTTGTCGTTGTGAAAGGAACTTCATGAGCCTTGTTCGGGATGAAATTATGTCAGTTGCATTGTGCATCCTCAGTGCTGCCACTGCACAGTAGGTCAGTCCAAGATGCGATTCCTCTTCGGGCGAGTCTCCCATTCCACCCTCATAATTTTGACAGCTAATCATATAATTTAATGATTCCTCTACCCAGCGTGAAGTCGTTTTGTTTTCTATCAAATCTTCATCTTTATTATCGGCAATTTGTTCTTCGAGGCATTGATCATTTAAATCCAGTAGTTTCAGAACTGCATGTGCCGCGTACGAATGCCGGATGCTTGCTTCTCCATTTCCCATAGTGCCCTTGAACAGACCATTTGGGAGCTGGCATTGCGGTATGAATTCACGAATTGCATCGCTTTGTTCTTTAGAAAGTGGGGGGAGGCCCAGCATGTAGCGCATGCCTAAGCAGAAGTATGTCGATGGAAGGTGTGCATATTTGCTCTCGTCTTCACCCGATCCACCGTATGATAGCGATCCTTTGTAACCGTTGCCGACCCAGAGCTGATCGATGTAACTGGCAGTTTCCACGTCAGGAGCGGGCTTGCCAAGAATATGCAGACCCAGCATGCCGAAGAATATAAGGGAGATATGGCTGGCGTCGTATTTTTCATAGGCGGTTGGGATAAGAATCAGCGATCGTCCCAAAAACCGCGCAGTTTTGTCATTATTAAAGCCCATATGCGTGTGCGATCCAGATCGAGACCTTATTTCCCGAAGCTGCTCCTGCCTGAGAGGTTCTCTCAGACCCAGAGCTTTTCAGTGCGTTTAGATGAGGCATTAGACATGCCATATGATGTCCAGCCATTGTGGGCCTCTGCCCTAGGCTGCGGAATTACAACGATACCCTCCCAGCGTCACAATACCCTTAGCATTTAGGATATAGGCAGGGGCCACTCTATCTGGGACAAGCTCACTGTATTTGGTGCTAGGTGGAGGCTAGGGCGCCACGAGGGGAAAGGTCGAACCATTCCGGACACCAGTTACGGCGAAAACGGTGCCGCCGTTCTCTTCCTAAGCAGTTCAATGCATCGTCCCTTGGGGCACAGTGCTTATGCACCGTTGAACCTCAACTTCTTTTAGTGATCTCTCAGCAACAGGACCGGCGAGAGAAGGTAACTCATTCACACTCCAAGATTTAGGAACAGACGGTTGCAAGCATAGTTATTGACGAAGAAATAATAGCTTGTTTTTGTTTAGACAAAGAAAAGCCGCTGAGATCGACGTGGAGAGCAAGAAGACGAAAGACGTAAGACAGTGTTGTACTTTTCGCTTATCTGACACGAAGACCGTAGCATCAGTTCAGACACAGTCACAACAGAAACAGAACCAGATAGGAACCCATCAATAATAGCAAGATGTCAGGAGCACAATATCCACCGAGTGAGGTCATTGACTGGTCGATTTTTAGCCAGATCCTCATGATGGACGAGGACGAAACAGAGCGCGATTTCTCGAAGTCCATCGTCGAGAATTATTCCGAACAGGCAGAGTCAACCTTTGCTGACATGGATACCGCGCTTGAGATCAACGACATTCCCAAGCTCATGCGATTAGGCCACTTTTTAAAGGGCTCATCTGCCTCGTTGGGCCTCATAAAGGTCCAGAGCACGTGTGAGGAAATCCAACACGTCGACACATCCGAAGAGCATCCCGCTGATCTCATAGCTCGAGTCAGACAAGAGTATGCTGAAGCAAGACTATGGCTCGTGCGATTTTTTAACCCCGAGTAATGATATGTCCTCCGACGAACCACAATTTTCATGAAGCAGGCAAGAAGTTTCTGAGTGACTTTCTTTGCATTAATTTTTTTTATTTTTTATTTTCATTTTCCTATGTACCACATATCTTTTGACCCAGTTATAATTAATGCGAATTCGTGAATGCTTATTTGTATTTAAATAAATACGGCTAACCGTCTTCGAGCTCAGGTTTGAACCGGCCAAGCCAGCCGCCTTTGACAGACTCCGGGAGATACTGCTGGCGAACGGGGCCTTTGTAGTTGGGATTATACTTGTAATTGTGTCCATAGCCAGTTTCTTTCATGAGTTTGGTTGGTGCATTCCGGAGGTGCATCGGAACGGGAGCTCCGCTCACACTTGGCACGTTTCGAATCTCTTGGCGCAAGGTGCCCAATGCTTTATAAACTTCCACGCTCTTTGGAGCGCGTGCAAACTTCACTGCAGCGTGCGCAAGCATGACATCGCACTCAGGCATGCCCACCTGCTGTACCGACGTGTGTACAGCCACGGCGAAGGGCAAGCACGAATCATCAGCGAGGCCAATGTCTTCGCTGGCAATGCGCATCAGTCGACGACTAACGTAGAGTGGATCTTCACCTCCTTCAAGCATGCGTGCCAGATAGTAAAGAGCCGCATCAGCATCAGACCCACGGACGCTTTTGTGGAATGCACTAATCAGGTCGTAGTGGAACTCACCGCGCTGGTCGTACACCATTGAATGCTGTAAGATCAGTTTCGGATCCGCACCAGGCGGTAAGTGCCGGACTGTTTCAAGCATATTCAGAGCCTGTCGTGCATCTCCGGTGGCTGAAGCGGCCTCAACAACCATATCAATGACAGCTCGTGGAATCTCAGGGGTACCAACGTCATTGTCACCTTTAGCTGCACGCTCTACAATTTGTGTCAATTCGTCTGTGGACAATGGCTGCAGCACAAATACGCGCATTCGACTGAGCAGAGCACCGCTGAGCTTAAAACTTGGGTTTTCAGTTGTGGCTCCAATCAATGTAACATCACCCCTTTCAACGCCTAAAAGCAACGAATCCTGTTGGCTGCGGTTGAACCGATGGATCTCATCAAGAAACAAAATGGTTCGACGCCTCATGAGCTGCCAATCCTTGCGAGCATCATTCATGATCCGCTTCACGTCCTGTGATCCTGCACTCGGAGCGCTCAATTCGATGAATTTTGCCTGCGTTTTCTTGGCGAGCACCCGAGCCAAACTCGTCTTTCCAACGCCACTGGGACCCCACAATACCATTGAGGGTAACACCGTGTTGGGAGTACGCAGGATTTCCGTAAATATGCCATGCGGTCCCATCAAATGGGACTGACCAATGTAATCGTCCAGCGATTGCGGCCGCATTTGCTCAGCCAATGGTGCAAGCTTGAGGCGCTTGTTTGACTGTGCAGAATTTGTAGAGTTCGACTGTGGGGGCTTGCCACCATCAGTATCAGACTGGGTTGAGACTGATGTGTCTAAGTGAGGTGTTGGACTTGAAGGAGGTATTGGTTTTGGAGGCGAATCCTCCTTCATCGGAGTCGATGCGGGGCTAGAAATAGAAGAATACTCGACTTCCTCTTGTGAAGGTTTTCTTTTCACGGGTTGCGAAGTCGTGGGAACCGAATCTTTAGCTGCGTCCTTACTGTCATCTTTTGTCAGAAATGACCACCGTTTATTTTTCGGCCGGAATTTTGGACATCCCTTATCCAGATGCACATTAATATTCGATTCTGATGCTGCTTCTCCACAGATTGGACAAGTCAGCATTTTGAACTGACCAAATTGCAGACTTGTTATTGTTTAGAGACCAAGTAATTTTGTGGCATCGGGATCACGACGCGAAGCTCGATCTCCGTGGATCAGGGTTAAATAAAGATGCAGGTACTTACAACCGCTGTAACTGATTAACGAGCTTGTTTTGCTATCGTCAAAATTTGAATCATTCTCATTTGAGAAGCCTACTCCTTAGAAAAGCTCATAGTAAACGGTGAGCAAGTCCTAATTGTAGATAGTTTTCCACTCATTAAAGGCCTCTAAGTTTATTTTTCAAGATAATTGTCATTAGGAAAAAGTAGTTTCTCAAGCTCTACGGAAACGAGACAATTCGATTAAGAATATTAAATTTGTCACACATTGTCGAATACTCAACGATATTTGCAGCTGGTTGACGCACAGATCGATAGTCAAAGTGGTTTCAACAGGGTAGGGCACGCGATTCTCCAGGAGCTGTCGTGGGCTTAAGCGTAAACATTGTGCAACTCTAGAATCATTTGTGAAGAAGCCGCGGTCCTTTTCGATAGATCAAGAGAGGACTCTTTTTGCTGGAGGCGTCAGTGTCAATAATGGAATTGACTATCTGGGCTCACGAGGCATCAGATCCCGAGGTCTATGTTGATCCAGCATTACTGAATGCGTCAGAAGGAGATGTCTCCGAACTATGGGTGCCACAAGCCTCAGCAGACCGGGATCACAATGGCGCGTCGAGCCGGTCCCGATTTTCAGCACGATCTGAGCCAACCAATTTGAGAAATGCAGCTCAAGCAAATAGAAACCAGCAGCAACAACAGCAGCAGCACCATCATCACCGGGGTGAGCGAAGGAATCTCTATTTTCACATTAAGAAACCCAAGGTCACTAAATCGACTTCATTACCAACCATCTCTGTGAGTTCAACCGTTTTGGGAATATTGGGCATCCGTCCTCGATCCCAAGTAAAAGTGAGGGTATTAAAGCCGCACCAATTGAAGAAGACTGAACTGGATGTGGTCGAAGTACACTTTAAGGGAGTCTACCTGACAAGAAATGATCATTATAGAATAGGAAAAAGCATCAATGGACGTTGTGTACATAGCGGACAGCGCATCAAATACTTGAACGACTCAACTCGGTTAACTGTGGAAGTGCTGTTTCGAGGCGGCAAGAAAAAGTTCAGCGGCGTCATTGGAGAAGATACACGACTGATTTTCCGAAGTGACAGCGCTCGTATACTGATTTTCATTCATATGACTGCCGAGATGTGGAACTTTGATGAGACTGGTGATATTATGTTCCACCGGCTTGTGAACAGTTTCATTCCCGAAATGTTACATAAATGGCATGATCAAGGAGATTCACATTTAGTGTCACTAGTGTTATTCACATCAGTGAGCGAAAATGCATTCTCTAAAAGAAACTATGAGAGCAATGGAAAGTCTAAATCTGATTCGGAAAGCGGTAATCTCCGTGCCGGTGTACTTGAGAAGGAAACACATAATTTCTATCGCGTAGTTGTGGATAGCACTCCGATTTCTCGGTGGTCAGATATCATGAGCACCTTGCGTTATGAATTTGAAAGATTCCCGAAGGAAGTCTTGGAGGACCCAGAAACCCACGAGATCAGAGGATATTTCTTACCCAGTTCAAAATCTAATATTTTGGAAGCACTCTCTTTAGCAACAACCTTGCTAACTAGTAAATTCGTAGATAGAGATCTATGCCGCACCGGTGTGCAGGCTATGGTGGCCACAGCAGGTCAAGCGTGTTTTGATGTAGATCTCAGCGATTTGTGGCAACTGTCAAGAAGACTACTTGGTGTTGAAATTGGCATTGAATTAGTCTGTCTAGCCCGCCCGCCTTTGCACGTCACACCTCTATTCAGAGCATTATTGAATAATGAAGGTGAGAATAGGAGTATCGAGCCATTTAGGCTGGTCTTTGTTGTTCCAAAGTGGATTAATATGTCGTTCTGGAGTACCACTGATAGAAATTTGAAGCAATGGATCCCGCGATGTCGTATCTATGATCTGCAGACCGTTAGTCTCATTGATAATGATGCCAAGTACCTTGGACTAAAATCTTTTGGCTTTGAGCCAAATGAAATTAACAGCAAGTTTATGCGTCATTTTGATGCTAATGTTTTCAAATCTGTGGAGATGATCGAATCCCAGCGAAAAATCGAAATGACAGCTAAAACTGCGAACTCGCTTGAGCTGCGGCCAAGAAACAATAGTCTTCATGAGCGAAGTACAGCAATGGCCATTACAACCAAGGCTCTTGCCACGCCTACAGTAACCATTACTCAATCGTCGTCACCTGCAAGCGGTGGTGAATCAACCCCTCCTTCCCCCACGGTATCATTCCAGCAATCAAGGAACTTTAGTAATAAGTTTGCGAGCTTGAGGCCATCCATTGCGTCGTTTGCTTCGAGCAACAATTACAATACTCATAACCATCTACACTCAGAAACAAGCACGATCAGAAGCGTACACACATCGTCTGCAAAGCAAACGCTGGGCGCGTTGCTCAAAACGTATGGAGATGCAACGAAGAAAAGCTCTCCAAATAACAATGGTCTTAATAATAGCAATGGCGACCTTCGACAGAATACCCCTCAAAACAGTCATAACAGTGTATTGGATCATCAGTCGAATAGTTTCGAAAGTGAAGCTATTGCAGATACCCACCATCTCCTGTCGTCAGATTCTCCTCCTAATTTGAATGCTCCTATTTATATCGAAACACCAGCGTATCCTGAACGTCGTGATTCTAAAGTTGGTAGAGCGAGCCTTAAACTGTCATCGTCTCTAGGCCGTCACAGCGGAACTTCGTCATGGGGACACAGAAGCTATGGAGCGTCCCCAGATCATGATAAGTTCGCATCAAGGTCTCCTAATATGGGCGATGGTGCTACCATGTGTGACACATCACATCCAGAATTAGAAACAACATCCATGTGGCGAGTACTACCGAATCCCGCGGTTGTAGATAACCCGTCTCGTGTAACTGCGTACGGTCGCTGGGCTAATGTTTACCCGCCAAAGATACGTATTGACGGAGTTAGTTGGCATTCACTGAAGTCCCCAGCATCGCTCCCTATAACCAGCGAGAGCTTTGCTACGTTGGCTGCATTCAAAGAGCAGTATAAATTCCAATTTTACGATGTCGCTGTCGACAGTGAAGAAATATCACTTCCACAGCTCCTTGACGAGATGATTGGCCTACGGCTGCAAATGGGATTTCAGATCGCCGTGGGCCCTAGCATCAGAGCGGTTGAGGCATCGTTCCCTCGCGGTAATCCTAACCGAGTAGTAGCTATAGTGCCTCGAGACTCCAAAGAATGCATTGGAGTACGAGTTTATATGACAAGAATCGGCTTAATTCATCGTTTAGCCGTCGATGACGATCGTTTAATCAATGTGAGACTCTATACTTGGATCGAGCGCAATGCAAAGCGATTGAGTTGTGCGGCTAACAAGGGTCGTCACGAAGAGGTAAAGGTCAAAACAAAGTACGGTGACCGTTATCAGAACATCAACAAGCGATTCCTTGACTTGGGAGTTGAACGACTGAATTGGTCAATGTTGGATCAGCAAGTGAGCGGTGCGGATGATCCGTTGCTTTATCCCTCAAGCGCCAACACACAAAGCTTGATCACAATTCGGTATGTATTACTGCCAACTGCCATTAATAATGTTCCCGGACATGATACTCTGACTGCAGAAGAAGGTCGCGTCGAAGGTATCACGAGGATGGTTAGAACTCTTCTTAGACATCGCGAAGCAGGATCAATAGATTCTGACTTCATTGTACATTACTACACGGGAACATTGTCTAAAGCGATTGGTGAAATAGTGTCGGATTCCAGTAGTAGCTTGGAAGCAAACCGACTAAATAAATCTATTTCATTAGCTGACCTCGCTGGTGAAATGCAAGGTGCGATGGGGTTGCGTTTCAGAGATAGACGTTGGCATTGGAAACATTTCAAACAAGTATTCACCGGTCATGACTTCGTTATCTGGTTGCTTAAGACGTTTGAAGACATCAATACAACTGAAGATGCTGAGCTTTATGGTGCGGACCTGATGAAACGCGGTCTGATCCGACATCCAGAAGACCGCCATCCATTTTTGCACGGTCACTACTTCTATGCACTAACACCTGAGTACCAGAATAAACATGGCTCAGAGACCTCCAGCATCAACGAGTCCAGTGACGACGGTATTATTTCATCTGGGCTTCACCCAAGTATGAGTAGCGGAACTAATACTGCGCACGGTAATGATAGCTCTGGTTCCGGATCTGGCAAAGGAAGTGATTCAACAAAACCTTCAGCTTCGGGGAATTCGTCTAATTCAAAAAGCGAGAAATCTAACTCGTATAGAAACCATGAAACGGCCCGTGCAAAAGTGCATGTATCTGACTCGTTTGTCATTAACGTCGACCCTCGTAAGATCAGCGGCCGACCTGAACGTGCCAAAGTCAGTATCGACAGAGTTCATAATCCCAAGAACGCTTTCCATATAATTGTTGAATGGCTAAGTGCTACACCAAGACTCGTTGATGATTTGTTCAGCGGCATTGGCCGGATGGTTTCTCAGTACGGTCTAAGATTAGTACAGGTTCCTATCACTGACGTGTCTGGATCAATTGAAGATTCTCCCTTCCGATCTTCCATGATACTCGAGCTTAATGTAGATACCAAAGACGATGCTGAACTTAGATGGTTCCGACACTATTTGCTGCTGCAAGCAGGTTATGTTCTGGATATTCACGATAGAAGGGATATCACAAATGATCAATACGAGGTATTGTTCTTATGGGGCAAGCTACGTTCTGCTGCGTCTCAGTATATTCATAATAGCGGATATGTGCTTGCCCAGGTTGCTGACGAACGGCACTTGTACGTTACCGCAAATACACTGCATGTTTCACGAGCTGTGTTAGCTGGAAACTCAACAATAAGCGCTGATGGCCAGTCTGAGATTATAATGGACCAGCTGAAGGCATTGTGCTCCGATAAGGAACGGTTGGAGTCCATGCTCGTTGAAGCACGCCTTGCCCGCCATCAGAAACATGGAGGTGCGAGCGGCCAAGTGGCTTTAACAGCCATCAAGAGCGAGGCTGCTGCACAGCATAGCCATGCTCCGAAACATGATGACAAATGATATCTGTAAATAAGTTTTGATGTATGTACATTATTTCTGTACTGTTTAATTTCGTGAAAAACGTTTCTACTAGTCTAGCCCAATCTCTGAGCAATCTTGATGAGATCAGCAAGCACACCCATAGCAGTGACGGCATCACCAGCACCGGCACCCTGGATGATCAAAGGCGAAGGATAACGCTCGCTCTGGATGCTGAGCACGTTGTCGGAGCCCTTCAGGGAAGCAAAAGGGTGGCTGGTGGAGTACTCCTCAATACCGACCTTGACCTTCTTGTTCGGCACATCGATCTTACCGACAAAGCGGAGAACCTTACCGTCACGAGCAGCTGCATCCTTGCGATCGGCGATCTGCTGGTCGTACTTAGCCAAGTCAGCCAAGAAAACGTTGGCAGAGCTTGCAGACTCAAGGGGCTTCGGAATCAGA
This sequence comes from Starmerella cellae, assembly GCA_030579775.1. Taxonomy (NCBI): domain Eukaryota; kingdom Fungi; phylum Ascomycota; class Dipodascomycetes; order Dipodascales; family Trichomonascaceae; genus Starmerella; species Starmerella cellae. Next base: position 227,585 of record JAKTRQ010000008.1, read on the forward strand.
CTCTCGACTTCGAAACTCGTAGGAGACTCAATCTCCAAACCAGCAAGACGTCCCAAAATAGTGACCTTCCGGGCAACATCAAGACCGTTCAGATCCTCACGGGGATCGGGCTCAGTGTAACCCTTGGCCTTAGCATCCTTGACGATGTCAGAGAAGGCAGCAGCACTGGGCTGGCTGAACTCGTTGAAGATGTAGGAAAGAGTGCCGCTGAGAATACCCTCGATTTGCTGGATCTTGTCGCCCGTAGCGATGAGATCCTTCATGCTGCTGATAATGGGCAAGCCAGCACCCACAGTAGACTCGTGGTAGACCAAAGCAGGGGCCTTCGGCTGTTGGAGCTGCTTCCACAACTCCAAAGAGCTCGAGAACGCCTTCTTGTTGGGAGTCACAATGGAAACACCGCGATTTGTGAACTCAGGGTAGGCCTGAGCAAGATCCTCGTTAGAGGTGTTGTCAACAAGCACAGCCGGAACGGGAGATTCTGCAAGGAACTTCGCGATCTCGAGCGGAGAAAGCGGACCAGAGTTGCCCTCGAACTCACCGTTCGCCTTAGCGATCTGTGCAAGGGGGAGGGGAAAGTAGTCCTTGGAGATCAAAGCCTTAGATGAACGGGCGACCAAAACGAGTGCGATTCCGTACTTCGAAGCAATGGGCTCAAGCTGCTTCAAAAAGCATGAGCCAACCAAACCGGTGCCAACAACTCCAATGTTAATTTTTGACATTTCCTCAAAATTCTACTGCTCGATGTTTTTTTTGTAACAATAAATATTATATACAAGATGTTTGTGATCGCTTCAGGTATACATAGCCGTAAACATGGGGCAGTAAGCGGATGCGTTAGTACACGTGACTGTTTACCGTTGAGCAGATCCACCGTGCGCATACATTTCGACAAAGCAACATAAAGTTATTACTAGTAATAATAACCTAGTACTTACGTGCCTTATCAATATCGGAGAAATACATTTGATAGGTCCGGGATATTAGGCACTCTATTTTTTTTTTGACAGCTAGCTGACACCAATCTTAGTCCTACATTAAAGCATGTTGAAATATCTACGCAATGTCAATCAATGGCGAGCATCGAGCGATCTCGTCGTAATGGGTAATCAATCCGCAGACATGGACTCATGCTGCTCAGCTATTTTGACTGCGTACTTAGTAACGACACTTATTGGCTGCAAGAGCGTTCCTGTGATCCAGATCGAACGTGATGATATGAGACTTCGCAAAGATATTATATTCGTCTTTCGCAGTCTTGGAATTGATGAGTCTTGGCTGTTGTTCAAAGAGGACATCAATCTCACTGATTCCACCCCACTATTCCTTGTCGATCACAATGCACAGACCATGCCTGGAACTCCCATTGCAGTGATTGACCACCATGCAATTGAAGATGTTAATCGTGATCTCAGTCATCTGTCACCTCGCAAGCTCGTGAAATCCGGAAGCTGCATGAGTGCCATTGTTAATTACTTTGGAAATGTCGACACTAAAGAATTCGAAAGCACCAATATATTCAAAAAGTTTGCGTCTTCAAATAGTAGCATTGTGTCCATATCCACTCAAGTAGCGCAGCTGTTTGAGTCTGATCCCGTTCTTGCGCCACTCGCTTTAGCTCCAATTGTACAAGACACTGGAAACCTTACGTCGAAAGTAGAACAGGAAGATATCGACGCAGTAGCATACCTAAAGAATTTGAATTCTACACTGAGTCTCTTTTCACCGTTCACTCAGTTCCCCACTATGAAGGAAGAGAAGCGCAATCTGGACGGGTTTTCTGCTGAAGACTTGTTGCGAAAAGACTACAAAAGATGGGGCGATATTGGAATTAGCTCTTTGCCTAAATTGTTTGAAAAATTGACCAAAAAGAATTTCGATGTGACAAATGCTATGGAGCAGTTCGCACGGAAAACTAATCTAAAAATTGCCATTGCCCTCGCCAGCGGTACTAAAGGGCCGGAAAAGACATATGTTCGTCAGCTTGCCATTCTAGCACCTATGGATTTTGACATTGCAAAAAATTGCCCTGACCTGCAACTTGAGCTCACTTCCGAACCGAAGACGAAAAACGGCACGTTTATTCGATATTACAATCAGCGTAACACGAATGCGAATCGCAAGGTTGTGGCTCCGGATGTGAAACGCCTATATGCTGAGTATACTAAGCAACACTAAGTACCACTAATCAACTATATAATGCTCAGGCTCCAGCCATCCATCGATTGCACGCGGGACGGAAGTCGTTGATTTCTTCCTTCTAATGTATTTCGCAATGTATTGAGTGCTGCATCTGGAATTGTTACAAATTCTGGATCAGGCCTGTTGTCAAGCAGATATGGGGATGATTTTGTGTCTGCATACAATACTTTCATTCCATCTGGTATTACTTCGGTGTTGCCGATGATGCAGCTTGTGTGCGTATTGAGGATCCAGACAGAGAAAGTATCATTTATCGTAATCGTGTAAATAGCATGGGCATCTACTAATTCCCGAAGCATTGGCCGCATCACCGACATTACAGATTCACCGAGATCCCACTTCCAGAACTTCACTGACCCTGAAGGGGGCTCTGGTTTATATATTGTCGAAAGCAGGTCCAGCCCGCCTTGACTGAGATCAGAAGCATGGACAAGATAGTGAGTATCAGAATAATATGCTAGCCCAGATTGAGCATGAAATCCGTTAAGCGCGAGACTGTACAGACTTTTCTCCGTAACCTTATGCTCATGTTTATGCCCGTTCTCATGCGGCTTATGACAGTGCCAAGCATCCATGAGTTCTGCCCAATAGTCAGATGGAAGTGGCTTCCAAGTTACTTTAGCATCCTGCGATACCAACGGAACTCCATTCCCTAGAGAAGGTGCCTCGAATTTGGGGGTTGTGACTAACTCATGATTGTGATTGTTTCGGGATGCTAAAGGTAGTCTCACACGAAGGGATTTTAGATCACCTGTGCGTCGAATAGGCTTTACAATATCCGGTAATTTAACCAATATAGGTGTTTCTGATGAGGGTATGTGTAATTCAAGACTTCCAAGGCCTTTGTATCCGGGATCATTATATCTCTTTTGAGTCTCGTCAGGGGATACCGATAGAGTTGCATTTTCATGGTGTTCTGATTCAATTGTCAGACTTATATGAGTCAAGTTACGCACCTGCTCAGCGAAATACCACATCTAGTCTTTTTGAATAAATTTTGAGAATTTTTATAATGTAGCACTTTAAGTCAATAGATGTTTCATTTCGCTCTACTTTGACTGTGCAGACGAAATCCAACGATAAGTTTCAGATTCCGCTGTTGACAACCTTAGGGTTTGTGCAAGGCGCATTATCACATCACCTGTTCCTTCTGATTGTGCACACCATGTGATAAATGTAATAGGGGTTGTATATACTATTCAAACTACTTAATGTTAAATTACGCCAACTTATAATCCTGCTTGCCAAAAATGCATTGCAATGACATAAATGAGTTGCTATAGAGTTTAATAAACAAAACAATCGGACTCAATGATATCCTGCAAAGTGCTCCGTTTGGTAGAGATCTCTGAATAAAGATTGAATGCCTCGTTGATCCTCTCTTCCTTAATTTGGAATCCATGCCAAGGGCGAGCGTCATCATTTTCAACATCAATATATCTGAGATTCTCATGCTCCTGAATGACATCAGCCTCCGCTACCTCAGCACGTAATCTCGAAATCCTGGACGCAAAGCTCCAAATGTTTGCACAGGCTCTTCTCGGACGTACACGCCTTCTTCTTTCGAATCGTTTCTGCAGACGAATATTCTTCTTTCTCTTTTTCGGCAGCGCAGCCCATTCTAAAAGAACCCGCGCCTTCGTCTCTATCTGCTCAACTTCAACGCTGCGGCCAGTCTCCATTGCATGTGTCATATGATCGTGAATATACTTCAGTAAGTCCGCACGATCCTTCATGTTGCTATGAAGCCGCATGATGTGACGCTTTAGAGCATCAACACGGCTTAACACAGCACCACAGTATGCACAGGCCTCGGAGTCGGCATGATGCTGTTGGAAGTGCAATTTCAGCTTTTCCTTACTCTTGAATTTTGCCTTGAAAAATGCACAGTTTGGGTAACAACACACGAGGTTCATCGGTTTCTCATCGGTCGTCTGATCATCGGGGACTGCGTCAGCGTCGTAGAACTTTCCGGTTTCATCATACACTTTCAAGGCTTCGATTCTGGGCACAACAGATGGGGTCTCTGCCCAATCAGGATAATGTCCCATTGTTGCTGCATAAATGAGGGGATTCTTCAGCGGCCCCATTGCAAAGAATGTTCGCATTGTATCAGTGAATGTCTTTGTAGTGTTGAAGGTACGTGTGAACTCTTTCATGACTGCGGCATTCTGGATCATTGTCGTGACGAGCGGCATCTTGTACCCGCGGTCATGCTTCTGTTCACCATGGCTAGAGAATCGCATCATGTGAAGAGGCGTTTCAGTGTTATGCAGCTTGAATGCTCTGAATTTCGATATTTCCGCCTTATCTGTCCACAGCAGTCGTGAAGCCGTAACAGTTATGTCTTTTCCATATAACGAACGCTCCAGTACCAAGTCATTGATGATACTATTGTTGCTGCTAGCTGCAGTTGATGGAACGGATCTAGTCAATGCCGAAGTAGGTTTCGACATCGGACGACACATTGCAAACATTTTCCGCAATTCTTCAGGACTCTTCAAGGGTGCAGATTTGAGAGGCCCCTCCTTCGTGAATGCTAAGTCGTCGCCACATGATCTCAGCAGCCGTGCCGCCCTCGTCTCAAAATCAGACGCTGGCTCAGCAGCCGTGGCCTCTCTAACCGCTTCCTCGTAAACGCTGTCGGGCATGGGAACATCATTGCTGAGGTTCTCCCTAGCTGTGGGCAATGGTAGCTTCCAAAGCTCTTGTGCTTGCGAGCTGCCTGCCTTTGCTTGTTTGTTACCTTCTTCAACGCGCTTAGATTGAAGCTCCAAATCAAATGCAGAATCATTTGTTCTTATGTCCCCAAAGATGTCCTGAAGATTGAACCCGTCATCAGACACTACACTATCGACGGCAGGGATGAAATCAGGTCCTGTGTTAAGTGCAGTATGACTACTAGGTACATGTGTTTGGTTCGGAAACATGGAGTTTACACTCGCCACATGTGTGGAATTTCCAAAAGCGAAAGGAGTGGGACCTGTCGCTTGAGGGTTCCCGAGCGTACTGGGTGGCATGGGGATCGGCATGGGGATTGTGCCTGTATAAGCCTGGGCCTGTGCCGGAGCTTGGAACTGAGCCTGATCCGGTTCATGCGGGTTCAGAGTACGGCGTTTCTTAGCTGCATGTCCCACTGGAGCCGCCGTACTCTTGGGCGGATTGAGATCCACTTGGAACTCGTTTAGCCCATGTTCAAACTCCAGCGGACCTTTTCCCGACTGTTTCTTTGCTTTTGATCGCGGTGCGGAGGATTGTCTCCTTTGATTCTGGGCTGCAGGCTGACTGCTTGAAGCTGGTTGGCTAGTTGAAGCCGGTTGGCTGCTTGAAGCTGTTTGCTGTAGCTGTTGTTGTTCTGGATCTTGATGCTGTTGTTGCTGCTGTTGGCTAGTTGATACCTGGTGTTCGGCAGCAACGTTGTTTGCAGCATTGGTCTGTTGTGTTTCTGCGATCACAGGTGGCGCAGAAGCACCCTCCATGGAGTTAAGTTCCGTAACACGGTCGCCATCAATGTACTGAAGGCTGGGATTGGGCTGGAGTTGGAAGTTGCCGGATTCGTCCATCACCATCATGAACTGGTTGCTGTTGTTGTCGAGGACAACCGGAAGCTGAGCCATGTGAAACTGAGACATGTCGATCTGTGAGGTGTAGCGAGTGAAGTCTGCGTTGAGCTGTTGCTGCACACTCTCAACAGAACTCAGTGGGGGCTGAGGCTGACTCTGCACGGGTTCTTGCTCAGTTGTTTCGGGCTCAGCAACTGCTGCGGTGTTTGCATCTCCACCGTGGGCTCGCTCATAGTCAGCAATAATATCAGCAAACGCCGTCAAGTCGTCCGGACCTTCGTGTTCATCAATATCGCCAGGCATTCGGTTCCAAAATGGGGCAGGTGCGTCGCTCCAATCCTGGTTCACAGCACTCTGACAGTACGGCATTCGTTCACGCTCGTCCCGGATAAACAAGGCCAGAGCAACCCTCTCGTTGCCATACCTATGCAGATAATATCGGAACGCCTCGGACTCACGGAACCTAGGATGACCCGAGATGTCTTCAGGTCTTCTCAGAATCCTCTCTTCCACCCGAGCTACACTGTTGTTCCGCCCAGCATTGCCGTGACCACGCAAGTTATGGAAGAAAGAACTCTGATCCAAACTCAGGGTGACTCCGGTGCGAGCAGACAGAGATCTAAACCGTCGCGGAATCTCGGCCGGGGTCTCCGAAGGGGCCGAGGATACCTCCGGGTTTTGCGAAGCAGCGTCCGGAATATGAGTAGGGGCCGTCTCGTCATGCGTAGGGTCGGTTTCGAAGCTGTCATCATAGATATGCTGCGGTTGCACATAGCTACCCCCGTTATGGGAGTCCGGAGGGGGCTCTGTGGGGAATTGGAGAAGAGAAAGCTCATCATGACCGAAGTTTCCACCGAAGGCATCGTTGTATGTTCCCTCCGATGCCTCGGTTTCCTCAGCAATGAGGGAGTCCACACAGCTGGGCTGCATATCAAAGTCGTCGTCAGAAGAATTCATGTTAATTTCCATGCTGGAATTGATGGGTATTTTTATAGAAACTATAAGGCAATTGTATTTTCAGTGGCTGCAGTATATTTCTATTATCTTGACGAACGAGGAGGCATTATGCAGAGCTCATGCAGACGGACCCTGAACCCACGTTGACGAAATTGGGTACACATAGATTAATATGCATAATGATTACCTGCCCTCTGGCCACGCTAGAATCGGGGGTGGCCGAACCGATGTTTTACACAAAATATACTCATATGGGTGGGTTTAATTTACTCCCGATACTTTTTTCCACTAAGGCCGACGACGTGCCGAAGAGCATCCTCTCATGCCGCCTGCTGTGCATTTTGGAAGGGGGTGTGTGGCTAAGGCAGACTGTATGCACCATGGCCATACGGCTCAGCATGATACCCTGCATTGACCTAGCCACATCTCTGGCGCTCGCGATCTAGCCTCGCATCACATAACATGTGAGGAAGGATGGCTTCTAATGCCGGGAACTCGAGTACTTCTATGCCTTAGGAGAGCGGTGGAATCCCGAAGATGCTAAAAATATATTGCGGGCCAGTCATTAAATATTGAGCTTTGAACAAAGAAGAAGACTCTTGACAGCCTTATGCATGCAGGCGCAATGACGCCTCCAGGTATAGAAAAACGTGGTATTTTATGTAAAGCTAAGCCTGCAATTTATTAGAGAACCATGTACAAAATCTTTGGTCTCGAGCGTGCGCCTAATGCAACAAGCAAGAGATTCGTACATACAGTAAATGGTTTTATCTGTGATTGTCACTGTTTGTGAACCCGTATCTTGTCAGTTGAGGGTTGGTAGGGTTTCGGGTATATCCCGCTCAGATTTACAGTGACATGCGAGGTTTCCTCGATTGTTTGGTCAAACCCCATTTGTATGACAGATGCAGCACGGAATTATTGACACAGCTCAGCATGTAGTTGGTGGAATTTGTGAAATTGAAGCCTAGGCGCCGGGTCAAGTATTATCTATGTATTCTCTCAGGAATTCCACTCCCCGAGACACGATAACTTGAGTTCGTTTTCGATACGATTGCACCGATCTATGACATTTTGTTTCTATTAATCCTTTGGGCAAGGGCGTTTCCTTGTATAAAACTCTTGATTTTGTTAATCGGGGGACCCTACGATAGATGCATATGCGTGATTAGGGTCACGCAGCGCATGGATTTCCTCATGGAAACAACGGTGCTGGAAACTTGAATTTACCGAAACCCGGATCCTCAACAGCCGGCGGGGAAAGCACATGCTTTTTGACATTCGCTAGATTACCCTAAGCCTTCGTGGTTGTGTACGTGTTTATTCCACACATGTATTTGTCTCAAATTTTACTTAGTGGGCTCAATCTACTCCTGGTGGCATCATGATTATCATTAGACCATGTTTTTATGGACCTGTGTGTTGATAATGATGCGTACTATAGATTCTGAAAATGGGCGGACATGTCGATGAAGGCGTCATTTAGGTTTTCTATTTCATAAGAAAGATTGAGCGATTTTATTCACAATTATTTATCATCGAACTAAACAGCCTCTCTATACTCTCCCCGCTCCGCTTACTCATCATTGGCGATTAAGAGACCGTGCAGAAAGCCGCATTGCCCTTGGAGCACAAGCTATAGAGAAAAATTTAGAACAAACTAGCTAATCAGAAAAATTTGCTTGTTCACTGATGTAAGTCCAATTGGGCGTCTTAATCATCTACGAGCGTATCAATGTACACGCAATTTGTTGTTTACATGTTGCATAGTGGTATAGCGGTGTACATAGTGATAAGCTCTGTTTCACAAGACCCTGTGCTAATCTTGAGGATTCGCTTTGTTTTCCAAAAAGTATTTATCAATTTTACAATTTTCAATTCCCAAACTGAACACAGGTTGTTAAAGCTCCTGTTTCCCCTTAAACGGGAAATCAAATTAGTAGTTGAAGAGTGTAAGGATGTCGCCAACAATGTAGATCAAGTTCCCTGCCCATACCATTCGCATACAGCCATTAGTATAATATATACACAACAATCTGTGAAAAGACGCGTTTGTCTGCGATGCCGTTCTCGGCTATCAATACATACGAACAAGAATTAAAACAACGCAATGAGAGACATACTCTGGAACTTCAGCTGGAACAGGCTATGGCCGTTTACCAGAAAGCCTTAGAAGCACAAACTGCTGGTGACTTTTCAACGGCCTTAGATGGATACCAGAAGTTGTTTGAATTTGATGTGCTGCAACCAAAAAAACTAGCGGCAAGCTATGAAGCCCATGGCGATATTACATCTGATATTTCGAAATTGTCTGAATCCAAAACCGCGTCCGAAGTTGCCAAAGATCAATTGGGGCCAGCAATCCGAATCCGAGCAATGGCCCTCAAAAATTTTGCTCTGCTCTTGCTGAATCAAAATGATATCTCGAACGCAATGGCAAATGAGGCACTTGCATATCTGGGAGAAGCTCTGTACTTGATAGGCACTGATGATCCCGACAAATTAGTGCTTCCATCCATGGCCCAAGTGTTTTGGGCGCTGGGATTCCGAAGATTAGCGCGGCTTACCTTAGAAATTCTCGTTCAGAGTGAGCGGAGTAGTGCATTAGAGCCTCTAAAATTATGGAAACAAAATAGAATCCAGGCGCATAGATTGTTTGGCCCACGAATGTTGCAGTTTTTGGAAAGTCTCGACTATATTGAAGCAGCGGATAAATCTGCACCGCTACCAGCATTCCTCACTCATTATAGCAATCTTCGAGAACTTGGTGAGGAACAACCAGATTTATCAGAATTTTTGGAATCTGAAAGCACGGTAGTTGTGTCCCTAGCAGCGAGATCATGGCATAGCTTAATCACGTCTTTGAACGATGCACTGAATGCAGCTAGTAAACGGTCGAAGCGTAAGGTCATTAGAGACAGCTACGTGTGGTCGTACAAAGACATGTGGGATGTGCAATTCGAAGGAATTCTGTTTAATCGACAGGGCACTGTCGAACTTCCAACAGCTGAGCAAGCAGCGGAAACTTCTGAGGAGCCGAAAGCAAAAGACGATGCCACACTTGAGGACACAAACACACACGATCGAGAACCACATGATTATAAGACCGAGGGACCACATACGCCACCGGATCAAAGCAGTATGATGATAATAGATGAACCGGAGAAACTTGACGCAAACGTGCAAGAAGCAAAGGAAAATGATGAGATTGAAGATGACCATCTGGAGGACACAAGCACTATAGACCAGTCAGCTAATACTGCACATGAAGAAGAGACTCAAAATCAAGACCGTCGTCACTCCGACGGTGGAAACGAAGATCATGATTCAGATACGTCCCCAAGAATTAGTGTTTCGGAAACTTCGAATGCAGCAAAATCAAACGCAAAACCTGTGATTCCAATATCGCCGGTTGTAGCATCTCCTGCAAAGCGCAGAAGAACGGAGAGAGTAAAACGATCGAGTCTTGCTTTGCCTGCTGATTTTGGTGTCACAGATGCCCAATTTGCTGCTCAATTCAACGCATACTTGGTGTTAGCTAACAATGACAAAACAGTGCACACTACATTCTATTCTCCAGCTAGTCTTTTTCTAGATACTAATCAGAAGCCATCTTCGGAGTTGGCTGGTGCTGCTGAACTGCGTGATCTTCTAACCGGCTGGGACTCACGCGAATCCAAGATTCTACTGATGGAAGCCGCAAGCGCTCGACCACAGAAGGGCGGTATTATGACTACACTACAAAAGGGTAATGTCAACGGTTCTGATCTGAGTGTGAATGATGGTAACGATGAGGAAGAAACTGAAGACCCTGTCGAAGAGGCTTTAAATGTGGATAACTTTGTCTCGTCTCATGAGCATATGCATATTCAACAAGTGAGGTGGTCATTAGCTAGCAATTTATTGGCACGACTCAGTTGTGGTGGGCATAGCCGACGATTCGGAGAAATTGTTTTTAATTTTGTTGACGAGCTTGAAAGTCTCCTGTATGAAAGGCGAAATTTCATGGCGGCACCTCTTCGAACAGCATTGTTCGGACTTTATGCCGATCGTTGGATTCAAAAGCATGATGATCAGAGTGAATTGAAACTTCATCGATGGAAATTAATTTCTTCTCTCTCTCCATCTCTAACGCATTCTTGGATTACCGCATTTGTGGATCAAGAAAGAGAACATGCCAGCCCGGAATCATCAATCTCTCAGTTCAATGATATCGTGAAAAACTTGGAACCAAAGGACGAAAATCCTCATTTGTTTTCTCACTTGAAAGAAATTCCACCTCTGAGTATAGCCAATGCCCAAATGCAAATTTCAAAATTCAAAGCTGCATCTGCATTTGAGCGTGTTTTAACACCATCGACTGATAGTAATTCGAAGACCACTACGAACGAAGAAGATATCGAACTTCTAGAGGCCATGTTGATGCCCGAGAACCATGCAAAGCCCTCTTTAACTTCTGATTCTGAATTTGAAGCCATTCAGAATTTTCTCAGCTATTCGCAGCCTCAATTCAAAATGGGACTTTGGTATTTGCTACTTGAGAAGTATGAGGCCCGTGGCAGCACGTCTGATAGTTTAACTGGGTTGACCAAGATCTTTATGGAAGCACAGGCTGCGTTTGCGAAAGGTGAGCCTCTTCTATCCACTCTCAGTGTGGCACACGATGTCGGCAAGCGACTGGTAGGCTTACTTCAAAGAAGTCCGGGTTTGTTACTCACAAACCTCAAAGCCGAGCAAGCACAAGAAATTCTGGAGGAGGTCCTTAAGTTGTTGCAAATCTTGCATCTATTCTTGTTATATGATGAGGCAGTGAATTCCAATTTGATGCAAAAGCCTGTTACACCTACTTGGGTAAAAGCAGCTAATAAGCTGCGAGAATTGGTCGTCATTTGGTGGACTTTATTCTACAAATTCTGGCTCTGCTGTGTTGATCCGAATATCTTAAAGACTCCAGAAGTTGCCAATGATATTCTTTCCATTATACATGAACGTCTAGGCCACTTGGGATACTGTGGATTAGCTGATGGTTGCTTACTTACTCTTCACATCTTCGAAATCAGTAGGATGGACTGGGATGGCAGTGCACTCGATATCTGTCAGTGCTTGAAATGCAAATTTGGACTCAATCTGACACTTTACGGTGACATTGCAAATCATCATACAGTTTTGACGCCTTTAACTAAAAATGAAGCGGAGCTTGTTTTGCCATTTGTAATGCGTCTGCTTCTTCGTCATAGAAGTTATAACCAGATTGTCATGCGTATGGACATTCGTCACGTTGTTCATGAACTTGCGAGCGTTTTGGATATAAAGGATGCGCCACGGCATCAATCTAGAGTCACATTTTTGAAATCATTCTTAGCACAAGACATCACTTTCGAAATTCTCCGACAATCGTGGCATGGTATTCAGGATGGAAAATTAGCGTTCCCCGATGATGAAGATGGCCAGGGAGTGTGGACTACGCAAGCACATGTCCTTTTAACTCAATATAAAATGCGTCGGAGACAGTCATATGGTGCGCTTTCTGTCAAAACCGAAAGTCTAGAGGGCGCTATCTCTTTGTATATCGATGATATTGCAGCAAGGCCTCGAAGATTTGAGTCTTGGGTTGGACTTGCAACTGCATTTTCATACCTTACTGAAGATTGCTTAACTTTCGGCGATGAAGCGGCAGTGCCGAACAAGCCAGATCAGTATTGCCGCCAGGCCTTACTCGCTGCCAGCCAGGCAATTGCCTTGAGAGTTGGCAGCGAGAGAGGTACTACCAAATTATCCATAGCACAAACTGAAATTGCCGATAATTTAGGATCTACTATCTGGTCACTTGTGGGTCATCTTCTTTACATAGCAGTGATGCCTCCACTCATCTGCAGCCCTTTTCTGTCAGAAACGAGACCACTGAGACCCCTTCTTGTGAATTTGGGAGATCCTTCATCGTTTAGATTAGGCACTAGAAAGCCCCGCATCGTTGACTCCCGCCTGGCACTAACTCTTGTAATTCGATGTTTGTCCAAACCGACCGACCAACAACAAGATTGGATAAATGCAATGTATCAAACGCAATCAGCGCTCGAACTCGGTTATCCTGCTGCGCAGGCAATAAAGTATGCGAAACGTGCATATGAGCTCTGTCCAACGTCAGCTCAAGATCCAAAGGTCGAGTTACTTAACGTGGTATGGCATTATCATCACTCGCATAAGCTATCCGACGATGACGCGCGAAAGGTTTTAACTGATATCCTCCCTGAACAGGGTAAAGATGCCAAAAATGGTAAAGACATATCTGAGCGTGACGAAAAGGTTGATGTCACTACTATGCTTGAGTGGAGATTGCGAAAATTGGCAGATGGTGATAAGTGGTTGCATAAGCCTCGTTATTTGTTGTCGCAAATTCTTCTTCTGGATCGTAAGGATACCAAAGCTGCGCAGGATGAGCTTCTTCACTTGTTCAGCTTAAAATCACCGACAAAACCCTTGGTTATCTGGAACACAGATAATGATTTACCTGGAGAGCACCGCGTAGCGATGACGAGGTATGTGCGTTCTCTGGCAGAGCTCATGTTCGTGAATAAGGACAGTAAAGGTCTGCTGCTGATGGTTCGACGATTCCGCCGAGCTGGATTTGAAATGTGGAACCACTCCCAAACGTGTGACTATATCCACAGCAAAGCTTGTCAATTAGTGCGCATGCAAATTGAGCTTACACCGAACAAATCGAAGTATGGCGAATCGCTCATTAGCCAGATTAGCAATGATGGCAGTATTCAGTTCAATGTTGCGACAAAAGCTATGTCCGATCCAACATCGGGATTCCGGGAATCAGACCCTTGGGTGCAGGCATTATTCTATGTTCTTGAACTACGCAAGAATCACACTGGTCTCTCTGCCCTTGCAATGGCGGACGAGCTAGTTATTACTATTTTCTTGACAATGTTCAAGAAATTTGCCGAAGCAAATCCAACAAAAGTGACTGCAACACCTACGCCGGCTGTTAACACACCTGACACAGCTACCGCTAATTCTACACCTGCTAGTGCTGAGAACGAGAAAGCAAGTGCTACCAAGAAGGAAAAAGTGCGCCACAAGAAAATCATGAGAAAGGATGTTGTTGTTGCAGCTCAACAGTTCCTGCGCCAATTCCAAGCTGCTTTTTCTAAAATAGACAACGCGAGCTTTCCGGAGAATTTCGGAAAACTTGAAGCTACTACAAATTGAGAATGTTCATTTATTGAATATATGTATTTATTTTTATTAATGAGATGAAATTTTTCTTCGTCGCCATTGATTCAATTTTCCCGGGATATTAATTATGTGGTAAATAATGTAAAAGGTGGTCTGATGATTGAGATGGCCGTATCTCCTAGCCATCGTGGACCGTGCACTCCTCAACAGTTTCATTTACCCACAGCCCTTCGCGTTCTGGACAGGAATTCAAGCTCAGGTCAAGAAACATGTCAGCTATCTTTAATTTTCAGTCACTTCTGCTTGTGATTCTGCTGCTCATCTGTACCGCCACATATATTCGTGGCATGGCGCCAAGAATCGTAGATCGCAGCAAGACAGGCTTTTCCGGCATACCCTGGAAGGCAGCGAGAATAGGAGAACGAATGAGTCCATATGTGTCCATCTGCTGTATAATTATGGCTGTGCGTGCATTGACTTAAATGGTCTCTATTTTATACAAAATGCATCATAGTGTCAGACCGATATCTTCTAATCGTCAATAGCGGCAGCTGACCTGCTGACGCCCCATTTTTCACGATCTCGTCCATCTTTGATATAGTTAACGTTTTCTGGAAGTAATTGAGTTCCGACGCTGTTTTTAATGCCTTTCTCTTTGAGATCGTGATCGGCTGCCTGCTGGGCTGTTGACTTCAATTCATCTGCACTCATTTTGGCAAACTTTTCGACTGGTAGTTTCCCTGTCCTCAATTCTGTGCGAAATGGTGCCTTTTCATTTTTTAAGCTCGTGTAGAGTCTTCGAAACGCGTTTCTGTAAGCTGGTGAAGGAGCATGATGGTCTGTGTGAAGAATGTTCTCTATTTGGGTGGCCAATTTTGTCGGTGATAACAGATCGTTCTGAGGCTCACTGGATTTGTCGCCCAGGGGAATTTCCAGAAGCTCAATTAGTTTATTTTTAGTGGCAGTTCTTACTTCAACAAGATCTACAGCACCTCTCGTCATTCGCGACTGTGCTAATGCTTTCTTCTTCTTCTGTAAAGCATGACGAGTAGCCGCATTCATATCTGAAAATATTTAGAATGTATGTATACTTAATTCAAGACAAATTAGCACATTAAAACGAAAACCAGGGTAGTATGTGGGATGTCACGGGACTATGTATAACTTGTACACAATGGCTGTTTGTAGAATGATCTACCATTTTCAAGCAATGCAAGCAGACTGAGCTAACAAAATGCTTCCCCACTTAAAGTGGCGCCATATTTATATTGTTAATATGGATAGGGATTGTGAATTTGTCTGTTGTCCCTTCAGTAAAGCAATTGCAGATATTGACTGATTGGGATTTGGGTTAAAGTATAGAACCAGAGATAGGTCAAGGCATGAATCGATGAGCAACAGAAAGTAGAGCAAACTATGCGCATTATCAGCATTAATGCGCATATTATATAAAATTTTACATACAGACTCAAAATCGTATTTAGCATTCATTAAATGGGGTGGAGGCATTATGTTCCTGTGACGGTATAGTCTATATCGACTGTGTCGTTCAGGATAGTAGCCGTCTGCTGCGATCCCACTATCAGTGTTTTGGCACGTTGTAGACGCTCAAGAGAAATGATTTTTTCACCCTCTCGAATGATCACAAACCAAGACTCTCTTTGCGGTCGATGGAACATTGGTGCAAGAACAGGGCGATCTTTAGGCTCGACCTGTATAATGTTTCCTTTAATCATCACACGAGGAAGATTTCTTACAGCTTTTCGGAATTCAGGTACCAGATCAGAAGGTACACCTAGCTTTGCGGAATCTTCTGGCTTGATGTTCTGTAGTTTCATCTTGTTTAGCTTTGGACTAGGTTGAACGCCGGGTAGATTGATAAGCATGGATTGACCATATCTGACCGCTTGCTTAATCGCTCTCAGAGTTTTGACCGCGGTGACAATAAGTTCGAATAATCCGGCTGCACTGGCTGTGTCAATCAGAACCTGGAATATACGCAATGATTGGTCGATTACAGTAATTGTGTCTGGGATGTAATCCTCTATAGGCAGCGGTAAACGGCACATTCGAGCTTGTAAAAGCACAAAAGCTTTAACATGTGGATCCACCATTCGAATGCCCAAATTTTCACCGGGAAAGTCTATCTTTTTTGATAGCTCTATGTTATACAAGTCTTCGTTGTGACGAATAGCCAAGTCATCAAATTCATTCGCCAAGGCGATACATTTCAGCACATCTTCAGGACCTGAGGATGAGAACATACGATCCAGAAATAGACGCATAGTAAGATGTCGCACATAGTAGAAAGAAGAGATCCCCAAATACGGCGTTGGACTAAGACTCATGTCAGTGGACGTTGAGTAAAGACATTGGGAGTCCTTTAATTCATTGAACGCTGTCCTTACTCGTTCAACAATCCAGCGGTTACCTTTAACTTCATCTTCTTCGGTGATATCCGACATGCGAGGATTTTGCGCAACTGCATTGGAACTCGTGCTATCATCACTCTCACTTGAGTCAGTCTCAATGTCATTGTCGGATGCACCATTGGCAACATTGGTTTGCGCTTCATCAGGTTCTGCGTAGTAAGAGGGGTTTGAGTGAACACGACGATATAAGAAGGTGTAAGAGATAAAGTCCAATGCATCCGCTAAAGATTTGACTCTACCAGCGGATATTTCGGCACCCAAGTGATCTTCAAGCACATGAGGTTTATGAAGAGATGATTCGACAGGGAATCCCAGATTCAAAAAGTATTTGTAGAATTGTTTTGTTCGTTGCTTAGTGAAAACAACAGCTACGCCGGACGAATCGTACGCAGGCCGTCCAGCTCTTCCCATCATTTGTAACACGTCAGTCAAATCCATATCTCGATATTTATTGATCTTCACGTCGAAGAACTGCGTTCCCTTTACGATTACCAGGTAGGCTGGTAAATTCACACCCCATGCCAGTGTCGAAGTAGCAACCAAGATCTGTACCTTGCCAGTAGCATAAAGCTCATGACTTAGTTGTCTATCACTTAACTCCAAGCCAGCATGATGGAGCGCAATACCATATTGCAAAGTGTGCTTTAAGGTTTCATCTTTCACTTTCGCCAAGATTGTTTCGAGTTCGCTCTCGGATATTTTTAGCCATTTCTTAACTTCCTCATGGTCTTCTCCTGCACGGAGGCTGATAAGGTCCAAGGCAGTCAATCTGGTTTGACGACGACTGGCCACAAAGACGATAACGGGCTTCACGGGCGAATGTCTTTTAATTGAAAGGTACACCGGTTTGTTCATACTTTTCATAAATGGGCAAAACCCACCCTGTACATCAGGAAAGCCATCGATGTACATTTCAAGAGGTACCGGTCTAACAGAACTAGGAAAGTTGTAGACACTGTCATTACTTTTGGCACCCAGCCAACTTGCTAAATCACCCGCATTCGCAACAGCCGTAGACATGCCCATCAAACGGGCCTTCTTTTCATTCTTAGCACGATTCATTCGGCTTACAATGACTTCCAAAATAGGACCACGGTCGCTTGCCAACAAGTGAACTTCATCCATGATAATCAGTGATACATCTCTAGTTGCCCATGAAAAGTTTCTCGACACACCGTCAAATTTTTCAGGAGTAGTGATAATAATGCTAGCACGCTTCACTTCATCTGATGTAGGTTGGGTATCACCAGTCATTTCAATCAGTTTTAAGCATTTTCCACCTGGTAGGAAAGGAACTTTTGTGATGCCAGCACTCCAATCGCTTACTCTTTCTCTTACCAACGCTTTCATAGGTGCGATATATACTACTTTTGATGTGGGATTATCGCGTAGAGCAGCCCAGATAGCGATTTCACATGCAATAGTTTTTCCAGAGCCAGTGGGACTTCCTAATAGCACCGAATCTTTGCCATAGTAGAGTGAGTGGAAGACCATAGTCTGCATAGGGTTGAAATGTTGAAAGCGTCTCGAATAATGCTTCTCGAGTTGAGCATTATGCCATGCATGCACACTCAAAGGTCTCAACTTTAGGAGATTTGTGCGCAAATTAACCATGGTTGGCAACTTCAATTGTTCAAAGTCAAGTGTTGCGACCGTCTCCGCTTCAAGATATGTATCGCTGATAATCTCGACTACGACTGCAGAACTACCACTAGTATTTGGAACAGGAAACTCAAATTTATGAATGTCAGTTGCAGTTTGTGAGGTGATCATTAGCTTGTCAGTATGTAGAAGCCGCCCCTGCGTGTGTACAAGCAGCCAGTAGTGCAATACTGAACCGTGCACTCTGTAGTCAAACCTGAATGGTTGAAGAAGTTGTGCTTCGACGTGTACCTGCACGACACGAGCCGTAATGGGACGTGCTTCCGCCAGCAAAATAGTGGGAAGAGGGAATTTTGTCACAAAACTGTACAAGCGTGGGCCCCATCCATGATTGTGCACCAGGTCTCCCAATTCCTTTGATGTGTACTGTTTCAGGTCCTCTACTTTGAGTTTGGAACTCACTAGTTTTCTTTCAATTGGAGCAGGAGGTGCACTGTCCGCCACTTGCAATATAGAATGTTGAGCTTTGGACCATGTTCGGCGGGCCAATGATCTGTCTAATAGCAACGCCGATTTTGCTGCTTCTGCCCATCCACGACTAATACAGAGCAAGAAAAAGCTCCGAATGATTCTGGCAGAATTCTGTGCAACATATGCCATATCGCTGCTCAGAGCAGTATCTTGAATAGACATACGTGAAATCCACGCCTGGAGTAAAACCGACGTCTTACCCTGGGGTGTTGATAAGTCCGCATCAAAAGGCACTTCTTCCAATATTTTATCAAGCTCCGCGACTTCCTCACTTCGCACTTTCAGTCCAGAGAAATCCTCACCCTTACTGAGAAGTTTTACCAGTTGTTGTTCAGTAGCTGCTGGGTTCATAACTTCGTTAAATTGCTCAACTGTTGATCTGAGTAAATAGTATTCAGATGCAATTCTTCCTATATCTTTTGCAATCAATGACTCACCTGGATCGTTCTCATCCAACACGATCATTTGAGCATCGCGTAACAGTCGTGCTGCATTCAGTACCATCTTGCGCCGTTCAACTAATAACTGCGGATCATTCTCAAGATCCCTTGGAAGAAGACCATATGTTTGGGGAGCCTTACGCATCCGCACAAACATGTATGTATACCCCAACCATCTGATGGCTTCGGCAACAGTGGACACAGAGCCCAACGCGATTTCGGCATTCAGATTCTCGGGTAGCTTCCTCGCAAATTTTGACTCGATAGGATATTGATTCGTGATCGCGTCCAGATAATGATCAAGTTTATCAGCCCCGGTACAAAGAATACCGGTACCGGTTTGCTCAAACTGAGGACGACCGGCACGGCCAAAAATCTGGATGACATCGGAAATACCAAGGTCAACGAATCCACCCTGTTGCGCATCATAGACCTGTGTTCCCTTGATGATTACTACAGCTGCTGGCAAATTGACACCCCACGCAAGTGTTGCTGTTGAACATAAGACCCTGACACCTCCGTTTGCGAAAAGCTTTTCGCTCATGTTACGTTCGTTTCTCGCCATACCAGCATGATGAGTAGCAAATCCACCCTGAAATAGCTCTTGCATCCCACGGTGATTTAGACGACTCATATCTCGTGAAAACTTGTCAGCATTTTCACCAACGAATAGCTGGGTGAGCCCATCTTGTTGAGCCATAGACATGAACGTCTGTGCAGTCTTGGTAGTTTCACGGCGAGAATGAACGAAGATCATCACAGAATGGCCCTTGCGAAGTTGTTTAACACACTCGTCATAGGCAACTCTATCCAGATTCTTGCTTAATGCATGTGGATTATTGTGCGGTGCACGCACGCCAAAGAATTGCTGCTCCAAAGGAACAGGGCGGAAACTTTGATCAAAATAGAAAAGTCCCTGCTGAGGGTTCACGCCAAGAAAGTCGGCAACATCTATAAAATTAGGGAGTGTTGCACTGAGACCAATGATTCTAATTGGGCGTTGCTGAGCTTCTACTTGCCGGCGAGTTCGAGCCACGATTGATTCTAGAACAGCACCTCGTTCTTCATGGAGCAAGTGGACTTCGTCGATGATAAGCAGTCTGATCTGGGTAGCCAAGCCACTGTCATCATTGGGTTTACGTGTTACTACATCCCATTTCTCTGGCGTTGTAACTAGTACGTGCGTAGCGGCGATTTCAGATCTTGTGAGCTGCATATCACCTGTTAGTTCGCGCACTTTGACGTTGAGCCAGGCAAGTCTTGACCCCAATTTTTCGGTGATTTCTGCTGCCAATGCCTTCAATGGTGCAACGTACACAATTTTCCACGCGGTATCTTCTATCTCTTCGTTCTGCCTCACTGTATGGATTGTGCTTAAACATGACAAAAGGGCGACATCGGTTTTACCTGCGCCAGTCGGGGCACAGATCAGCATGTTCTCATTTGTGTCATAACATACAGGATACACTAGAGTCTGCATTTTGTTTAGAGTTTCATATTTCGAGAAGGTCACACGACAATATTCATCTAGATCGGAAATTTTCAAAAGCTGTTTTGGGTGGAACTGTGTGTCTGGTCTCTGCGCAGGAATAATGACATGTTCGTATCCTGGATATGATTCTCTTGTTGTGCCGGCTGGCAGAACTCGTTTCACATTAGCGATTTCTAGTGCAGATGCTTGCTGCTGTTTCCGGTAAACATGCGGGTATCGAGGATCAATTATGTTCTGCCACGCCAGATTTGCTGCCTGTTCTGCCGCTCTTATGCGATTTTTCCGCTTCCATTCGGCTTGCTCAGCCTTAGACAGGCCGGGCTGTACTCGTTTAGTGGCTGGCTTAGGAGGGGCTGTGAGTTCTTCACGGTGAACCAACAAATCGGCAATAAAATCGAGATGATCGAAGCCCAAAATTTCTGCTAAAGCCATTTGCACATTATCACTGGGGTCTTGCTTCAAAGTGTTAAGCACGAGATCCCCAAGTTGTTGTGCATCCACGCTATCTTGCTCCTGAGATACAGCAATTGAGTGAATCTCATTCCAGAACCAAGTCAATCTTCGATTCTCATTTTCATGATCGCTCTCGTCATTTCTATTGTCGGCAAAATTAAAAGATTTGGGCGGAATGACAAAAATAGGATCATTATCAATTTCGAAATCTAACAGATCACGCTTTATCGGGAATTTTTCGAGTACATTTATTAGAGCATTCACTTCTTTCATATTACTCCTTTTCGCTCACTTACCTTTGCTTCTTTTCTGGTTGAGCTTGATTTCAAATGGGTTTTGCTTGCCTTTTTTTATAATTCTTGGGCAGCAGTGATAATGAACTCCCACTAATGTATTGAGCACTAGCGATTATTGTAGCTGTAGAGTGGTTTACTTAGTTGAGGTATGGATATTGAAAAATGCAGTCACCACCAACAACCGCCCTTTTCCCTGCAGGACTTCCCACACAATGTATAGTCACGGGTTAGGCCACTGCTACTAATTAAAGAACACTTTCATGCAGCCGTAGCATAAGGTAAACAAACACAACGCATATACAGTTCAATGTTTAATAAAGACGATGTCGAGATATACGAAACTCTGAGCGACGAAAATTCTGATCGGGATGTGATATTAGAGGAAGAGGCAAACCCAGATATTTATACGGGTACAGTATCTCATGAAGCCGCATTAGATCAGCTGGTAACTAGAACGGGCGAAACGTTGGATGAGCGAGTTGCAAGAATAAGACGAGAGATCGAGGAGATCCGGAATGAGGCACCACCTGATCTCCTCTCTGAACTACGCAATGCCCTGCATCAACCAGCAAAGTCGGCAAAATCCTCATCGGATGAATTCAAGGAATCAGTGACCGATGGAAAAGACGCGGTGGAGCGTTCTATGGAAGCATCTAACGAATTTGCGAAACTGGAAGATCGAATAGCTAAGATTGAAACTCGCCTTGGAGCGTCTTTCCGTAACCAGACTCTACAAGTTCCCGTAGCCGATACTATTAAGTCAATTCAGACGACCTTGGACCTTTTAAGTAGCGATCCAACGCTGGCAAGAGACAGAGTAAAAGGGATTGTTTGTTTGATGAAATCATTGATGACAGAGAAGTCAGAACAAGGAACTGATGAGTTCGATGCAACAAAGGCGAAAGTCGATTGGATATATGCGAAATTGCGTGCACTTGATCAGCAAGTCAGCCTCGTGCCACATACGGTAAGCCGATTGCAGACATTGCGTTTCTTCCATTCGGAGACTCTCCAGGCTACTGAACAAATTAAAACCATAGAGTCGAGTCTCGAACAAATGAAACGTGAAATAAAAGAATGGACAGAACTTTTACACAAATTCGAGGAAAATAAACAATGAAACCTTATGTAAATTTTTATCAAATATTTATTATTATTGACCAAAACTTTTCGCAACCCGTGCTGACATTTTCTCAATCATCGCATTACGATTCCAGTCGTTTTTATGTTGGTAGGCAATGTCCGCAAGGGTTGCATACAACTGCTCGAGCTCGTCCAATGAGTATTCTCCGGCTGCATCGAGAATCAGTTTTTTGAGATTTTGATAATGGTCGCTGTCATACTCAACAGCACGGTTCGCGTCTGTGGAACCGTTGACAAATGTGGTAAGCTTGACAGCCTTTGTTGTATGAGGTATCTCCGACACCACAACTTCAGACGCTATTTCATCCACCAGCTCAGTCTTGGTAAGTGCAGCTGGATTGGATATAGAGGCAGTATTATTTGTCTCGTCAGATGCATGGTCAACATCCATTCTGTTTTCGTCACCAACGTTGGATTGCTGTGAATCTTGCGGTTTCTCCGCCGTTGAATGGTGGGTTTTTAGGGCCAGCTCATTTAGGCGAGTCTGCGCATCCTTTGCATGCAGCTCTTGGCAAGCAGCGATGAATGGTTTGTCGAGACTGATATCATCAATCGCGACTTGAGCATTGGCCAGCATTTCTGAAGCCTTATGCATGCGTTCACGCTCGCCGAATACCACGGCATCGCGATAGATCATCTCCATATCCTCCAGGAACTGCTGGGGCTCACAATAGAAGCCATTCCACAATCTATCTTCAACAGTTTCAAGATCCATGTTGTAGTATTTCTTGCCTGTCTCGCGTTCGAGAATCATATTATCCGAAGTACGTGAGTAAGGCTCCTCGTCTTCTTCATCAGGGGGAGGAACCGCTGGCTCCACACTTGTCTCCTGAACTTCTTCCTCAACTGCTGGAGGGTTCGCCTCTCCTGATGGACTATTCGCAGCATCATTAGAATCCGCCGGAACGTCGGTGGCATTAACGTCTCCATTAGGCTGTTGTTGTGTTGTGCCGTCATTATTAGATTCGGGATTCTCAGGAACACTCTGGTCATTCAGAGCCTTGACCAGATTCACTTGCTGCTCAACGTCCTTTTCGACATTCAGAATCTCCGGATTGACGTCCACGACTACAGGGGTCATGGGCCGTTCGAATAGATGGACTAACTTACCCTCCTCGATGATCGGCTTTCGGAACCTTCGGTATCGCTGACGAAACCCATCAAGAATCACGCCTAATTTGAGCTTTAATTGGCTGCGGATGCGGAGTTCTGCACGCTCGCTTTCACTGAAAACTCCGAGCTGTGCAGTGCCCTTCACCTCATCATTGTTAGCAGAGGACTTCTGGGTTCCATCCTTAGCTTTGCCGTTTTCAAGGGTCTTCAATGGTGCCTTCGGCAGTTCAGGAGGGGATTCAATGGGCATTTCATCTGCTTGTAAGCATTGAGCAGGGGTGCGCATCACGAACTCGAAGATGGGCGCGAAGTATTCTTGGAGAACCGCTGGATCACGGTTGAGTTCAATGTCGATTGTCTCCATATCGAAGAATGACTGCAACGGAGACAGCATGCTCAGTTCGGAGGACTCCGTATCAGTGTGCATCTCACTTGTGGCCACTACGAACACTTGTTCGGATGGAAGCAAGCTTCGTAGTAGTCCCGCAAGAAGTGTGTCGAGATGAGGAACGCCGAGCCACTCGTTCAGTTGAGGCAGGAGAATGCATGCAGGAGCTCGCTGCCGGGCCTCGGAGATCGTATTTACAATAGCAGCCTCGGGCTGAGATCCACTCATGCCAAAGATCGTGCTTGTGCTCAGTTCGCGCACGTAGACGCCCTCTAATAGGTGAGCAACTGCTCGTGACAAGTACTCTTGCCCGTTACCAGGCGCTCCCTTGAGCAGTAGTCGTGGCCGGTGGATGCGTGCTTGCGCGAACTTCTTGATTGCTCGTGCTTGCTTGAATTGTTCATCATTCAGAAATAGAGCAGCGAGTTGAGAGTCCTTGTTCTCACGGGGGAACATGGCCGATACTTTACGAGCAATTGTAGAGAGCGTGGACCGCAGCAACGGCTCGATGCGAGACGGCACGGGCTGCGCAAGACTAGTTCCTGCTGCACGCGCAGTTGAAGGCTGGATTTTCTCGAGTGCCAACGCAAAGTCCTGGGCCCGAACCTGGATGGAGTTCGGATCGACCACGAGTTTCGCCTCACTGCCGTAGATCTGGGGATAGGCACGTTGAATGGCGAGCAATGCGGCCTCGGTGGCGAGGGCTCGGAGATCGGCACCACCGAATCCCTTCGTCTGCTGGGCGATATCCTCGACGAATTTCTCCGATAACGGAGGCACCCACTTGGACGTATGAATTTCTAGAATGCGTTTACGAGCGTCGAAGTCCGGCAGCGGGAAATAGAACTCGCGATCAAACCGGCCCGGCCGACGCAGGGCCGGATCGACGCTGTCCGGCCGGTTTGTAGCGCCGATAACCACGACTTGGCCACGATTGTCCATGCCATCCATCAACGCCAGCAGTGTGGACACAATAGATGCGTGATGCTGTTCCTGCTTCGCTGATCGGACGGGGGCAAGACCGTCGATTTCATCAAAAAAGATAATGCTTGGCTGGTTCTTCTGGGCCTCTTCGAACAATGCCCTCAATTGCCGCTCGCTCTCACCAATCCATTTCGACAGCACGTCAGCGCCCTTGCGCATATAGAAAGTGACCTTTTCCTGTCGGTGACTCGCGGCTAAAGCCCGAGCCATCAGCGTTTTACCAGTACCCGGAGGACCGTGGAACAACACGCCTCTAGGCGGTGTGATTCCGAACTTTTCGTATAGTTCTGGGTAGAGCAACGGCAAACTGACCATTTCCTTGAGCTTCGAAATGTAGTTGTCGAGGCCACCGACCATAGAGAAGTCGACGTCACCAGCAACGTCCACAGGATCAACATCAGCAGAATTACCACCATTGTCCCCGGTTCCTTTATTGTTCACACCGACACCAGCTTGAGCAGCATTCGGACCGAGTCCACCGGCTTGGCCGATCCGTTCAATGGCACCGGCGACGTCCTTGGATTTGCCGCGTTTCACGACCAGTTTCAGCTGTTCCGGCGGGATCTCGAAGATCGTATGTACATCCTGGCCCCCAAACGGGCCACGCACGTCGAACAGGCGCCGAGCCCGCGGATCTTTGGGTTTCCCCGCCGATTCCGCCTCCTTCGCGGCTGCTCGAGCCACTTCCTCGATCGTGGGCGGCGGAGGAATTGCGTAGTTCACAGGTGCACGTTCTCGGTAGTTCCGGGCCTTGCGTTGAGGCGAGCTCTCGCCCTTGAGTTCCTTGAGTTCCTCGGCCAAACTCGCCTCGCTCGCCGTGAACTCGTCGTCCTCTTCCGTGTCGCTGCCGAAATTCTCCACAGACTGCCGTCGGCGTCGCCGAGACCGCCTCACTCCGGAACCCCGTGGCCGGCCACGGGGTCTGCCCGTGGGTTTGCGCTTTGCTGAGTTCGCTCGGTGCGCTGGAATGACGTTGTCGTCGGAATCGACGACAAACCCGCCATCGGAGAACTCGAACTCCTCGTCGTCCGAGTTGCTGTCGTTATTCTCGCTCGATCCGCCGTCGGAAGCGGCGTTTTCCGAGTACGACTCGTCCGATCCGTCCGCTCCAGTTGTTCCGGCTGCTCCAGCTGTTCCACGCCGTCGGCCCCTCAGACGTTTGTTATTCCGCGTGCGCAAAACCACGGGAAACTTCGGGTCGTCGGTGCCCGAATGCTCGTCCTCCTCGTTTTCCGTCGTGTTCCGCTCGTCTTTTACAGCATTTCTATTTAGATTAGCGAGCCGCATGCGGCGTCGGTTCCGGGCCCGCACGGTGTCGCGCGCACTGTCGTCCGAGTCCCCGTTGTAGGCCGGGCTGTACTGCGCGGTTTCGTCGTCGGACGACTCCATTTTGACGGTCGCCTCGGGTTCCACGTCGCTGTCATCAGAACTGTCCACAGCACCACGTCTTCGTTTAGCCATCTACCTGTGTTGTTTCGACAAAACCTGAGAAGTGCCGAACGAGCGAAACAACCAATCCAAATTATATGTCCACTACTTAATAAAGCAGGTCCCGAAAATTAGCGGTATGAGAAACAGAAAGAGACTAGTTGGAGGGCGAAAAAATAATAATCCAAGCAAAAATTGTCAAACAAAAATTGCCTAGCACCAGCTCTAGCGGTTCGCACTGAACGAGTTGATGTAGATATTAGTGCAGCCGGTCGCTGATAGAGACACACGGTACCGTTGCGTGGGTGGTGCTTGAAATTATGTGGTTTCTCTTCCCTGGCTCTACGGGTGAAGGTGAAGATGATGCTGGGTAACAACTGCGTGCTGGGCGTTCGGTGGTGTGCTGGGTGTGTGTGCTGGTGGGTGGGCGTTAGGAGGTGTGCTGGTGAGTGTTGGGCGTTAGGTCGTGTGCGTGTGTGCTACTGGGCGATGGGTGTGATAGGCGATGGTCAGGGCAGCGAGATGGGTGTGCGCTCTGTGCTGTCATGGGACGGTTACAGCGCACCAGTAAATTGGGACATTCATCGCAGTGCGAGGAAGGTAACGGCTAATCTTCTTATGGAATACGAATCGAAGACACTGTATTTGGCAGGAGCCATTCTGTGATTCAGCCTCGCGAATCAAACCATGACTCTATATAGCAACATAAAGCCACGAGCTAGCGAACCTTTATCGTGATTTCCACCTGAGGCGGATAAGCAGATCACTTTCTGAAAGTCATAAACAAGGTGCTGTCTGTGGTAGTAAGAACTAGAACCACGGTCTAGAATATGTGCAGCTAATTAATTACATACGTCCTTCTAGCCACGCAGCGTCGCATCTATGGTTTCGCCACTCTGAAACACATCGATAAACAGAACCCAGACTCTTGGCTTAGCGCCCCCTAATCCCTCGGTACTCTCGCTAAACAGCAACGAGGTTAGGGTACAGTTACCGGGTGTGGCCGCTCTTATCTCACAGCTCGTGCAGCAGTGCGCACGTGGCAGCAGCTGTAGAAGCAGCAGAATAAGATTCCTACTATATGTGTATACCCTACACCAATACGTAAGGGCATGAGGATGTCCTAGATACTCATGTACCTTGCCCTGAGCGCATACGCGCCTCCCCACTTCTACAGCACACTGTGCTGGTCGAAGTGTAGCAGCCACACATACATAAGGAGTGTCCACGACCTCCCAGCGAACTTAACTTCCCCCCAACAACTCAATTCGTTCCAAAATCCATACAAGATGCAGATTTTCATCAAGACGCTCACTGGTAAGACAATTACTCTTGAAGTCGAGTCCAGCGACACCATTGAGGCCGTGAAGAGCAAGATTAGCGACAAGGAGGGCATTCCTCCTGACCAGCAGCGTCTCATTTTCGCCGGCAAGCAGCTGGACGACGGCCGCACCCTCTCTGACTACAACATCCAGAAGGAGTCCACACTCCACTTGGTGTTGCGCCTCCGTGGTGGTTGCTAAAGGCATTGCGTATGTTTCTTTGCTGAGTGGCGTCGCATCGCCAATTGGCCCCTATATGCGAGGGATCCTCTTTTAAACAAAATAGCGCTGTAATCTTAAGTCTCTATTGCTGACATCTCAGCGACGCGAATGCAATTATCATTGAAGAATTAAGAATTACGTAGTTAATCTCGACAAGAAACGGTGTTCAAGTAATAGCTAAGTTAATACCACTTCACATAGCTATAACAGCTTTGTCAACAATATATTTAGATATAATCACAACAATTGTCTTAGCTTGTGACTCAATTGGCCCGTGGAGTCCCTTTAACTGAAAGTGTGAAGTTGTGTAGACGGGCTTTGATGGAAGTACAATCCCTACCCCGGTGGTTTTTCGAAAACACTAAATAATCAATATACATGTAATATGACATCAGTAAATTAAACTTTCTTTAATTGAGGCTATTGTTTTCGGTTTTCGGTGTGAGCTGAATTTACACAAATACCACATTGTCATGGATCCGAATGATGATTCAACGTTTTTCGAGAATTATATTAAAAGATTTTATGCTAATGCATCGCGCGCAGTATTCAAGCCTCCAGTGACTCGAGTTCCACCAACTGCGATGGCTCCTTTATATGTTGAGCCAAGGGATGTGTTCCACGAAAGTCAAAGCCAGTATGCAGACCGCCTGTTTGATCCTCTGTTCAATGAGATAGATGCACTTCAGACGAAGAGAAAAAGATCTAAGGGTCAAAAGCGAGTCAAAAGATAGCATTAGAGGCATGAGTACCCCATGTTAAGGTTTAAAAAGTTGGAACTTACATAGTTTTATGGGCACTTTGTAGATTATATTTATTTTAAGTGTAATGTCATTGCGTTTTTGCAATTTGAACACTAAAAAAGTTCGACTAATGTTATATTTATGGGGTTTATTTTTGCATATCCCTTCCATTCCATAAGTCACCATTCCTGCATATCTATTTCAGAACCAAAAATAGCGACTGTTTCAGATGTGCATACCTTTACCGCTTCTGGGCAGCGAAATGGTGGTTTTATGGCTTGCATTTTCTGACCACTCACGCACTAACCGCAACCAGTCTTACTAATCTGATTTCTCAACGCGATGCATTCGCTTGTGACAGTATTTATTATATAGACAAATTTCGACTAATTGGGAATAAGAAATCTGCCGAAGGTTCTGCCAGACTCTCGTGAGAGATTCATATAGACGGAAGAATTAAGCGGTTGTGTGTGAGTAGCCGACTTTTTTTTTCTGTTTTCAAATCTCCCTGTTTTTACTATAGATCTTGATCTCACGATGGACAGTCGAGAGGTGATCAAAGAGCTCAATATGCTCACCGAGGATCTGGGTATGAACCGCGAGGAGGCCTTGAACACATTAGGTTTGGCTGACGGTGATCCACTTTTAGTTGATGGTCCTGAGGAATTAGATCAGGATGGGCTCACTGAGTCGTCTTCAAGTGATAATGCATCGGCGGTTGAAAACCGTAGGTCTCATCCGGCAGATGGTGTCGTGGAAATGTTTCCTCATATTTCGAGGGGCGTCATATTAAGAGTTTGGGAAGAACAGAACGGCGACTTTGCGGCTGTTTCTGACGAGTTGTTGAATTATGAGGTCATTGAGAATGAACGTAGAGAACAGAATGCAACTGATAGTCGCAGTGCAAGTGATCGGCGACGTCAAAAAGAGATGAAGCGGATGCAGCGTAAGCTCCAGCAACAATTGAGTCGTGAAGAGACAGA
The DNA here is from genome assembly GCA_030579775.1 of Starmerella cellae. Classification (NCBI taxonomy): domain Eukaryota; kingdom Fungi; phylum Ascomycota; class Dipodascomycetes; order Dipodascales; family Trichomonascaceae; genus Starmerella; species Starmerella cellae. The sequence goes on from JAKTRQ010000008.1 coordinate 257,064, forward strand.
TATAGAATTTATTGCACAGCAGCTGAATACGACTAAGCACAATGCGCGTCAACTATACTGGACTCATAATAATGATGTTACCCAAGTCTTGATCACAAAAATGCCAAAACAGCCAATCATCCCAACAAGTGCAGCGGAGTCTATTTTAAAGGCCAAAAGTAATGACGAGACTGTAAAAACACGAACAGCTTCTCCCAGTTCCGTGACAACGTTGGATGGGGCAAACAAGGAAACAGCCGAAGAGATTGCGAGTGTAGAAAAATACTCGAAGCTTCCGCATCGCGAATTGCGATTCATGGCAAATGAGCTTCAGTTGCGTATTGACACGTTGATAGATACATTGCGCAGCATGGACCGGACGAAAAACCACAATCTGTTTAGATTCAGTGAAGCCACAGATACACTGCGTGAGTGGAGGAAAGAGCGAGAGCTCATGATGCTAGCACTTCACAATGCAAACTGGCTCCGAAAACCGGATTTGACCTCAAATGTACTGGATCTGCACGGCTGTACGTTAGAACAGGCTCAAATTTTGACCAAGGACGCGATCTATAAGTTTAAGCACGGCCAACACAATCAGCTTGAGATCATCACTGGCGCTGGCCGCCATTCGACTCAGGGGCGTCCTGTTCTGAAGCCATGGTTACGAGAGTATTTGCGCAGGCAGAACTTATGCATGCGTGAAAAGGATGGTTCTTTTGTTGTCACTCAAAGAACTGTCAACTGATTTCAGAACCCAATTGCATTGATGTGATTTACGGAAAAGATATAGAGAAGAAGAGAAGAGAAGAGAAGAGAAGAGAAGAGTATGAAGAGTACGAGGAGTTGCCATATTTTTTATTTATTCTGTCATAGTTAGTTTATTTTAACTCATTATTTAACAACCAATACCCACTGTGCATTAAAAGCCGTTTCTATGCCCTATCACACCGCTGGTAGCCCTTAGCTCTTGCCCAAGCGGATGCGGGAATGTTTATATTAACCCCAACCACTAATGACTTACGTACTACGCGTCGTAACGCGTCCAAACAATTTGCTTCCTCACACCTTCTAACCAAGATCCATCGCCACCACTGGACAACCTCTGCTTTCTTGAGAAAACAGGCATTTATCCCGTTTGTTAGCACTTTGAAGATCTATCAATAGCCTGTCATTATGCAGATCGGTCGTCCCCAGCCTTTCTTCGCCACAGCGCTTGAACATCAGACTACAGCGAATTTCGACGATGTCGAGTATTTGACGCAAGTTTGCATGGTTTCTCACAAGAACTCTCTGCATCTAATCTTCTTTTCGGATAGCAAGAATATGGCACGTGTAGCATTCAATGACGATGTGGACATCGAGCAGTTCAGCATCAACACGATGGTGGTGTTGAAAAGTTTCACTCTGACAAAGAAATCTAATGGCCTCATCTCTATGGAACTTCGTGACTGGGAAATCGTCGGTCATGGTGTTAAGATGTATGGTCCTCCTGCGAAGCTCTTGCCTACAAATCATGGCGAAAACAGCTCGAAGGATGCGAATGCAAACAACACTGATTCAGATGCAAATGCTAAAGCTACTACTGATGAAAGCACTAAATCCCACTCGGTTGTTCCTTCTGGCGGTGTCAATGGTAATGTCAGCAACGATCGACCGGCAAGAGCATCTAATGGCGAGATCATCATCACGGTCGAGTCGCTTTCTCCTTACATTTCCAAGGTTTGGCAAGTCCAAGTTCGTGCTACCAGAAAGTCTGATATCCGCGAATACACGCGTCAAAGTGACAAACAGGTTGGTAAGGTGTTTAACATCACATTCACTGATGAGACCGGCGAGATCCAAGCTACGGGCTTTGGTGATGCTGCTGTAGCGAACTTCTATGATGAGATCATTGAAGGACAGACTTACAACATTTCGCGATTCACTGTTCGCGGTGCTAACAAGGCATTCAACAAGTCTGGTCATGACTCTGAGTTACTGTTCAACCGTGATTCTGTTGTTGAACACGTCCCTAACGCGACAGTTGAGCTGCCGAAGGTCTTTTTCAAGTTTGTGGATAACTTTGCAAAGCTTCCCAATGTTGAGATTGACAGCAATATCGACGTGATTGGTGTTATTTCTCAGATGGAGCCGCTCCAGTCCCTGGTTTCGAAGTCGAACATCCCCTACACGAAGCGTGACGTTCATCTTGTAGACGACAGTATGAAGACGATCACGCTCACTTTGTGGGGAGCCGATGCGGAGAACTTCCACCAAGAGGTCGGCACTGTTCTTGCCGTTAAGGCAGTTCGCTTGTCCTCTTTTAAGGGTCTGACATTGTCAGCCACGCGTGCAGCCCGCCTGTTTTCTGATCCCGATCACCCTAGAGCGCACCAGCTCAAGGGCTGGTACCAGGCAGCCAACGGTGCGAACCTGAGATTCGAGAATGTTGCTGATGACCCGATGGCAAATGACAGTGGAGCGGGCCAATCCAAATCTGAACGTCAGCGAACAACCATTGCTGAGGCGTATGAGCAGCGTCTCGGATACTCTGAGCAGTCTGACTACTTCACGATCAAGGCCCGTATCTCGCTGGTTAACCAGCGCACCGTGGCCTACCCGTCCTGCACGAATGGAGACTGTAAGAAGAAGGTTGTTGAAGATGGAAATCAGTGGAGATGCGAGAAGTGTCAAGTCTATATGGACGCACCACGGTACCGATTCATGCTTAGCATGTTGATTGACGACCCAAGTAGTCCGAAGACCGGCATGCAGATCTCGGTCTTCGACGATATTGGAAGACAGCTCTACGGTGACACTGCGCAGGAGCTCCAGGAAATGAAGAGCTTCGGTGCACCCCAGGATTACAACCGTGACTTGGCCACTAAATTACACAATGTCAAGGGCAACGAATACATCTGGGATATCCGTGGAACTTTGGAAACCTACAACGGCGAAGAGAGACCTCGATTCTCGGCCATGAACATGAAGAAGGTCAACACCGAGCAAGAAGGACTTCGCATGTTGAGCGAAATGGGTGTTTAGATTAAGAGAGATGTTACTTCTTAGCATGCTCATTTTTTTTGTCTCAGACTTTATGATCGAACATGAATAACTTATATACAGCTATATACATAATTTAATGTGATGATTTTACCACGTTCGTCTATCACCACCGCTAGTCCTCTAGGGCGGCGGCATTTCATACATCCAGATTAATCACAGGATTGTAATTTTCCGGGATGTTTCTACACTGTAACCAGAATTTTTGGGCAACTTCGAACGATTTGCGGCCGCCTCGCAACAGCAGTAACTGGGCCACGAAATCACGACGCACTTTAGCATCGAGCTTCTCGATATTTATGCTCACGGGATGTGTGATGACCATCTCCTTCAACACTGGTGCTGCAACAAGAGTATGCTTGGATAGCAGATGCTTCAGTACGTCTATAATGGAACCCAGTTCTGATCTGGTTGCTTGCGTCGACAACTGTTCCAGCACAATACGCACAAGTGGTTCGGCTTGGTCTGCTGACAGCGGATTGAAGGTGAGAAACTCTTTCCAGAAGGTCACTGCACTCTTCAAGACAAACCGGTCGCTGATGGTCAGGCCAACATACGCGTGTCTGATGGCGCCGATGGGACCAAGATCCAGCAAGGTTACATCGGCACTGCTAGCCAGAAGCACGAGTTGCGTCAGAAGATCGAGCGCTGCTGATAACGAGTCTACAACGATGTCCTGGTCCAGCATGCGCATGAGCTCTTTTATGTATTGTGGCGAAAGCCTGTCCGTCTTTTTGCTCTTCAAAGAAGCCCGACAAGTCATGATGTAGAATTTGGCCAAGTCCAGCACGGGCGAGAGGACCGCCGGCGGTCCTGCCTGGAACTTGGACACTATGAATTGGATGACCATGGACTCGTCGAGCACAAATGGACCAGAATCTTCCGTCATACCTGCCTTGACGATGTCGCAGATCGCTTCTATCGTGGTGAGATCTGTTTCGCCTAGACTGGAGCCGATGATGCTTTGAATTTTTTGGCGAATATTGAGTGCGAGTGCGTTAGATTGCCAGAACTCGGCCACAGTTGCTGTTGAAAGCCGGTCCTGGGGGACAGCAGATGCGGGGTTATCGATGTTGTCGAGCTCCTTTACGCCTTTTCCCACCGCTGCCACGCATTTAAGTTGGTTCTGTCGGTTCTCCTCCGGGGTGAGATCGATGGACTCGGCGGTGAGAATGAGATCCAGCAATTTGTCAAGGGCATCAGCCTTTCTCACGAGATCTATTTGGGCCTGGATGACGTAGGCAATGCCGCTGACGGTGCGGATATGCGGCACGGTAAGCAAACGTTCTCGAATCTGGCCGTAGACGGCGATGAATGCGCCAATCTCGCCCGTGAGCAGACCCCGGCACGTTTCGCACAGCTTCTGAATCGAGCGCGATGCCGTGTTTTGCAGCGGCTGGTCGCCAAGACAGGTGAATAAATAGTTCAGAGTCACAGCAAGGTATGCGTGACCCTCAGGAGATGCAAAGAAGTCGACAAAGCAGCCGATCAAGTTGACGGCCGTCTGCTTGACGCGGAAGTTGCTGCATTCTGGCAGTTTCGACCACAGATCGCTTTGAAAAATGCGCTGTACGCTGCGCAGTTCCGGGATCTCGCCGCGGTAATCGTCTCCAATGATGTCAGAAAGACCGTTCAGACAGTACATGCCCGACTCGATTGTGAACCAGTCAAGATTCGGCAATGAATCAAGTACGACAGTTGTCAGATACTCGAAAAGCTCGTTACCCATCAAAGGGTAGGCAAGCTCGATAAAGTCAGCGAAATCCTTGCGGAAGCTCGAGAACTCTTCCCATTCCGAAGGTCGTAACCCGTCGTATATTTTGATGCGTGGCCAGTAATTCGAGATAACCGATGCGATCACTGGCGTGCTATCCGAGCTGAGTCCCGAGGAAATGACCTCTTCTGTGAACTGGTTCCAGAACCCGATGACTTCGACGGCAAGCGGATCGTCAACAACTGAGGTTTTCGTGCTCGCCAGTTGCGCAATAAACGCGTGCAGTCCTGTCTGTGTGAAGTCCTCAGCACAATAAGACAAGATAAGTTTGGCAAGGGCCAGAAATTTCGTGTCATCAGAAAATTCTGGCGGTGGCACGACGGAGTAGGTGCCAGCAATGGACTCGAGAGCCTTGCCAAGATCGCGTCGGTCTAAGGACGACCATGAACGGAAGCTGAAACTGTACAGGTTCTCAAGACACTTCATAGCGGCAACGCACACGTCCTCTGCCTCCTCGACAAAGTATGTCTGGGTGACAAGCAAGATGAGATCGCTCATCATGGGCTTGAAGACATCGAAAAACGTGGTAGCCCAGACTTCAAGCATGCGGATCGCCGGTTCGTTAGCAAGTCCGACACTCTGAAGCATACTAATGACCGTCTGTGAGACGTCTGGCACGAGTTTAGCTCGAAGATCGTTCGCAGGAAGCTCAGAGTCCTCGATAAGCATTTCAAGAAAGGCGAAGCTGAAGACTGATCCCAGTCCAACAACCTGCAAAACATCAGTCACACAGGATTTCCAGTCGTCCGAGTTAAGAAACAGCTTTGTGACGACGCTAAGCAGCTTAATCACAATAAACCGCGGCGTGTTGCTGGCCACAGCCTGTCTGAGCCAGCCCAAAAGCTGTGATCTCTGCTCATTGGGTGGGGGGATGTTGGTGCCCTGATTGAGTTTCACAAGAAACGTCTGTGCGCCCAAAAATTGGGTGTTTGCATTTTGCGAATTGAGCATCGCACCCGCCAGGTTCCAGCCCTCGGATGACTTTTGAGCGCTCTGGAGCTCACGCTGGGCCTGCTCTAGCGTGGGCTTGTCGATGCCAGGCGTGTACAGTAGCGCCACTAACTGTTCGATGCGGTCCATATTTTAAACTACTTTTTATCAGTGGTGTTCGTGTTATACTGGCATATAGTGCACTCGCGTGCAACACTGCTTGAATCGTGGGATGGTGTATAGTTAACGAGGACCTAGCGTTCGCATCTCCGTATGTTGGTGTCTTGATCCACAGACCCATCTATGTCGAACTTCTTGCAAAAAATGTTACCATTAAATACAACTATGTTTTCGCTACTTCCTATAATAATGCAAATCATTTGATTTACATATTAAGACATCAAATTTCGAGAAAACCTGTCTCAAAAGCACTGCCTTGATGATTGCTCAATAAGTGCTCAGGTCATAGTGGGGTGATGTCAGAAATGCACCCTAGTACGTCGGCTTGTCCCAAGAGCGAAGTCCGTCGTCGACCATATTGATGTCAGAAATGCACACATATCTACACCGAATATGTTGCAAACTAATTTATCATTTCATACATTATATACGGTTATATTTCTGCTGCATCTTGCATAAATTAATTTAGATGATGTCACGAAACGTCCCCCCGACTTTGGTACTTCGTGCGATCATAGCGGGTGATGTCAGAAATACACATCATCTGTATCGAGGTTCTTGCAAATAATGTTACCTTTAAATAAGGTCATATCTTCGCTATTTTCCAGAGATTCCACAGTAACTAATTGATGTTAATTCAGTACATAGGGGACAGTTGTCCCAAAAGTGCGTCGATGACTGCTCTGATCTGTGGATATCACAAATGCATATTCGCCTGCATAAGGTTTCTTGCAAATATACTACCACGAAGTAAAATGGTATTATCGCTTTTTCCGGAGAAATTCAACAATTTAGATGATTCCATTACATTGAGGTCGTGAAAAGTGAATTCGGAAGTCTTGCTTTAATGAGTTCTCCAACAGTGGGATGATGTCAGATATGCACACTCATCTACGTCGAGTTCTGTGCAACACATTTTGTCATCAAATAGAAGCGTATTTTCACTTTTCCAGAGCAAATTTGATTTAATTGATGCCATTACATGGGAGGTCGTAAGAAGTGGTTTGAAAAGTACTCCTTCGATGAGTGCTCAATCAGTGTTCAACGACTGCTCCGATTAAGGAGTGATGTCACAAATGCACCGGCCCTACTGCATCGAATGTCGGCTTGTCCCAAAAGAGGCCGTCAATATAATGGTGTCAGTTGAGATTTTTGCAGAAAATATTCTTTCATTATATGCAATTATACTTTGCTAGTTTCCCGAATACTTGAAATTGCATATAATGAAACGTCGTCCTGACACCGTCGACCATGATGTCATGCACATGCATTAGCATCGAGTTTTCGACAAAATTTATGTCATGAAATACGATTATATTCTCGCAATTTTCCAAAGCATCCCAAATAATCCCAGTTAGATATTATTATATCGAATGTCGAGAAAATTCATCGAAGAGTACCTCGATGAGTATTCCGATTACAATGAATGCCAGAGATGCAATCGTCTACGTCAAGTGTCTTACCGGACATTTCCCCATTGAAAAATCCGTATTTTCGCTTTTTCCAGTGCAATTCAAACAAATTGATTTAGATGATGCCATTGCATCGCATGTTGCTGCCTCGATGAGCTCGATGGTGGTGATGTCACGGATGCACACATGATGTAGATGATGCCATTTCATCGAAAGTCGTGAAAATTGGTCCCAAAAATACGACCTTGGTGAGTTCAATGGTGCTCACAGTGCGTGATGTCACATATGCAGATCTATCGACGTCGAAATAAGTTAAGACTAGTGTTGTCATCATTTTCCAATCTTTCTGTAAAAAGGGATTTAGATGATGTCATTACATCAAATGTCGTAAAAAAGACGGTCCAAAAACGGCGTGTCGATGAGTGCTCGATGCGTGTTCCGATGGGGTGATGTCAGAAATGCACACACCGACATAGAATTTTTGCAAATATGTAATCATCAAATATTAGGACTGTATTTATAAGAGCACCGCAAAACATTAGATGATGCCGTTACATTGGAGTTGTGAGAGGTGGTCAGTATATGCTCCGACAGTAATGATGTCAGTTGTGCACACCGACCCACGTACCAAACTCAGTGTGTCGATGTATCCCAGCGTGGATGATGTCAGTCGAGTTTCTTATGAAATATGTTACCATAAAGAACCATATATTTTCCAGAGCATCTCAAACAAATTGACGGAGACATGTTATTTTCCGATCATGGTGGGCGATGTCGGAACTGCCCATGTGGAGTTGCCAGAAATGTACACCTACCTAAACGTACTGCGTCCATGAGGCCGATCATAGTGAGTGATGCAGAAATGCACCATATACATCGGATTTCTCTAAAATATTTGATCATAAAAGAATTGTATATTTTCCTCATTTTCCGGGCATCTCAATTAATTGACTAAGACATGTTATTGTATCGAAAGTTGGGAAATATGTTCTAGCAGTGCTTGATGAGTGCTCGATGAGGGCTGTGACATCACGATGTCAGATATGCACATCCGTCTACATCGAGTTTCTTGCAAATGCTATCACTAAATAAGGATGTGTTTTTCAGCAATTCGAGTCATGTTGATGATACTTTTACGTTGTTTTGCCTTGAAGCCATAAAGTGGTCCCGTGCTCGATCAGTCGGCTCATAGTGATGTCAGAAGTGCACACCTCCATCGAAGTTCCTACACATGTTACCACCAAATAAGAATGTACTTGTGCTGTTTTCAGCAATTCAAGTAATACAGATGATGTTTTTACTTGAAGTCGTGAAAAGCATGTGCTCCGGTTATAGATTGGGCTTCGCCAAAAATGCACACCTCTGTACCAGCAACCCCGTCCATCATATTGAGTGATGTCACAACGCACATCTAGTTCCCTGAAAATTTACGTGCATTTATTTTGCCGCTCTCACCGCATTGATTCAGTTGATGCGTCAGTTGATGCACGTCAGTGGGTCGACGAGACACCCTCGTGACCGCGACCCTGGACCATATCGCTATCCACATCATGCATGCGCTGCACGCAGCCTGCGATGCCCTGCCCCCCAACCGATCGCAGCGTAGGCCCATCCTGATCCGCTGAGGTAACCGCCGGCTCCCGCACCTTCGGACTCCGGCAAAATCCCGCTACGACGCGCGTTTCTGCCCGCATGTCCCCGATGAGCCCAGACCCGCTCGCGACGCTGCGGCACCTCATTGCGAAACAGAATCTCGGCTACTATCTCGTGCTGAGCTGCGATGCACACAGCTCCGAGTACGTCGCGCCCGCCGACAAGCGCCGCGAGTTCATCACGCACTTCACGGGCTCCGCCGGAGTCGCCATCGTCGGCGCCGACGACTACGCCGAGCTCGCGACGGACGGCCGCTACTGGCTGCAGGCCGAGGCGCAGCTGCAGCGCGGCTGGACGCTGCGCAAAGAAAGCTCGCCGCGCGTCGTCACCTGGAACAAGGCGATCTCGCAGCGCAGCTCCGTCGAGAACGTCAGCATCGGCGTCGATCCGAAGCTCATCAGCTACACGGAGGCGCGCCGCATCCAGGGCTTTGGCGGTGATCTGCGCGCCGTCGAGCCGAATTTAGTCGATCTCGTGTGGAAAAACCGGCCCGAGGACACGCGCAACCCCGTGTACGAGCTGTCGACGATCTACACGGGCAAGCAGACGCTGTCGAAGCTCACCGATCTGCGGCACGAGCTCAAAACGGCGGGCACGCACGCGATTGTGCTGAGCGCGCTCGACCAAATCGCGTGGCTGCTGAACCTGCGCGGCTCCGACATCGAGTACAACCCCGTGTTCCGCGCATTTGTGCTCGTCACGACCACGGACACGCGGCTGTACATCCAGAGCGACGGCCGACAGATCCCAACCGAGACTTTAGCAGCGAACAAGATCGAGATCCGGCCGTACGAGCAGGTTTATGACGACGTCAAGGAGCTCGCCGCGCAGGACAAGGTCGTGTGGGTGCCGCCGAAGTCGTCATGGGCCATGGCGCTCGCTGCGGGCCCGAAGGCGCTGCTGAATCGCGAGTCTCCCGTCGAGTTAGCGAAGGCCAGCAAGAACCCCGTGGAGATCGACGGCGCAAAACGCGCGCAGCTGTACTGCGGGAGCTCGATCGTCGAGCAGCTGAGCTGGCTGCAGGTGCAGGTCCGCGCGGGCGAGCAGATCAGCGAGTTCGAAGCGGCCGAAAAGCTGCTGGCCATCCGCCGGAAGCTGCCGGAGTTCAAGGAACTCAGCTTTGAGACGATCTCGAGCTCGGGCCCGAACGCGGCGATCATCCACTACAGTCCTCCCGAGGAGGGCAGCCGGCTCGTGGCGGAGAACGAGGTGTATTTGCTCGATTCGGGCTCGCAGTTTTTGTTTGGAACGACGGATACGACACGAACAGCCTGGTTCAGTCCCGAACTACCGGCGAAGGAGATCACCGAGGCGTACACGCTCGTTCTGAAGGGCCACATTGCGCTCGCGACGGCGATCTTCCCGGAGGGCACGCACGGCTCGAAGCTCGACCTGCTGGCCCGGCAGTACCTGTGGAAATACGGCCTGAACTACGTGCACGGCACGGGCCACGGCGTCGGCTCGTTTTTGAACGTGCACGAGGGGCCCGTAAGCATTTCCATGCAGTCGGAGGAGAGCGTGTTCGAGGGCAATCTGCTGAGCAACGAGCCGGGATACTACAAACCGGACCATTTCGGCATCCGATTAGAGAACTTGGTTATCGTCAAGCCAGCCGCGCCAAAGCACGCTTCCAAGAGCAACTTCCTGCAGTTCGAGACCATCACCGTCGTGCCGTTCGACCGCAACCTCATCGACGTCTCGCTGCTGTCGGCCGAGGAGATCAACTGGATCGACGAATACCACGCAAAATGTAAACTCGCACTGACGCCGCTGCTGTCGAAGCCGGCACTCGAGTACCTCGAATACCATGCGGCGCCTCTGTCGTCTTAATCACACTTAATTTATACATACTAAATATTATATTAATCACGATTTAGACATCCGTCATTTGGGTGATGCAGTAGACAGCTGATCAGGTAGGTAAATAGGTTGCACAAGGGTTTCGTGCAGATCGATCATCAGATGTCACTTTTCGCGAAACGCAAAACTGTAACAAATTCCCAGAAACGAGTACGTACAGACCATAAAAATGAGACTGGGGATATAAAGAAGCCCTGTGTTTCGGAGAAGGAAGAGCCGAAACCACAGAATGACACCACCGATCGGGGCAAAGACAAGCCCAAAGATGTTGTCAAACCGGAAACCAAACTAGAGAAACCAAACGTGAAAGATGATCACAAAAAAAATGCAATTGCCACTTCCAGTGCGGCCACAATCCGCGCTAGCCACCGCATGGACTACCAGCGTGACATTTGCACGCAATTTCTCAAGACAGGCCGATGCCGGTACGGTGATTCGTGCAAGTTCTTGCATGAGCGCGAGGGAATGGCCGAGAAATCCAATGTCAACACTAGGTGGAAGGAAAATAAAGCAAAAGCTACAAAAGATACCGGCAAAGTCGAGCAACATGCGTGTGCTATATGCGACAGAGATCCACCGCAGGAAGCAGTCAGGTCACAATGCTCGCATCTGTACTGTCAGTCGTGTTTTGTCAACGCTGCAAAATCGCACGAAAAGTGCCATGTATGTGGAGTCCCCACGAGCGGCTCGGCGGAAGTCGTCTAATTATTTATTTAAAACTATTTATTTATTAATGATTTAGAAAACGTATGTGATTTAGGAAAAGACTGGAGGCGACTTTTATGGAGTTCATGAAATTCGTTAGAGGCCTCTGCGACCTGTGTGGTTTTTGGTGGTTTGGCGGTTTTAGGTGGCTTCTGTGGTTTTCGGTGGCTCAGCGGTTTTAGGTGGTCGGGCGGACTCAGTACGTCTTGGTATACATCACTGCCAACTCTAGAGTCGACATCTACAACCTATCTATGATATCCATGGTTGATATCTTTCTGCTATTTATGTTATACTTAGGACATGCTACATAACTGGGTAATTTTGAGGTTCAATGATCGAGAACATACTTGCTTTCAGCAGCTTGACGATTATTTTTACTCTGCTTGTACTCTGAAAAATGCTTCTTCTCGGTTCTTTAGTGAATTCGTTAGCACAGTTCCATGGTTTTTATTGACTCTCACAGTTTTGGCGGTTCCAGTGGTTTTTGGTGGTCATGCGGTTTTTGGTGGTTAATGTGAACTTAGCGGTTTTCATAATTTACATCGCTTATAAGGAGTAAGAAGCGATATTCATAGCCTATATAGGACCCTTCTATGATTTATTTGGGGTTGATACCGTTTTGCTGTGTATTCATGTTCTGCATTAGACATCCTGCATTGTCGCGGCGCCATGCGCATCCTCAATAGGACAGAAAATCAATTGATGATTAATTAAATACGTTTATTTATTATTTCTGCGATATTCATGATAGGAAGTCTCAGCTGTTGTTCGTCCCGACTTGTGCGGTTCAGGTAGTTTCGCGGTTTTTGGTGGCTCGAGCGGTTTTGGCGGTTTCGGTGGTTCAAGCGGTTCAGGTGGTTCAGGCAGTTTCGGTGGCTCGTGCGGTTTATCAGTTCTCACCTTGGACCTCACTACGAACTTTGTGGCTAAAATGACCAATTCCAAATTGTTTACAAATTGTTTTTACTTTGTTTAAAAATGTTTACAATTGCCGACATTATATATGTAATATAAAGTTACAGAGCATTTCTACGCTAGAAGTTTACAGATTGCCTCATCATTTTTGCAATTTAATTGTGCTCACGATTATCACACACCATCACGTCCTTACGGGGTGTGGTCATAATGTGCACTTACTAGGACTGGAAGTATTAATGCAGCAACGCCGAATAGGTAAAGGGTAATGAGACCTGAAGCACTCGATGAGGAGCTGAGCGGGATTGCGAGTTACTCGAATTTGATCCGCAGCTCGCGGAGAATAGTGGAAAATGCCGTAGAAATCACGACGCTCGAGGGCGATGTTTTGCATGCGGAAATCACAGACGAGGGCTGGCTTGCGAAGTCGGGCCGGTGCTTCCCCACACTCGAAGCGCTTCTGCAGACGGAGTCGCCACAATTCAACACTCTATGGAACAAAGAACTATATAACAAACTGGCGACACTCAAACACAAAGAGGACGCGAAGGATTAGAAATGACGTATTGGTTCCGAAATTTTGACCTCCCATCGCCTCATAGATATCATCACGACATGCATCACACATACATACATATACAAATCTACATTTATATTCACAAGTTTGCCCTAATTTAATTATTCCACTCGATAGAATTGCGCAATTCACGAATCCTCAAGTTTAGCATAGACTTACCGTATGATGCATGGTCGATGTTTTTTGGAATCTTGACAGATCCGCGACCTTCCTTACCTTAATTTGCCGATTGGGGTTGAGAGTATCAGCGAAATGAAAACAACACCACGCCTAAGCTGACCTGGACTCACACACCACAGAAAAAATAAAGCACGTATTGACACCACCACTAAATTCAAGAAAAAATGCTTGATTGGGTGTCGCTTTCTGTCTTTTTCACGGCTGTGGCCGGTCTGGTGTTCTACATCACTCTGAAGTACCTCCGAATCAAGCTCAGAGAGCCTCAAAAGGGCCAGTTCGAGGCCGTGGCATTGGCATATAAAAACAAGGCGGCGATTCCGCCGACTTTCAAGACGCCGCAGCTGCGTCGTCAGCTCATTTTAGGCAGCAAGCGTCCCGCTGAGCTCACAAACCTCATGGATATGCGCATTGATACGTTCAACCCGACCGTAAAGACGAAACCGCCGATTATCTACGGCTTCTTGCACCCCAAAGCCGATGCTGGTGGCGGTGGTGAGCGTGTGTTATGGGCTGCTGTCAAGGACGTGCTGAGCAGCGACGCTTCAGCTGTGGCAGCTATTTATGTCGGTGCTAAGAAAGGACTTACTCAGGCCGGTTTGCTGAAACAGGCGGCTGACCGATTCAATATCGGGTTTAGTGCTGCTGAGGCCGATCGAGTTGTGGTTATTGCGCTCACGCAGGACTGGCTCGTGGATCCGAACACGTACTTGGCATTTACTTTGATCAGTCAGGCAGTAGGCATGGCTGTTGTGGGATATGAGGCGATCTCGAACTTAATGCCCGACGTGTTGGTTGACACGACCGGATTGGCGTTTAGTTATCCTGTGGTTTCGTGGTTCGCCAAAATTCCGATCATTGCGTATGTTCACTACCCGTTTGTGCAGACGGAAATGCTGCAATCTATTAAGGCCAAAGGCTTGTGGCATCCGAAGCGATTCCTCAAGTTTGTGTACTGGAAGCTGCTGACGTCCGCCTACCGCTGGTCGGGCTCTTATGCGAATGTTGTGACTACGAACTCGACGTGGACAAAGCAGCATCTTGGCTGGAAGAAGGCTGATGAGGCCACGATTGTTTACCCTCCTTCGGCTGTCCAGGACTTCCCTGATCCCGCCACTACTAAGGACCAGCTGCGTACACCCGCTATTGTCTATCTTGCTCAGTTCCGCCCCGAAAAACGCCATGAGCTCGTGCTTTCGTCGTTCGCTAAGGCTCTGAAAATCGCGCATAAAGATCACAAGATCCCTGCACGGAACCGGAAACCCCATCTCATTTTGATTGGATCGGTGCGTGACGAAATTGATGCGTTGCACGTGCATGCGTTGCGCAAACTTGCCTCTGATTTGGGTTTGAATGACGAGGATTTCACGATCGTAGAGAATGCACCCTGGGAAGCCGTGCGAAAGATCATGGGATCTTCCCTCATTGGCGTGAACGCGATGTGGAACGAGCACTTCGGCATGGGCGTTGTCGAGAACATGGCCGCGGGTCTGATTCCCGTGGTTCACGCGAGCGCTGGTCCTTTGCTCGATATTGTGAAGGACGACAAGGGTGCTCCGGGCTTCTTCTTCCGCTCGAACCGTGATCCGGACGGACTCGGACTGAACGGGTACCCGACGTTCAGCCAGGCCCTCATCCAGGCCCTCAGTCTGCCGGAGGCCCAGCAGGCGAGCTACCGGGAGCGGGCATACAAGGCCGCGCAGCGGTTCAGCGATGCTGCGTTCGCCGAGCATTGGGACCCGCAGGTGAAACTTGCTGCTGCCATGGTTCCCGAGTTCCGCCGCCAGCGCAAGCAGCTTAAATTATTTGATTAATGCGGAATGTATATATAGATGTAATACCCATAAAGAATACCCCATAAAGAATACCATAGAAAAGCAATACAACATAGAGAAGTGTCCAAATATATTATATGCTCAATATAAATAGACAGGTACAGGGAAAACAGAGGGAGACAATATAGAAGGGTTGTCAAATAAGTAATGGACCAAAGACATAGACATGTTAGATATCGTTAGGACCCTCTCGCTAAATATCGTTCAATAGCTTGATAAGCAATCGGTAGAAAAATTCAAACAAATAAGAGCGGTGAAGACAGATTCAAGGTTTCCAAGGACTCAATGACGGTATTACGAGCTCGAATCAAGGAAAACAGCATGCATGTGGTCACACTTTCCATCACAGGAACAACTTGTAAGCGTAATATTCTTAAAGGAGCATACCAGTAAGTACATACAAGTCAGAGCCTGGATACGAACGAGGGTACTGATCGGGTGAAGGCGTAGTTCAATGCCAAGTAACTTATCCGATCTATGAGCGGGAGTCTAAAGCATCCAGGCCCGGATAATTTTCAGATGACGGCGAACGAAACGATGTTTATATATATATCGATGGAGTGTCTTCATCAGTTCGACGATGTGTAAATTTGCTCTCATTAAAACTGTGAATTGTACGTTCAATGGCCCGATTATTGAATGAAAAGCGTTCTTAATGGAGTTCACCATATCCTCCTATGGTATTTGAGATTTGTAGATAGCAGGTCATTCAAAATATCGTTCTATTGGGTCTTGCATTGAATCAGGCATTGTTTAATTCTCGTTATGCAAGACATTCATCAGATAGCTAATACGGTATGTATCCTTAAGTAGTATTGTGGAGATAACTAGTACAATCATTCAATGCATTGTGTTCCTCGTGTCGTTCATAGCATATGTATGAAACAGACGGCGAGTAAAATGTACATCTTTTTATAGTAAATTATTGGATCAGATAGACAGTTACAATGTATATCTTCTGGAAGTGTATGCACTCGTAGACGACTATTTTGTTCAATGCATCTTCACTATATAACAGCTGGTGTAGACATCTGATATATCGTCCGCAGTTGTGATACTTCATTTAGATAGTGTTCAACAGTATGACCACATACACTCATGTCTCTGCAGACAAGTGACACGCTATCTATCCTTCATGATGCGCATTATATATTGTAGTATAATACTTGCATCAAATAGTGTTTGGCCTTTGCTGTAGTATGATCCATGCGCTAAACAGTGCAGTCATTAATGCAGCCTATGGAACTTGCTTTCGATTGCAGGGTCAACAGATCATTCAATATGATATTTCCATAAGCAGCGACTGCGTCATTCAATATATACCTCGATCGTTGAATAGACATCTAGTGCGGTGTGCAGTATATGACTTGCATAAGGTAGTGCTCGACAATCAATGCAATGTTCGACATTCAATAATATGTGTTTGTCATCTCTAGCTGATCTGATTTGGCAATGGAAGCTTAGATGCTTTTCTGAAATTGACCATATAGTTTGCTGCTATGCGCATTAGACACTTAGATGTGTATCTTATAGTAGATATGCATCTATGCAGTCCTTTAATAGTATACGACACTTGTATGAGATCGTTGTTCAAAACGTGCTAAACGTTCACAAGATAGATATAGTACATGCATTATAGACATCTAGTAAACTGCACATCGGTTTACGACATTGTATGGTAGTTCTCGGCGATCAATGCAATTTATATCAAAAATCACCCAAAACTCCCTTATATCTCATAAATCTCTATTTTTTTTCAACAATCAACTCTACAGTGGATGTCCGTATTTGCCTGTTGAAATACTGGGTATGCTTTCGACCATTGTAGTAGTGTAATCGAGTATCTCAACATAGTGCGTCCTTCAACGCAGACGGGTAGAAACTTCACGCTCGATATAGGTGTAAATTAGAATAGATATCGTAACAATAATTAAGCATTCATAGAAAGAAAGATCGGATCAAAAAGGGAACGGCTTGTCAAAGCATTACTTGCCTGCAGCAGGCTTAGGAAGTCCCGAGCTGAAATAGAGCGGATTGCTGTCGCCCTCCAAGGCGTCTTTCTTCTGCTCCGAGGTGAGACCGCTCAGCGGCTTCAGCGCCTCGAGCTCGCCAAATGAGCCCGTAGCCTTGCGCGAGCCCTTGCGGTTCAAGTTCAGGTTCACGCTGGAGCGGCGGCGCTCCAACGCCTCTTCGGGCGACACGCCGTCCTCCGTCGGGTCTGCGCGCGTCGTCAGCAAAGCAGCCGGCGTCTCGTACTTATGGTTTGTCTGCGACAGTCTGCGCTCCTTCTCGACCGGCAGCGAGGCGTCGGCCGGCTGGAAATTCACGTCCTGCGGCAGCGTGTTCGCGCTGTTCTTGTTGCGCTCGTCGTACTCCCACACGTCGGCACTGCTTTCCTTCGTCGGGAACGCGGCTGATCCGGGAATCGACGTCTCAGCGTACTTGCTCGGGGCCGATGTCGACTCGACCGTGGATCCAGGCGGCTTTGAGAACACGTCCATGTCGCGCTCGGCCTTCCAGGCGAGCGTGCCCTCTTCCTCAGCGTGCAACGACCGGTAGCCCGTGTCATCCACGTCGCTGACATCGCTGACATCGCTGTCCGCATCGGCACGCAGGGCCACGGGGTGCGCAGGCGGCGCCTTCGTGGTCGTAGAAGTTGGGACCGCTGTAGCACCAGCAATAGGAGCAGTTGGAGTCGCACCTGTGGTGGGTACAGTACCTGTGGTGGGGGTGGCAGCCACAGGAGTCGGTGATCCGCCGGCCTTGCGAGCGGCATCGGCCGACGTGGGCTCGTTAGTTGGCTCAGGAGGCGTGCCCGGAGCGCTAACGTTCACAGCAGCTGCTCCAGACTTGATTGTGGCCTGTCCCGAGGGCGAAGACCGGCGTGACGGCTCGGGGGAGACAGAGTCAGCGATCGATGTAGGCTCTTCCGGGCCTGGAGTCACTGCGGACGGAGCTCTGGCCGTGTCCGGTACGTTAGGAGGAGCCACAGCCGCGGGAACTGCAGCAGCAAGGGGTGAAGTTGTGGCTGTAGCCAGAGATCTATCCTCATTTGTAGCGGCTGAAGGCTCGGGGACCTGTGACGACGTCGCGGGAGGCACGACGCTCGTCTGTGCACCGGCCGATTTGGCCGCAGTGGCCTGGGGCTGCGTTGAAGTGGCCTGAGGAAGCGTCGATGTAGCCGTAGACGCATTGTCTCTGAACGGATTGCGCTCCTGCTCGCTGACATGCAGTCCAGCCATCTTCTCGGATGTTGGAGTCTGTGCCGGAGACAGTGCGGACGGCGTGCGCTTCGTGTAGAAGTTTCCTAGGTGGTCCGGGATCGATCCGGACAGCAGGGCCTTGAGATCGCGCTTCCAGTTTGAAGCAACACGGGCTCGGAACACCCAGTTGTGCTTCGCTCCCGAGTTCGAGCCGTGCTGGCGGGCGCGGATCACGAACTGATCGTCCGCATTCGCTTTGTGGTCCTCGAGGAGCTCGGCATCGAGCAGATCAATGGACCACACGGGCTCATTATGGCGCATCTCAATCAGGCTCAACGGCGTCAACACGTAGTCACTGACGGCGTAGTTCTTCAGGAAGCGTGTACGGCGCTCGAGCGCACCGGCACGGATCGCCTTTGCGTACGGCGAGTTCTCCTTAGGATAGCCCAAGTGGGAGTCCGATTCGCGGGCCTTCGCCACGGAGCCCGTGTTTCCGACAAAAGTCGACGGTGCCTTGCTCGACTGCAGCCAGTACTTGTACTCGGCGAGTTTCGGCTGGTGCACAAACACGGTGCCGACCTGGTGGGCGCCGTTCGCAATGATCTTGCCGTTTCCCTCGGCAATGTCGGTGTACTGCTTGATGAGCGCTTGCAGGCGTTCAACAACGGCACTGTCGACTTTCTTTGCAGCGTCCTCCACGTACGCGTACGCATCGGCCTGCACGTTGTGCTTGCGGATGAATGAGTCGATCTTTGTGTCCAAGGCCGTTTTGATCAAAAACGGGTCGATTTCGGGCTGTTTGCCGGACTCAGCCTCCGACACGGCACTCACGTACTTCTTGATGCGCGACTCGAGTTTCGGGTCCTTGAGCTGTGCCGCACGGCTCGCGGCGTTTTCCGGCGACTCGAACGACGCGGACAACTCCGTGAAGTCGCTGATCGACTTTTCTAGGTCTTCTTTCAGCGACTCGACTTCGCTCATGAGCTCGTTCTTGATCACGGCACTTGCGTCGTCCGCACACTTGCCGTCCGGCAGCTGCAGGTCCCACCACAGGCGCGAAAACAGGTCCTTGATGCCACCGCTGCCGAGCGGCGCAAACTGCTCGCCGAGATCTTCGGGCTGGGGCATTTCCCGGCTCAGCCGGCCGGTGGATTCGGAGATCCAGTCGTAGCGCTGCGCAGCAGCCGCAAGATACTTCTCAAGAGTCTCGACAACGGTCAGCCAGGCCTTGCAGCGCTCGATCATGGCCGGTGTCGGGTCGTTGTACTTCGTGTTTGATGTGCTCATTTTCTCCAAACGGTGAACAAAATACCAGACAGCTCGATAATTTCAAACACAGAAAAAAATAAGATTCGCCAGAAACAGATTCCTAAAAGCGGTTTTCCGATCCGTTAGCTTGAACAAAAATTGAGAGTCGTCGTTGATTTGAAACCGGTTTATTGATGGATTCAAGCAGGAAGAGGGGAAAAGGTGCGTAATGCTGCCCATAGTCTTACTAGCGTTCGCTTTAAACCCTCAGATTAGGGCTGTGGCTCGGGTACAGTTGCCATGCGACTACGTCAACTACGTCACTATTTGTTTTGCACAGCTGCTTGTGACGATCGTGTTCTGGAGAATTGCGGCGGACAAAGCGCACGCACTTGTGCAGACGTGTAGATTTCACGAGTTTGCGAGCAGATTTCGCGGCATTTGGACGCGATGCTAGGGCCTTGCAGATCCCATGCGGAATTGCTGGTTCGCAGCGTCTTTATGTAAACAACGACTGTCTCACCCTGGTTGAGTGCACCATGTAAACACGTAAACGCAAATGAACGCAGGCAGACATGTAAACACGGAGTCGCGTGCTGAAATAAGTGTTTTTAAAATATATAAATATTTACTATGTAAGCACCACAGCACAGTGCAAGTTGTGGCGCATACTTCTCGTGATCCCCATACTGCATTTGCCGTGCTACGTACAGCTCGCTGCGCGTTGCATACGAATGTGCATGGAAAACCAAAGTGGTGCAACAACCATGGTGTATACACAACCCTGGACCTCGCAACCCTGCGTTGGGACTTGATAAGATAAGACACCATGTAAAAAAACAGCATGGCCTGCAGCGTTAACGTGTCTCAGGCCCGATCGCCAATCTTATCGCTTGCAAGGTATCGCGAAGCGAAAGAAATCGCACGTGTTTGAGTGGAAGCTCAGCTTAACAAAATCAAACGATGATCAGCCCACATCCGCTGCCACCCTTTCGACCTTGCTTTCATAGAAATACTCCCGCCAGCCGGGAAAACCCGCTCTATTTAAATGCTCAAAGATATATATTATGTATTACACTTGCATAATGCCGCCTCTATAGTTCTATATTTTAGGGATCTTCACAGTCTTCGACACATATGCGCATCCGTGTGCGAAAAAGATTAACGAGAACGGGTGCAGCGCATACACTTTATCGGCAAATACATAGCCAAATGGGAGCTTGTCCTGGACCTTGCCGGTGTACACGAGGCCGGCCATGAGAATCACAAGTCCCAGTGAGCTCGGGATGGGCAGGCCCTCGAAATACTGGACTTTCGCCTGGCCCTTCGACAGAATGGCAGCCGTGACGTTGAATCGCGCTAGTCGCAACAGGCCACACAGCACGAAAAAGCTGAGAATCAGCAGATCCAGCGTCGACTGCAGACCGAGGGTGAACGCAATCGTTGCAGGAGCCACGCCAAATGACACAAGATCGGCGAGTGAATCAAGTTCTTTGCCCATCAAGCTCGATTTGCCCTGCCAACGTGCGACACGGCCGTCAAACACGTCGAAAAAGAAACCAGCGAATGTGAAAAACATCGCTCGGTATGTATATTTCTCCAGCTGGTACCCGTGCGTGATGTAGCGTGCACTGCTAATGATCGAGTTGAATCCACAGTAACAGTTCAACATCGTGATCCAGTCAGCCCATTGAAGCTGTCGGATCATGCTCAAATGCCGTTTGTCCTCGACATACGCCCGTTGCTCGCGTTCGGCCGGCGGCGGCGGCGTTGGGCTCGGGGAGAAAAACGATGACCGCCGTCTTGTGATTTTCGGCGTTCTTCCACGCTCCTGCTGCATGCTGATTTCCTTAATTTGAGTGCAACCTAAATCGGTGAGAGTACAAGAAGCGCTTCTGCTGGGAATGCGAAGTTTTGAAGCAGCAAACACTAAATAATATGGGGACTGAAAATAGCAAGTATGAGTGCGCAAATTTCAGTTCGATTTGCCGAGACTCTGATCGTGCCTTTCACTTAACGAGATTTCTACGAAGGCTTCCAAGACTATAGCTCAGCGGTTTCCGGCGTTCTTCGATAATAGCTTTAGCACTTCAATTTGTGCGAAAAGCTGGAAATACCTCTCTATGTATCAACGCGTGCTGCTGTGCCACAATACTGATGTCAGACACTTCGTTCTAGGTGGCTTGTTTCGCAGTATGTGGTTTCCTCCCAAGGCAAGTTTGCCATGTGATATTTCTTACCACTCTCTCCTCTAAGGGTAGCGAGATTTGCAGCGATGACAGTGACTAAAAACTGGGCGTATCCGGTATACTGTACATCACCGCATTTTCAGAAACTCGCCTTACCTAGGTAGGGGAGAGAAAGGGAGGGAGGGACAGGGACATGACATGACATGACATTGACATTTCCTAAGGAACGTCGTTGGTGATTATTGTTACCTCGAAAAATCAAGTTGGTCATCTGACCCAGATCCCATCTGGTTGGTAAAGGACACCTCTCGTGCATCTGATGCACACTAATGTAGCGGTGTAATTAATTAGAGCATCAGCCTCCCCCACTTTTTATGAAAAATTCCAAACGCGTACATGACGACGCCTCGTTGTGTTTTTCAGAAAAAGCCTTAGCCACCTACATTTCAGTCGCACTCCATCTCAGTGATCTCGCACAATCCCCTAAGTAAGCTGCGGACAATGCTTTTTAGATAACACCTGTGATGTTGCTCAATGTATTTATTTATTATGAGATCTAATTCGGCCTCTTCTCACTGGTTCGTGCTCGTGGCTATCGAACACAAGCACTCATTTATTTTGTGACAATCACGTTCACATTGTGTAGGTCTAGGGCGTGAGGCAAAGTAATGACGCACGACTCTCGTCAAGACTTCGCGAACACGCCCTAGCTAACTGGGCATTAGCAGCAATAGCGGAGTAATTAGACAAAGGTGGACATCCACTATGTACCGCAGTCTTGCATATAAAATATCAGGCTAAATAATAGACCTTAATACAAGATCGTAGCTGTTTTCTATATACGACCGGGGTAAACATATGCATGCTCTTTAACGATAGAGCGTTGCTCTGTAGGGTTTTGGTTTGGTGCTCTTTTCAGAACAGTTGTCAAAGTACCCTACTCCCATTAGCGGGGAAACTCCGCGAGTCATTTTCAAAATTAGGCGAAGGACGACGCGTCCCACTGGCAGACACGCTGGGAAGAGTGTGTCGACTTCGCAGAGTCGAACTCGAAATAATTACAGAAAAATAATTCAATCATATACAGAATACATATACAAGTTCAGCCTCAAATGTTTTGTGGGGTGCCTCATCGGATCTATGCAAAACAGTCTTATAGCAGACGATCATGCACCTACTATAGTCGCGCGTGCTTGAAAAAACCATAAGGTTGAGCAATCTATTATGAGGTTTCGCCTCTCCGCCACTCATCTGTGACGGCACATTAGTCCAAATTAAATAGTGAAACTACTTGTTAAATTTTCTAAATCAATTTACATCGTCATTCGAAAGACCAAAAAACTATGAAAACTCATCGTCGAGGTATTTAATTTTAGAAATCCTCTGTCCCAATTTTTATTCTATTAATAGTTGACACCCATGCGATATATGATGTCATACATCTTTTCATGGGCAAATTAATAGGGTTAATGTGCATGATTGTCTTAAATTAGATGTGCTCCCGAGGCTCTTACAAATTCTTTGCAAAACTACATAAACCTTGATTTCTGCCAGGTTGTGTAATTTCCGTATCATCCATTTTTTGATCTCTCTAATATTCTAATGATCTCTTCTATCTTGCTTGCTTTCGCTCTTGGCTTTGTCTCAGCTCAGTCTGATGCCGCTGTATCTCTTGAGTCCTCGGACGACAAGTTCAACAACAAGTACCTCTCTAACATCCACTTCGGTGCTGCTATCAACGGCGTCCTCGTTAGCAACCAATCTGTCCCCTACAAGTTTAACACCACTGACAACACTGTCTACTCTGAGATGACCATTGCCGGTGGCATGGTCATTCCTATGACTCTTGGTGAGCTCAGCAATGACTTGGTTGCTAGCCCTGCTGCTTCTACTGCTGGTGAGGTCAAGGACAACTACTTGACTATCAATGGCTCCGACAGCGTTTTCTACGCTTGCGAGAACATGCCCTGGGACCCCTACCATTACACTGGCAGTGGCACCTACGGTGTTGCTGTCTTTGCCAGCGATGTCCCTGCCGACTGCACTTCTGTTAAGATCAAGGTCGATGTGAATGGTGGTGCTTCCAACAGCTCTTCTAACGCCACTACCACACCCGCTCAGAGCAGTGTTCCTCCCGCCGCTACTGGTGCCAACAGCACTGTGACCGATAAATCCACAAAGTACACCACCATTGACTGCTCCACGCCTACGACTATGACCTACGGTAGCCAGACCTTCACTGTCACCGCCTCCACCAAGATCACTGTCGAGGACTGCAGCTGCACTGCTGCTCCTACTAAGCCCTCTGTTGCTGCCTCCTCCAACTCCACTGGTTCTATCGCCGTTGCTAACGGCGCTGACTCCATCAAGGTTGGCGGTGCTGCCGCTTTTGGTATTGCCGTTGCTGGTGCCGCTCTTTTCCTCTAAGCTGGATGATTCCCTAGAATATTTATACAGCTTTTAATTTTTTCTTAGATAGAAAACTAATTTGTAATTTTTAATAATAGTACACTAAGACATTTTCTGACGTTTTTTTATTTCCTGTTTCTTACTCTCTTCGTGCGCCATCGCGATCTGATCAAAAATACCAATCATATTCCATGGATCATCCGCATGTGTCCAGATCGAGTCCATGCGACGAATCAGCGCTGCACCGTTGGTCGCGGTTATCTGGTGTTATTTTTCATTGTTTTTGTTGTTTTCATTTAGGACGTTAGGGTCGCTGATTGTGCATAGTGGTTGTCAATGTAGGGTCTGACACCTGCTGTGCATGCCGTACTGAATAAAAACAAACAACCTTAAAAAGCCGCTGAAAAATATAAGGTCGTGCAGCCGTGATTATTCAGAGAGATGCATGAATGCTCTGAGATATTAAAAGGCATTGGAATTCTGTAATTAATTATTTTAAGACATATAAAAATGAACTAAATTATGAATAATCGAAATGGAATGGTGACCGTTAGAATACCGCCTGCGATCCTCCACAAATATTTATGCGCGCGATCGTCGAACATGCAATGTGATCAACGACATTCCCACAGAAATGTAAGCGCTGGGAGTGGGCGAGAAGCTGGCGGCGAAATATAAGAATTGCAATATGTGTAAAAAAACAGGTCGGACTAAGACGCTAGTAGAATACAAAATGTTACTTCTTGTTAAGGATAGTGTTTAATATATAATTAGGCCGAATCTACAGTTCAAAAGAAAAAATGCACGCTTTTTAATATTTTTCGTCCGGGTTTGTGACCGTCAGCACCTGCCGTGAATAATCGCGGGCGTCTGCCAGCGAGGCTATGGAAATGCGCGGGTCTCCGAGCATAGTCGGATTTAACCGAGGATCCATCAGTGGTCTCGGCGGGTTGTGGGGGTATGGATTGTGGAACGCCGGGAACTCGTTCTTGAACTGCGTGGGTGAGCTCTGTGGAGAGTAGTACTCGTCCTTGTCTCTTCGTCGCATCCACAAAACTAGACCGGCTACAAGGGCGGCTATTACGAGCACACCCGCAACTACGCCAACAACGATACCGGCTATGGCACCACCGCTCAGTCCCGACTTCTTATCACTCGAATCTTTTCCGTGGTGGTCCAACCCATTCGGATCCGTCGTAGGCACAGCTGACGACGATGATTGGGATGCTGAGGACGATGTGGAAGTTGATGTTGGCGATGATGAGGACGAGTCTGAGTTTGCTGACGAGCCCGAAGACGAGGTCGTGCTTGACGACGAGGTCGACGATGTTTGGCTCGCTGTGTTCGTGCTTTCTGAGGATGAGCCCGTCGAAGTAGATGCAGACGACGAGGTGCTCGATGATGTAGACGCCGTAGTTCCGGTCGTTGGCGACGATGTGGAGCTCGTCGTAGGAGACGTCGTGCCTGTTGACGTTGTGCTCGATGTGGACGAGGACGAGGACGACGACGTCGTCGCTCCACCGCCGTAAGCCGAAGCTGGAGCTGTGGAGGCGGTCTTATCGCCGATCAAATAGACGACGTAAGCACCTTGGCCACCACACGAGTGCTGTGGATCGAAATCACAGGTGCTCGAGCACTGGCCTGAGTTGGAGGACACGATGTCCGGCGGAATCTCGCTGCCACAATAGCAGGAGGTTCCGCTCAATGCAAATAACGGTTGGTTCTGGTCTTGACATAAAGATCCGCAGGTTCCTGGGGTGTTGCTCTGTCCAGACGACAGCTGCTGCCAATTATTGAGCCGGCTGAAGCAGCCAACGTTGTCGAATTGATACAGTATGGCATTCGCAGGGCTCAAAAATGTGACGACCAGCGCCAAACGAGCAAACGTTACTGATGGAAACATGTGTTCACAGTGTATTACAAGAGGAAAAACAAAAGCGAAAACAAAAAAAAGACGAAAACAAAAAAGGTGTACTCTGATTCAGATACAGATTCGGAAACTGATTCAGATTAGCGTTAATAAAACACTAATTCGACGAAGAAAAAGAAAGAAGGGGGGATAATGCGGGTATAGTGTGTGCGGTTTTTCTTCTGAAAAAAGGTAGAGTTTTCCTGGCTTTTCCTCGTTTAGAGTTTTCAACGACTTTCTTTTAGATATTAACGAGTGCTACGAGCCCTTAGCTATTAAAACGCTGGGGGTTCTGGAAAGAGTCGAGAAAATCGGAAGAGGGGTATAAAAAAGAACAAACGACTTTAGACAAAGATTGTGAAAAGTCTGGCTAGAACAGGAGCAGGATAGGAATAGAAAAGTACGAAAGATCGAATCGTGCTAGCCGTGGCGTGAAGATTGAAACGTCAACGCCTCCGAAGGCTTTCAATTTTTTCTGGGGGGTAAAACAGGACACGCACGAGAATCACAATTCACGTCGCTGCGGTCGTGGCTTTTTCGCTGGACAAACGGGGGCCACCTTGGATTTCAAATCAATTAAGATTAAACCACAGTTGGCGAGATTATCTGTTCAAGAACAACGTTGGACAGAAGTTGGAAAAAGATCGCGAAACTGAAACAAGGCCTTAGACAAGAAGGGGGGAGAGAGGGTTGAGGTGGTCGAGGAGTACGGTGTTAGGAGACAGGGCGCGGGTTTCAGGAGACCTCTACTCTCCTTGAGGGTTGTACACAGTGGTTCGGGCGGAGTGGACTTGGGCTGCGTTAAATTAAACGCGTCTCCTTCCCGACGCGTTCCGTGGTATGGAAAAATTCGGGAGTGTAGGGTAACGTCATGCAACGGAGCGAGAACCTGGTGGATGTGTGCGGTAACACTCTCAAAAGGAGGTCGTAAGAATCAGGTGAGATACTGCGCCGCGGCTACATAGACATGCAGTGGGTCTCGCAAAGACGCTCGGAAAATATAGATTCTGAACGCAGTGGCTTGGAGCACTTCTCGCCTCTCCCCGCTGACCATCGAGTAGGGTAGCTAAACATATGTCGGAAATGGGTTACTATCCGCTGGTTTTCCTCCTCCCAAACGCTCCTCCCACTCCGCTCGTTCCCTAAATAGATTTCAACGGATTTCAAGGGTCATGAGACAGGCAGGCAGGCTTGCAAATTGTAAACATAACAGATATTCCCATATAAAAAGCATGAATACATAAATGCCGATCTTATTTCGAAAGCGGTGAAATATGCCTTCATTTTTTTGCTGTATTTTGTTTTCCTATGACTGAGAGCCGTAAATGTTTTCGTAAAAATTATTTTCCACCCGGAACCCGCAACGACATAATCTCTTGAGCTAAATTTAAATTCCTGTAGACCCGAAATTAGTATGTTTCAATTCAATCACTGAGCAACGAAAGCGTCCGATAAAATTTGCACAGAGAGAATCACGGAAAGGCAGCAGCAAGGCACAGATTCCCCTATCTCCTTGCAAAAAAGGAAAACGCCTAGCTGCGGTTTCTCATTGCGGATGATTCCCCCTCCTCCTTCCTTCCCGTCACGTTCACATGCCTATATGAAAACAACATGATGCAATACACTCATGCAAACCAAAACACATTCACTCGCTCCTGCAGATCAGACCACGGATTATTTATTGCACTCGTGTGATTAGGAAGAAGAGATCATAAACAAATTATAAATATAAATTTAGCACTCTTTACGAAAAGAATTAAAATGAACGGTAGTAGTTAAACCAGAAGTCAAATGCACATTGACATGGACGTGATTAGTGAATGAGTGAGTCCTTTCCACCTTTCATCCTCAATTGTCCGTGCTCTCAGGTCCGGAACCAGCCGGGTGCATGAAATTGGGAACAGGTGGAGCCAATGAGTTGGCGTTGTTTGTGGACTGGTTGAACAATGCAGAGTTCAACGAGCCCCAGCGCACGCGATGCGGAGTGAGCGAGCCTCCTCGAGCCGGCGAGGGGGTCTGGAAATGCAGGTAGTCACTCATATTGAAGTCAGGAGTGCGGGGTGTGCCTCGTGGCGTGCCACGGCCCGGAGAGTGTGCGAAGTGCAGCAGTAAATTAGCACCGTCATTAGCAGACGGCTCAAGACGACGCTCAGGCGTTTGCGGCATGACGCGACGCAAAGGTGGCGGAGTCGACGGCTCCTGCGGAAGCGATTCGTCGTCGACGCGGAACGAAAGACTGCGTGCACGCTCAGCTGCAGACTGCCTTCCCGATGAGTTCGAGCTCGTTCTACGGTGGTGCTGCTTCTGAGTTGAGCGCTGGTGCGAGCTCTCCTCCAAAACATTCTCGGCCGGAGTCTTGGCCTTCATTTCAGAGCGCAACTCGAAAGGCTGCTGGAGTCCAGGCTGCAGATCAGCAGTCATAGTAGCCGAAGAAGCCATACCGGACACGTCTGCCGACTTCGGATCAGCCAAAACGGGCTCAGAAAACTGCACAGCTGCATTAAGACCCGTGCCAAATGGAGCGTCGGGGAACGGTTGCTGCTGGACTTGCTGATGCTGGGCATGCTGCTGCAATTGCTGCTGCTGGAACCGTTGTCTCTGTAAAAGATGCTGCTGATGCAACCTCTGCTGCTCCCTAAGCTGCTGTTCCTGCATTTGCTGGTACTGCAGCTGCAATTGGTACTGATGATGCGGGTTTTGGATCGGTGTAGGCTGAGTTTGCGCTGGCTGGAACTGACCGGTGCTGGCAAGCGTAGCAGAATCGAACGAAGAGTCATCCAATTCCTCAGCAATGCTGTTCACGCTGCTGATCCGAGGAATCCGGGCTCGTGGACTCGTAATTGAGGGTGTTGATCCAATGGACGAGGCTGAAGAGATGCTGGTGATGCTGGATCTGCGACTACCTGAACGGCTGCCTGAACGAGGTCGTGTGCTCAGAGGCGTTTCAATGGGCCGAGGCGAAGGCGAAGCACCGTCCAATGTCTTTGAACGACGTCTCACATCAGTTTGAGTAGACTTGCCATCTGGAGTCTTTTGAGCCTTCTGACTGGCGGAGGCGAGTTTTGATTTCAGATTACGAGTGAGGCGGAAAATCTCGGCCTGGCGCAGAACTCGATTGACAGTGTCATTATTAGGGGTGGATCGTGGATCGATCTGACCAGCAGATTGATATTGTTGCATTTTTGATCAAGGACACAGATGCTTTAAAAAAATATGAAACAGAATGAAAACAGAAAACAGAAAACAGAGAGATAAATGTCAAAGAAAAGAGAATAAAAGAAGACAACAGCTAAAGAATGGCAGTTCTTTTTTATTGGTCTCTTTTACTAAATGTCTATGACTGTGAAACTGGTTTCTAGTCAATGTCAATAAAAAAAGTCGCACAGCGAGATTTTAATTTGCAAATATTGATCTGCAAATTAAAAACGTTTGCAAAAGAGAAAAGAGCCACCCCTTCTTGAACTTAGTTGGCAGATGGAGAGAAGTGATTTTCGAAACGAAGGCACTGTCCGGGATGGCTCGAATATATATCCAGGTCATCCTCGGAAATAAGGAGACAGCCCAGGGGTTAGGCTTCTGTGTATGCATAAATGGACACATCTATCAATTAGTTGCACACTTCTGCATGGGAAGTCCCGACGCGTATTCTTGCAGCAAGCTGCGACTGCCCTAGCTGTGGATCTAAAGTTTTTACCTATCTAATTGACGCCCACGACGGTGAGGACAGGCGTGGTCTGCTCATTACCTTGTGCGAACTCGCGTCGCGTGTCTGCAAATCCCTAGCCCCCGTGGATGAATTTCGTACTTTGCCTTTCTCTACGCGTACGGGAGAGCATGTTCCCGTACACGTATGGAAAGCGCATGTGGGCTAATTCTCCTCCCGCAAACACAGACTTTCCGTAGCCTGTGGCGCATACAACTTGGAAAATAAAATATGAAAATGATTTTTCCAGGCAATACGCACGTTCTATGTATTTAGATATCTAGGCTATATGTCGAATCTTACCTAAGTGATTAGCTGCCTTTCCTATCAGGGGGGTGTGCGCACGGACTGCAGAACAAGAGCAAAAAAATGAATAGTGGAAGACCCGCGGTTAGGTTAAGATCTGAAGAAAGCATGAATCCCAGTAATGTAGATTACGGTTCGTGTCCCTAATTAGCTGGGGACTACTCTAAGCACGGAATTTGGCGCAGCACGTTATTATGTGTTTTCGTAGTTCTATTGTGAATGATTACTTAGCTCGGATGAGCGGGGTCTGGCCTGCAAGTGCGTGATTACCGCAGAGTGCGTGCATTGCAGACGGGTTACCTGAACTGGGGTCTGCGGCTGGCCACTCTACATTTGTGGCTGACAAAGCAGACGCAAGCGACACGCAGGTTGGCAATGCGATACGATCCCTATTCGGACATGGTTCACTAGCTGTCTCCACACGGGGAGCAAGATTAGCATCGATCTCCGCCCTAGGCAAGTGTGACAGCTCTATATGGATTTAGCTGAAGATAAACATCCATGGATAAACAAATAAAGAGTGTAAATAGATAGAGCAGATTTTGAACATGCTTTAGGCGGAATAATGTATGGGATAAACAATTGGCTATGTGCTTTTATTGAAGTAGGCAACTGTGGGTAGGCAGTAACTACGAGCAAACGCGATTTCGTATATACGAAATCGGAATAATGTTGATGATATTATTCAGGCAATGTAGTTATGTGGTTTCGATTTGAAATTAAAGGATAAAGGGAGTTGGCAAGATGTTAAGGCAAACGCGATTTTGCGTATATCTTAGTCGGAATTTTTTAGTATGACATTGTACATGTGGCTGTGTGTTTTATTTTGAAGTAGACAACAAAGAGAGGCAAAATTGGCAACAGATTCTAGCAACGCGGTTTTGTGTATACCATAGTCGGAATAATTTTTATGGCATTGTACATGTGGCTATATGCTTTATTTGAATTAGGCAACTGTGGACAAGCAGAGTTGGCAACAGATTCGAGCAACGCGACTTTGAGTATGCGTAAGTCGGAATAATGTCTGTGATATGACTGTGTGGTTATGTGTTCTAAGTTAGACAAGAGAGTCGGCAATAGAGCAATTGTGTCTTTGTTGATACATATTCGGAATAATGTTACACACTATCTTGTGATGTTCATGTGTTGAAGTTAAACAGCCTCGCGGATCGGCAAAGCAAACATTGTGCATGCTTCTATTTTGACCATACTTTGTGACCATATTTTGTGATTATATTTTGTGACTATAATTTGTGACCTTATATCTTATGTGGGATCATAGTTCACTAGTTATTTCGCGCAACCACGGTAACTACATTGTATATCCGGTTATATTAGGTTGTGTATCACGTTTGTATCAACAACGTTGCTTCTGCAGTTGCTTTCTTAATTCTGCCCTGCCTTGGTATCGCAGCAGCCTGTCCCAACCTGACTGCCTGTCTAAGCAATCGAACCATTGCCCACACGTCATCTCTGGCTGGCCAGCCGAGCGAGGTCTCCCACCCCAGAGAGCAGCTGCTCGCCGCCACTCACCTGATACGATGATAGCGAACATCACCACAGCGCGCGGTAGAAGAAGGGTTTTCTGACAGCAGAAGCGAAGTCATCTCATGGACAAACGACTTCTCGACATCCAGCAAAAGCTCTCCGAGCTCAAAAATGACCGGACTAAATACTTCTCGGTGTCCTACGTGCTGGAGCTGTACATTGAGTTCAAGGACGCCCTTGGCCGCCTGAGCGCCGCCGAAACCGCCTCGCTCCGGCCGCTCATCAACGACACGCTGCTCATTTTCTCGCTGTCCTTCATCACGAGCGGCCACACGCGCGAGGCAATTTCCATGTACTCGAAGCTCACAGCGTTGCGCACGCTCTACGAGTTCATCTACGCCGATCTGGCCATCACGCCAAAGGAGCTGAACCTGCTCGAAGTCAGCCTTGCGCACGCATTGGCTGGCCCGAAGGAGGTCGGAGACGTCGAGATCCCCGACCTCGACTACTTGAATAAAGTGAACACGGAGAACCTGCAAGGCATCTATGATTATCACCACAGAACAGAGGAGCTCATGGCCGAGCTTCCGGAGGACGAGTACCCGCTGAACAGCCAAATCACGCACCTGCGGCGCGGCATTCTTGCCGAGGTTGTGTCGCCCGAGTTCAAAGCGGAGCGCATGCAGGCGCTGAGCGACAAGTTCGACCGTATAAAGGCACATATCCGGCACAACGCACCGATTTGTGAGCAGCTCAAAGTGCACTGCGAGAAAACGCGGCTGCTCATTGCGTGGTTCCGCCACGGCGTGTCCGTGGCCGATCTCCGGTCCGAGGGCCCGGAGCTGCTGCCGATCTTCGAGAAGCTGAGAAACATGCTTCCGGAGCTCGACGTGCTGATCATGACCCGGCGCTGGACGCTGAGGGCCACAGATCTGTACCAGCACATGCGGTATTTGCTCGAGATCTCGCCGTTTGTGCTCGGGTTTTCGGAGCCAAAACCGACAGAGGCGGGAAAAACTGGAGAACAACCAACATTGCCGATGAACGATACGAGCAAATACCACCACCTCGTCACGTACATGGCGCGCAAAGCGTGGGTGCAGCTGTTCAAGCTGCTCGACACCACAGAGCCGGTCTCTGAGGCGCTGTCTTCGCTGTACAACCAGCTGCTCACGCTGAAGCGCTGCCTCAACGAGGTGCAGCTCGCCGGCGGCGTCAGCAACCTGCGCGAGCTCTACCCGTTCCAAATGAAGCTCGCAAGCCTCGACAACTCGCGCACGGAGGGCAAGTTCGTCGTGAACGGCGAAGTCCCGCCGGGCCAGGGCGTTTTGAACGGCATGCTGGCGGACTGCTTCGAGATTTTGTACGAGCTCAAGGTCGAGCTCGAGGAGAAGGGCGACGACGACGAGACGCAGGACGACAACACGGTCGCCGACGAGGAGTACGAGGAGCCGGCCGAGGAGATGCCGTGTCTGGACGACGACATCGATGAGGACGAGGGCTTCCAGTCGAAGGTCGATCTGTCCGAGCCAAAAGACGCATCGAAGGCTGATCTGTCAAAGCCGAAGGAGACATCAAAGGAGACATCGAAGGAGACATCGAAGTAGACATCGAAGTAGACCGCATATGCACGCATTTTGCTAGCTAAAGTCGTGTAATCATCTAAGAATTTCTAAACTGCGTAGTGGGTGCCCCATCAGTTAGTAACTAGTAGTTAGGACCGCCAGCTATACTAATGATCACAGCACGAGTGCACTGTACTGGTGGATAACAGTGATGCATGGTGAATAACACTGGCCGATATCATGGGTGAATACTGGGTGAATAACTCATGGATAACACGGGTGCACTGGTGGATATCATGAGTGAATTACGGGTGGATAGCACTGGTTCACTTGTAAATAAAATTGATCGATATCACAGGTGAAAACTGGCGTATACCAATGACCGGTGAATAATTCGTGAATATCTGCTGAATAGCTGGTGAATATCTGGTGAATATCACTGGCGCACTGGCGAATGTCACGCGTGAATAACTGGCTTAACTAGTCATCGCATATCTATACAACTATAAACAGGGATCTCGCCGGAACCCCAAACTACCTATCTATCCCTGCCGGGGCCCCACAAATCCTCGGCTGCTCGCGTTGAGCACTTTGGATAAAAAAATTTGGTACGATATCTTCACTAACTCTGCTCACACACGAGAATCGCCAGCCATTTCGACAACCCCAAAAGTGGGGGAGGTGAGGATCTCGTTGCTGCAGACTCTGACACAGTCATACAGAAAAGGCGGGGTAAGCCTGGGGGGCTTATCTCCACGCGATGCCCGATGTTAATTATTTTTAGACCGTATTTTTTTTCTACAGACTGACGGCATACTCAGCGTGTCACTGCGGTGGCTAACACCTCAAATATCCAATAATCTAATTTATGTCCGCACCCAGATGAGCGGCTTCGTTCTCCTTCCGAAGGGCAAACACATCATCAACACACAATAGGCATTTTGGTGCGTCATCCGCATAGCGCTATTGCATATAGGGTTTCTATTTTTTTCTTACTTAGAACAACTCCCCAGACTTTCAACTTATTGGCAACATCCCTGCATCCTAAATTTGAATCAGAAACTTGCGAGGCACGAGCAACGATCGGTTCCGCATGCGTCATTATCACGACGTCGGAGTGGTAAATCACGCTTCCTCCAAATCGTGACGTCGCCTGTCATAATTGTGATAATGTGTTCTCTAAATCTTCTAAAAATGTGGGATCTGCATTTGCAGCGAACGATGACATCATAATTCGACTTGTATTATAATCACATGCGCATGACAAAGCTTCACAACTTTTTTTATGCAAATCACGCGTGCATACAGCTACTTTTTTCACTAATATCCAGTTTGTCTAAATAAGTACAAAACACATTTTTTGGTGGACAGTGGTCGATCATAATGACTTTAGAGGCGGGGCCACTCCTTGATTTCCCTAAGGGGTGAATCTGTGGAGTCAAAAAGACACCTCCATAGGGGAACGCTGTCATGCCAATAGGGTTTTGCCTGCTGCAAGTTGAGGAGGCGGACTCAAACATGGACAAGCATGACATAAGACTGCGAAACGCAGCGTTACCCTAAGTTCTGCCGCATTCTTACCCCACATTTGTCTCAGACAAGATGACTCCGATGTATGTGCCGCGAAAAACTCTCTTCTGTAGATTTCCTCGAGTCTCAACTTGGAGGCCAGGTGCTTTTTCCCTTGTCGCCACTATGGGCCTATGAATTTGTCCTATTTCGATTGTATATTCGCTGATCGTAGAACTTACATATGTGCAGGGTACGGACCTTCTGTGACTCGAACATGCGCAGGACTTGCATGCATGTACCCCAGTTACCTCTCCAGCTGCACGACAGCCCCATAATCTGAGGGGAAAATTGTGTTTAGATGCAGAAGCTGCGGGATCCACAATGTGACCTGGCCCTCGAATTTTTAGTATTTAATCCGCACGAAATTCCCGGTTTCCCGCATAAAACTTTCGTGTCACGGACAGTAAGCCTCTCGTGTTCTAATTTATCATTGTTTTTGTCTATCTAAATGATTGAAATCGGCTTCAAGTATAAGGTGTACAACCCCTACTTGGTTGCCGCCATTGCCGTTATGGGCGGTCTGCTCTTCGGTTTCGACATCAGTAGTATGTCCTCCCTTCTTTCAAATTCCCACTATGTCGAGTACTTCGGTACCTGGGACGAGTCGGCCGGCCGAAAGACCGTCTCTGCCATGAGACAGGCCGGTATCACTTCGTCTATGCCGGGTGGCTCTCTTCTTGGCTCCTTGGTCTCGGGCCCCGTGTCTGATGCCATTGGCCGTAAGCCTATCCTTCAGATGGCCTCCTGGATCTGGATAGTCGGTGCTGCCATTCAGTGCTCTTCCATCAACATGGCTCAGCTTATTATGGGCCGTATCATTGCTGGTTTCGCCATTGGTTTCGCATCTTCTCAGGCTCCGGTCTACGTTGCTGAGATGTCCCCGAAGCGCTTGCGTGGCATGTTGGTTGGTGTCTTCCAGTGGTTCGTCACTTGGGGTATTATGATCATGTTCTACATTGGCTTCGGTTGTGGTAAGATCAACAGTCCTTCTGCGTTCCGTACTTCCTGGGGTATCCAGATGGTTCCTGGTCTTTTGTTCTTCATTGGTACTTTGTTCCTCACAGAGTCGCCTCGTTGGCTCGCTGCTAAAAATCGCTGGGATGAGGCCATTGAGATCATTGCAAAAATCCAGGCTAAGGGCGATATCAACAACGATGCTGTCAAGATCGAGGTCGAGGAGATCAAGGAGGCTGTCCGCATTGAGAAGAACTCGAATTTCAAGGTATGGCACCTGTTCCGCGGCCGTACAAACCTGCGCCGTACTTTTGTTGGTATCACCTGTCAGATGTGGCAGCAGTTGACCGGTATGAATGTCGATATGTACTACATCACCACCGTGTTCTCCTTCGCCGGTTACACTGGCGATGCTAACCTCGTTGCTTCCTCTATCCAATACATCATCAATGTGGTCATGACCATTCCTGCCTTGCTCTTCGTTGATCGTTGGGGCCGTCGTCGTATGATGTACTACGGTGCCATCATCATGATGGCCTGGATGATTGCCATGACTGCTGTTCTTGCGCAATACTCTGTCTACCTTCCGAATGGTCTTGATGGCAATCCTCAGGTCAAGATTCAGATCCCTGATAACAAGAAGAGTGCTTCTAAGGGTGTCATCGCTATCAGTTACTTGTTCGTCGCTACTTTCGCGCCTACTTGGGGCCCTGCTGCCTGGATTTACTGCTCTGAGATTTTCCCTCTTGAGCAGCGTGCTCAGGCCAACGCGTTGTGCGCTGCTGTTAACTGGGCGTTCAACCTCGCCATCGGTCTCTTCACGCCTGAAGCCTTCGTGAATATCACTTGGAAGACATACATTCTCTTTGCCGTGTTCTGTTTCGCCATGGCCATCAACGTCTTCCTCCTGTACCCAGAGACTCACGGTCTGACCCTTGAGGAGGTCTCTGAACTTTGGGAGTCCAACATTCCTGCCTGGAAGACCACTGGCTGGCGTCCGGCTCTTGTACCCCAGATTGAGGACATTAATGCTGCTAACGCTGGCCAGGCTCCGTCCATCAAAGAAAAGGGCGAGGCTGAACACTTGGACGAGGTCTCCATTGAGAAGTCTGAGTCTGCATCTGTCTAAAGGCATAGCTGTTTGAATTCAGCAACAGATGTGAGTTCGGAGATTTGAGTTGTCCAACGCGTCTCTTACAAAAGAGAATTAATAATACCACATAACTGTAAATATTTATTTAAATTTTATCATCGAATTAGTATGACATTCTAGCCCTAGAAACGAAAAGAAAGTATATATGCAATATCACTCATTAATTTGCTAGCAGATATACAGCATTTCATTACGCGCTTAAAAAGACAAAGGTCTTAGCAGCAACTTAGTGATTCTTAAGGCTTCACTCCCCCAATGGTGGTTTGAGTCCTTATCGCGTAAGGTTATTCCCTAATGGGAAATGACAGTCCTGTGACTAGGGTGAGGCGGCGGAAAGAAGATTAACAAAAAGTCACAATATAATCCCCTTTTCCAGTGCTCACTATTCTGGAAATCAAAATTCTCACAGAGTTGTGAACCTCGTGGGCCCGTAGAAGCAAGCTTTTTCTCCATTGTGAGTTCATTCCACGTTGTTAGAGACCTGTGATGTTATCTCCTTTCATGCGACTGTTCCCAACCAGGTACCAGAAGAGGAGGCCATTGTCTGATGTTCCCAGCAAATTGAAAAATAGAGAGTTCTCGTTCCAATTAAGGAAAGATCTCATTCAAGAAATGTCTCGAGTCGTTTCATATGGATATGCCCCCCTTGACCCCGCAATGTTAAGGACCCATCAATACACTATGATGGAGCTTGTCGAGCACAAAACAGCCCATGACCATTTGAAAAAGCTCGTTGAAGACTACATGTCTGTCGAGATGTTATTAGCCTCTGACTATGAACTACATCCAGCGTGGGATCTAAACTTCGTAACCGCGTTTGACCTGCTCTGTCATTATGTCATTGAGCTGCATAGCGAGGTGCGAAAATTTGAAGAGGAAGTTGCACAGAAGAAACTTAGGTGCCAACAGTTGCGGGAATATAATAAATTTAATCTTTGCTAAGCAAATATCCCTTGTCACATCAACCTTGTCTCTTGCCGTCGATTTTTCTTGAACACCCTCAGCACCCTTAGTGGGTAAGCTGTTTTCACTAAATTTCTTTCGTAATACTCCGGACACCGAATATGACTCCACCCATGCATTGGACACACATTGAAATGTAGTAACTATGTAGAAATACAATCCTTATGTTTGCCATTGAGTACTAGGTATGTTCATTTATCAATTCGAGAATATTAGAATTTTCTAAAGTCTGAAATCATGCTTCTTCGGTTTGATGACGAGCAGTCAATATTTTTTCAATTTTTCGGAACTATCGTATACCGTATTATTGGAGGGTGAGATCTGCTGCACACCACGACTGGGGTGGACTATGATGTGTGTGTGGAGAAAGGAAAGCGAGACTACATCATGCATCGAGTGGCTTAGTCACATATGGAAATCTGCGTGGGGTCGAAGGAGATCTCCAGATGCGCAGCAAAGTGCTTGAATCCCGAAAAAGTTCAATTCTGCAAGCTCAGAAAAGCAAATTCATGTAGAACGTGTGGATTTCCACTTCATTACAGAGTGTATGCTGCAGCCAGTCATGTCCTTTCTCGGGGCTCAACGACGCCCTAGTGAGGCATGCAATAACAAAATGTAAATACAAAACGACCATTCTTTAAGGGTACCTGTGCATAACCCTACACCCGCACGGTTGGTCGACAGTTGCTGCTAACAAATATAGCGTTCGCATATGTGGAACACGGAAATTAATGAATATAAATAGGAATCTCGGGACCGAGAAAATGTTTTCAAAATCATCAACTAATATTCTTCCAGCCTCAGGTCACTCACAAACACAACTTTTCACTTCAGCCTCAATTCAGTGGTGTCACCCGCCCTTACACTAGCGATTAGTGATGTCATTCCTATCCTCAGCGTTAATTGTCGCTGCCTCACTGTTAGGACCCAGTCCTACAATGGCAATTCCTGTTCCGTCGACTCGGAATAAATCCGTCGAGTACCGGCCGGCGATCCATTTCAGCCCAGAAGTGGGCTTTATGAATGATCCCAACGGTCTGATCTACGATGACGTCGCTCAGAAGTATCACATGTACTTCCAGCTAAATCCCAACGATAGCATTGCTGGGAATCAGCACTGGGGTCATGCAACATCTTCGGATCTTTATCACTGGGAGGACCAGCAGGTCGCTATCTCCCCGTCGGCTGACGGTGGAACGGCATTCTCCGGCTCGGTCGTGAACGATGTTAACAACACTTCTGGCCTGTTTTCCAACTCGAGTCAGCAAAACTTTGTTGCTATTCTTACTAGGGCATATCCGGATCACCAGGAACAAGTGATCAAGTACAGCACTGATGGTGGCATGACGTATCAAGAGTACGAGCACAATCCGGTTTTGGACTTGAATCTTTCTCAGTTCCGCGATCCTCAAGTTCAGTGGATGGAGAAGTACAACAAATGGGTCATGGTAGTGGCTCTGAGCCGGGAGCACTATATTCGCTTCTATGAGTCGAAGGATTTGATCAACTGGACGAAACTCAGCGATTTCCAAAGTGGTATCTTTGGCGTCGATTACGAGTGTCCAAACTTTGTACCTGTTCTTGACGAGCAAAATAACACAAGATGGGTCCTCTTTATCTCCATCAACCCCGGCATG
Source organism: Starmerella cellae (assembly GCA_030579775.1). NCBI lineage: Eukaryota > Fungi > Ascomycota > Dipodascomycetes > Dipodascales > Trichomonascaceae > Starmerella > Starmerella cellae. The sequence goes on from JAKTRQ010000008.1 coordinate 296,408, forward strand.
CCCTTAGGTGGTTCGGGAACGCAGTACTTCGTAGGTGACTTTAACGGCACGACATTTATTCCTGACCAACGCCAGCTCAACACTCAGATTGTCGACTTTGCAAAGGATAATTATGCTTTGCAATACATTAACCCGGGTCTGAAGTCTTATAATGTGTCTGAGAAGGAGCTTGCAAGTGAGTCGACATACATTGGTTGGTTCGGAAACTGGCAGTACTGTCAGGAGACTCCCTCAGATTCGTGGCGCAGTGCCATGACGACTCCTAGAATCCTCTCATTGCGCAAGGACTGGTTGAATGTAACCAGACTTGCGCAGCAGCCGCGGGCTCTGGAGAGTTTGCGCACGGATAAACCTATTAAGGTACCTTTTAACGTTTCTAAGGGTGAAACATCGCCCATTTTGGACCTCACTTTGGAGAACGTCACGGCCTACGAAATCATTGTTCAGGGAACCGTCGCACCGTTTAAGTCTAACAGCCACCCTGGATCTCAGAGGCTCCACCTTGACATTTTCAACGACTACAAGGAGTATCTGCAGGTCGGTATAGACGCTTTGAGCAACGGTGTATGGGTTGATCGTGGAAACATGCGCGGATTCAGGAACCCGTTCTTCACCGATAAATTTTCGGCGCCTTTAAAGCAGCAAACGACAGACTTTGAATGGCGACTTGTTCTCGATGCCTCGCTTTTAGAATTCTTTACTGAGGATGGTCTCACTGTAGCGTCGGCTGCGTACTTCTCCGAAAAGCCATTGACTAACGTCATTTTGAGAGCACCTGAGGCAGGCAGTTTTAGCGGTAACATCACAGTCTATCCGCTGGAAAAGACGATGCCGCGTGACACTTTGCCTTGATTTTTGACAAGGCAATATAAAAACTTACAATATATATGAGCCCTGGTTTTGTAGCTTGTATTCACAGATTTTTTTTTCTTAGAAAAAAAATTATGTCATTAATCATGTATAATTATGGAAGAAGAAATGGTATCAAGGTGAAGGGGCTTACTCTTCGCCGCGTCTGATCTTTTCAACATCCAGCTTGATATTTGACAAGCGGATATCACCAGGGGTATGAAGTGACTCAAATCTCCACCCTTCCGAGTGCGTATCGTCCGGATTACAATTTTGCTGCACGCGGAAATCCCGGATTCTGTCGATCATATAACCTGTAGTAACCTCACTCCATTCAGACTTCCACTCCTTGGCAAATCGGGTCATGGCTTTACCAGTGCAAATGGACTCGCGCAATATTGTGCACGACTCATTGCCTCGGAATACCCACATTGTACATTTATGGTCATTCTTGCAGGCGTCGATGCACTTAGCCTTATCAGTGACTTTTTCATCATCCTCATCAGAGAAAGTGGTGTGGTCCAACCCCTTCTCATTGCTGAAATCGACATTCCAGTTCGGCTTTTCCAGTGCGAGATCAGGCATTACAAAGTCGTAATAGAAGTCGGCATAAGTAACGGTCTTAAGACCCTTGCTGAGCTCCCAAGCATTTAGTTCGGAGATCTGCGAGGCCGGAAGCTTGTGGAAAGATCCCACGGGGTTGCACCATTCTTTAAATGTGACATACTGGTTCGTGATAGATCCGCCTTGGAAACGAGCTGTCTGACTGATCTCTAAGGTGTCGCCCACATCCAATCCAGTAGCATCCGCAAACATGAATGATGTAACGGAATCACCACAACAGTTGTGGATGGCAGTATCACCGCCTTTGGCAATTCGTTCATCAATGCTTTCCTGGGTGTGTCCGAACATCATCTCCATAGCCCGACGACTCAGAACAATTCCAGAGCCTCCATGCGCGAACGCAGGATCCCGTCCAACACTACGACCAAAATACCATGGTTCGTCGGGGTTGTACTTCTCCGTAACGGCTTGTAAAGTTGATCCCAGCATGTAAGTATCGGCATCGACCATGACATACCAGTCAAATCCAGGATGGTGTAGCCATGCATGAGCAAATGCAGGGATATTTTTAAATCGATCGAGGTTCCAACCGTCTCGAGGATTCTCCGGAATGCTCACTTTATCGTCTTTCCAATGCCAGTGTTCCTGAACGGCTTGGCGTCTGATGCGGTAGCTCTTCGTTGAATCATCGTTCAGCGTTGCGTTATCAAGAAACTGTAGACAGTCAATCATGGGAGTGCCATCAATAGTGTCATTTGTGTCTGCGTACACTGCATGGTGAGGAAATTGCAGGAAAGTCGTGGACACATGGGGTGGGAGACGCTTATATGCAACTTCAATTCCCGTCTTCATCAACAAGAACGTTTTCTCGGCAATAGGATGGAGCTGACGCGCGCCTCTGTCGCCTGTAAGTACATTTTTTCCTCGAATTCCCCAATCTTTCGCTACATGTGAGACAGGATTTGGAATACTCAGTAGACAAAGTACGGTAATACTCGCAAGCACGGCAATCACCGTGAGAAATCGTCTAGAAAGCATTGAGACCAGTTCACGTTAGCCTGTGTATGCTCCCCCAAATTGCTATGCCCAAAAACGAATTTGCGATCTAGGATCTTAAAAAAGTCGTTTATGCATGCGTCGGCGTGATTAGAGCGTGAACCATGCCCTGAAATAATCAGGGCAACGGTGCCTCGGGTTTCTTGTTCATAAAACAAAAATGGACATTTGTAGTGTAAAAAGGAATTTCTTGAAGAGACTGTCGACTTGCTTGGGTATGACCTATTTGCTCATAAACCTATTCAATCTATGTGGAGTTTGACCGGTTTCTGAAACACTGTCGCATCAGCGGGATACTCCCGATAAAACAAGTCGCGGAAAAATGATTGATCAACTAAATGCCATGATTACAAAGCATTCACTCTGACACAAGAAAAATCAGGTTCTATGAAAAGTCGAAGGAAAATTCTTGCAGAACCCTACGTATGATTGGACTATTATTGAACATATATGACGTTCAGAGACGTCTTACTGTTGGACCCTCCTGCACGTCTATGAAACCTCCATACATAAGTATGTAACATGTACAAGTTTTAATCGCGCTACTGCTAGTGTCAGCAGATTATTTTCAGTTTCTACCGGTTGTAATATCACTTTCCCAAGAACACATGCACCGGCGCGGCACATGAATCCATCCTCGTCTATCTCCTGAAGTCTTAGGTTAACATGGTTTTTCTTTTGCGATCTTGACGATATAAAATAAGAAACTTCAGCAGAGACTATCTCGTTTTTATTTCCTTATCACTAGAATCTTCGAACACGATTTAGCAACACACGATAATCAAAACCTAGTTTGAGATAAAGACTCAAATAATATATGTAATGTCACGAAGAGGGTTGACATGCATAAATTAGGATTTGAAACAATAGGTCAGCCTTGTCGTGTCACCCATGCAGCAAAACATGGGGTCAAGCCACGCGTTTCTATCGCATGGAACAACTCTTCTGGTTTTGAGGACCACCATCGGGAAATACCTATGCTTGCGACCAAGCCCAATGAAGCTTTGGGACAGGGGTTACCTGAGACAATCACCCAACAAAAACGGAGAGAATCACTAAAATTAGACTAGCGAATTTCCGGTCATTCTCGGCCTGGAATGCTATAGATGCCCCCCAAAAGAATATACTACTAAGGTCAAGTCGCTAATATCTCTAAACTTTGGATAGTGTGTGTGTGGATGCTTCGACCCATGACATTTCTGTTTGGTAAATCCTGTTAAAGTCTGTTGCTGTGTATGTCTTATTCCCGAAATTGAGGGCGGGTATCCCAAGGAACTTACAGAAAAGCCCTTGTGAAGAAGATAGGGAGACTCTGGTGATGAGACACATAGTACAAGGGGGTATGCCTACCAGCTCCCAATATTACAATGGAACATGCCTCATTGTAAAACCAGTATTTATACATAATGCTGAGTATGACATATATTCACTCATTTGCACATTCTTGGAAAAAACCAAAGATATCCTAGAAGTCGTCCAAAGGCGAATTGCCTAGGTAGAAACTTAAGAACTAAACTAGTTTGTCGAGCGGTACATGCATGCTGTTGTTGACCACATTAGTCGTGACTCTGGCAATTATGCAATGTCAACCTTTCTTGCATTAGCTGTATCGATATTCTAGGGTTCTTATGAGCACAGACGAATTTGTAATATTACAGCAGCTGTAGTAATGTTGTTCTTGTGTTAAGTAGCTTCTTCGTCTCTGAATGGTTAGCGTAATCTGTAACTTAACCTAATTTGCTTTCGCATTCGCTTATTGTTTCTGAAGACGCCATACAGAAAACAATTTACTCGGCGGTCCGAACCCTGGTTTGAGTCACGTGCTAAAGCATTATCAATTGCTGCAGCAGAATAGACTTGTATATAAATGGAGAGTATGTCATTAGATATCAGTTAAAATCATCAATTATAAAAGTTTCTGCTAGAATAAAATGCCTGCCTCGTTGAAAATTGCTGTGATTGGTGCCAGTGGTAACATCGGATCAGCTATTGTTAAGGAATTATCAAGTCGTGGAAATGCCGAGATCATTGCTGTTGCACGCAATCCCAAGAAAATTGACTCAAGTTTACCTCGTGTTACATCAATTACCGGAGATGCCACGGATGCTCCTGAGCTAGGCAAGAAATTGAAAGGAATCGATGTGCTTGTGTCAGCCATTTTCTTCAATGTGTCCGCCGATGATATCGTCAGCATTGCAAAAACCGCTGGCGCAAAGCGTCTGATTGCTATTGGCGGCGCTGGTAGTTTGCTTCTTAAAGAGGGCGGCCCATATTTTGTTGATCACCCTAATTTCCCCGAGCAGTATAAAGAAATTGCTCGTGAAGGTGTGAAGTTCTATGAACAATTCAAGAGAATTGATAATTATGATTGGGTCTTAGTGTCTCCTCCTGCTGAAATTGGCCCTGGTCCCGCATTGGGTAAGTACCGTGCCGGCAAAGATGTGCTTTTAACGGACAAGGATGGAAAGAGCTCAATTAGCTATGCAGACTTTGCTCGTGCAATTGTTGATGAGATCGAGGACCCAAAGAATGCTACTCGGAGAATCACTTTTGCTTATTAGGCATACTAGTTAGTCTTATATACATGAGTGCTACATTGATTGCAATCATTACATTATTAGACTTCATTTTGACGGACATTAGTTGAATACCACTTAGGAAGACAAAATACAACAATGTTGAGCATCATTTAATTACATCAAAGTGCGTATCAAGGCAATCATAGAAGTTGTATTCATAAGTGGCTAAAAGAATTTCCAGAATATCTGACGTTTCAATAAAAATCCGAAAGCATAATAAATATCTCTGAATCATAGTCCATGTTCATGAGAATAACCAGTATGGAACCACCCAGTTTCGTCACATACTGTTGGCAACAACTTCGATCTTGGTCACGTGCGGATCCTCAGCGCAACTCAGTGACGTAATTAACTTTAGCGGGAGATTAATCAGATAACAACATAGGGCACATAAGGGTTTAACGTGGAGATCTCCGTTTCCGCACGTATGTGAAATTTGCGATTTGTCCACTGGGCTCATCTCCAGCATTTTAAGAGATGCGCGATCTCACTCATTTAAGTATATCCATATAATATCCAATACTCTGTGACTGCAAATTTAATTATTGTCTTCAAGTGAGCGTTTGAGATTTGTGCGCTTGAATAAGTCGTAAATATAGATATACAGGCGCCTCGGGTATGGTTACATAATTGTTCAATAAATCGGTGTTCCTCGACATTTTGATTGATAATCTAGGCTCAAACTCATCGCATGAATAAAATGATCATCATTTATATAAAACGCGTGTGGTAAATGTATGCTCAGTTATAGTTTATTCAGAAGTTTTATCTTTTTTGGAATGCATCTTGGTGAGATTCGTGCCATTGGCTTCGGGGGCTTCATCTTCCTTGCTTTCTACAATTACTGCAAGGACTTCGCCTTCGTTCAAAGTGACCTTGAGGCCATTGAATCACTTGCGCGCATCTAACAGCCAATAAAGACTAGCAGCTATCCATACAGATCCACATACCAGACGTGAATAGTTCATCTGGTTGGGATTTGTTGCAGGAATATTAGTTGGCAACATGCTAAGTCCAAATATGTTGTAAAAGCCAAAGGCTGAAGCAACAACACAGTTACCTTTGACCAGAAAGGCCCTAGATAAAATGGGGTCTGGTTTAGGCATGGCTTGCTAGCCGAAAGAATAGAACCAGATAGGCAGACAAGATGATAAATACAAAGATTACATTGCCAAGCTGAAGATTGCCTGCGCAGCGACAGGGCCCGCCAGAATGAGCAGAGAAGTCAGAGTTGCACACACCGCAATGGAGATGATACCGGCACTGACAAATGATGTTTTGTCATTCTTTTGACCCAACTACTGAAGGGCAGTGCATCATCGCGCGCAAATGCATAGATTTGTGGAGAATGTAAACAGGAAGCCCATACCGGTCACAAACTGGATCACGGACATGAATGACATGATGGCCACAGTCTATTTCTGGTTCGTGGCTCGCTCTATGATAGCCACGATGGGTGATGCAGCTTGTTGAAGATCCAAAAATCCCTGCTGACTCGAATCAAGGCATGCTGCTAGGACACACAGAACAAGAAAACCAAAATGCCAGCAAGTCAACACTGACGTTAAAATCCCGAACAGCACAGCAACACTAGCATTACTTGCATCCTCAGCTGTATGGACACATCCTTCCTGATTGCTGATATACCAGATCGCAGCCATCCAAGACAGCATGAAATTCATTCCATAGGGATACTCAGTGTTGTTAGAGGTGTCACCAAACACAGAGGACCCGCTGTTCAAGGGCTCATGTTTTGATTTCAAGCCCACCGGTAAGCCAATGCATACAAGACCGATAACAGTTATATTCAATACAAGCATGAAATACTGTGATTTGGCAATGAGCCGATTCGTCCATGTCAAAAGACCGCACTGAAGGGTACACATTGCGGCAAATACGCCAAATATAACATGATTGTTTGCAACCTACCCGGTTGCAATGTTAACAGATGCAAGCAGCTGCTGAGAAGCACCATAATTAATACTACCGACTCCAGCAAGAAGTCCTAGAGAGTCTGCATAACCACATAGGAAGCTGCTGTAACTTTTCATCTTTGCGGGTGCAAAAACATAAGTCCACCAATACAAACCTCCGGCTGTCGGCATGGCCGAAGCCATTTCAGACATTGCAATGCCAAGTGTCAGTATGAAGACACCTGGAACAAACCACCCCCAAGTTAACCCGACACCTCCTGAGGGTATCTGATCAATCATCACCAACGCTACGCTGGGAACGACGCTCATGTTTGTGAAACAAATGATAAATAATTCAAAATAGCTAAAATCACGCTTCAACGTGGGCTCATAGCCCAAAGATTCAAGAAGCTTATTGCCAGCATCTACTTCCATATCTTTAGTAGCTTCCATATCTCTAGTAGCTTCCAATCTAAGCTAAGATAGCGTAAAAACAGGTTGGGCGCGGATAAATCTTGAAGTACATAAGGGCAAGGTAACTCGGGACGGTTTTTCTTATCACTTTATCACAAATAGGTAACTTGCAGCGCTTTAATAGTGCTTTACATCTCGTCTTAATTTTAAAAAAAAAAGAAAAAAAATTAGTTATTATATCAATGCTTAAGTATGCGAATTGCCAATACTTCCCTGTTGCATTCTTTTGGAATATAATAGTACCTTTCTCGAGTCCAAGGAAAAAACCTTACCGCTTGAGAGGCTAGGGTATAATGTCAAAAGCGCCGCGGAGATGATTCTGCAAAAGAAACTATTGTGAACGGATAAAGCTATGATGTTGTTCGGACACTCTACATTCAAATCAAATTTTCCATATTTTGTATAATGCTTCCATATATTTTCTGTTGCCTAAATTGGCCCAGTTTTCACCGATTCTCGAGAAGCATACTCACAAGCATACTCACGAGTATTTGGTTTCACCTCGCGTCAGGAATTATTATTGTCCATGCATCAGCTGAGACACCTTGCACGTGATGCAGGCTTCTATTCGTGTGGTAAACGGGTTCCCTCCCCCCTCGTGCTGAGAACGTCCGGGGGTCCCTGATCCATGAACTTAAATGGTTTATGGAACTGATGCAATATCGTAGTGGGAATACTGTTGAACTCAAACGTAAAATTAAGATTTTGTTATTAGGGTAGGGGTATTGCTCCATCGCCCCAGAAACTATCACCAATCTAAAGGATCGCTTCGTTCGAACGACTAGCAGTACTTCAACGGTCGTCAACGGTTTTTAATGAGACTTGAGAGATCCAATAGGCACCACACACAACTTTTATATCACAACCCGGCCTACTCGATGAATTGAAAATGAGTCTTTTCAGTACAAGATCAATTGGGGATGGTGCTCTCCTGGTTTCAGCATTGTCCATCGGCCCTGTCCTTGATAGAATGAGAAAACTACAAAATGTCGAGGCGAAAGTATCAACTCGAATTGGGCATATTTCAGGACTGACTACAGCTTGTATACCGATTTTGTATTTATATTATTTGATTTGTCAGTGTGATATACGGCCTGGTCGTAAAGATTGGTTTGCAGTATTAGTAGAAATCATTGTCGCGTGTCTTCAACTCGAGCAAGACAAACGAATATTGCTCTGCTGTCCCGAAGTGGCCATTTTCTGGGTCGGTAAAAGTATTGTGCACACGGCATGGGCGACTCAGTCAACAAAGCATTTTGGTCTCACGTCTCAATCCTGCATCCCACCTGTCATCGCTGTTCTGACTGTCTTAGTCGTAATGTCGGAGCTAGAGAATTATGAAAGAGATGAGCTGCGCGAATCGGCTGATGCACCAGAAGAAGGAAATGAGACGTATTGGGACGTTTGATTGAAACAGGCATCTGAACTCCAGGCCCTGAACCAATGTAGCCTCACTGCACTACTGATAAGGACTATTACATGATGTCTAACTGAATCTTTACATTTTTAGACGAGAATGCAGAAGTTTCCAAGAAATTACTAATCAAGAATTTAGGAGAGTTCGTGCATAGGCATTTCCATACCGAGTATTTTTTCTTTTTTATTTTTTGTTTTTGTGCGTAGCCGAACGATGAGCATTTCTGCGTGGATTCGACCATCAACTGAAAAATGGTTCTTTTTCTACCCCTCACCATTGCATGTGGAACCGGCACAATAAAGCTGCATTCAGGGTCATTTGCATTTTGTAGATATCGCACTATGCGCGCTTACCCCATCATTAGTATATTGGGGCGGGTTTGAGAACTCTACGATTTTGTGCACTTTTTGTCAGTTTAAGCTCCATCTCGCTGGGTCACACTCTTATTTGAGAGTTTTTTCTTCAGCGTTATTGGCAGTATGCATGTATATTGCAAGTTAGAGTCAGACTTTGAGGCCCCAACGGCAAGTTCAGCCTCGTGCTGATCTGATCACGAGCAGGGATGAAGTCATCGTATGCGCGTCAAACCGATATTATTAGAATTTTGATCGACAAACTAGGGGCATGGTCAGCCCGTTTTCGCTGGCTTTTCCTTTTTTATAAACATAGTGAATATCTCCAAAATCAGTTAAGTCGGTGTTTCTCTGATGAATAAAAACGCTCTCATATAGTTAGGAATCGCGATGTGGGGCCCGGTGCATAAGAGTCAGCCAATGACGAGATCTTATCGTGGTGCATGAATTTTCGCTCATACGTTTCGTTGATTATGCACCTGTCACAACGAAAAACAAGGAATGCGAGAAAAAAGGCGCTCACGTGAGCAGCTCGGCTAGATTGGGTCTTGTACGACCTGTGCCTTTGCAGAAATGTGGCGGCAAAGCAGGACAGAACTGGGGTTCCGGCTTGATCGCAGTGCTGTCTTCCTCGCCCTGAAATTTACCCAAGCTGCTGCCCATTTGCAACGCGAAAGTCTCGACTTGAGCAGATACTTGCCTTGATATTTTTTGCATTCCGCATCCCCCTCCGAAGCAAAAGAAGATCGATTGAATCGGGCAGCTTGGACACAAGAAGACGGCCAAGAAAATAAATTTTTCGACCACGACCATATTAGGGTCATTTGTACAAACCAGCGAATTTTTTTTTCTTGATCTAAACAGGTCCTGATCTGCATACCTTTGTTTTTTTTCGATCCCGACATCGCTCACCGACCCCCCATCAAGAAAAGCAGTCACCTTTTTCGTTCCCTCGCACAATTTCCCCTGAAATGGAAAAGAAATTAAGCCCCGGTGGAGACGACGTTTCACTCGGATCTCCGGGCGCAACGGCCAGTTTCCCGCTTGCGCCGCAATCCTCCCAGCTCGAGCCGCTCATGCCCATCAAGAACTACTCGAAGTGGTACGATGCGTTCCGTCCGTCGAGTTTCAAGCGGCCTACGCAGAGCGAGCTTGGCTTTGATCCGACCGGAATGAGCCAGGTCGAGCTCACGCAGCACCAGATGGCCGACACTGCCCCGAAGCTGTCACGACGACACCTCGTCATCGTCACCTGCTCCGCCGGCATCGGCACGGGTATCTTCATTGGCACGGGTAATACGCTGCCGTCCGGAGGCCCGGCAGCCCTCATCATCGGCTTTGGACTCATGAGTATCTATTTGTCACTCGTAATGCTGAGTACCGCCGAGATGAACCTGCGCTACCCGACGATCAACCCGATGAGCCAGCTCGCCGAGCGGTTCATCGATCCGAGCTTTGGCTTCGCCATTGGCTGGATCTACATGTTCGGCTACATGGTGAGTGCACCCTTGGAAATCATTGCCGGTGCCGAGTTGACGCAGTTCTGGCACGACGATAATAATTCTGCTGCGAAGGCAAACCCTGTAGCGTGGGTCGCCATCATCTATGTGTTTGACGTGTGCATTCACTTGTTTGGAGGTTCCCGAGGCTATGCGGAGCTCGAGTTCTGTGTGGGCACCATCAAGATTTTGGCAGTGACGGGCTGGATTATTTTCGCCATCATCTACGTGGCTGGTGGCTGCGCGCACCACCCTCAGTATCTCGGCGCCCACTACTTCTACGACCCCGGAGCGTTTGCTACGGGCTTCAAAGGTGTGATTCAGGTAATTGTGTCTGCCAGTTTTGCGTTCGGAGGTACGGAGATCTCCGGTATTGCTGCGGCCGAAACAAAGAACCCTCTGCGCTCGATCCCGTCCTCGGCCCGACAGACGTTCTGGCGTACGATGATCCTGTTTCTGACCCCAGTGATCCTTATTGGCTTCTCCGTGCCGTACACGGACCCGTATATCGGCAGCTCGAACACGGGCTCGGGCTCGCCGTTCGTACGTGCGCTGCAGCTCGCCGGCATCAAGGCGCTGCCGTCCATATTCAACGCCGTCATCATCTGCTCGGTCATCGGCGTGTCGAACTCGTCGACGTATGCGTGTAACCGAAGTCTTGTCGGCCTTGCCATGTCCGGCATGGCCCCGAAGTGGCTGGCCTACGTCGATCGCCGAGGCCGGCCGATCCTTGCGACGATCTGCACACTCACGTTTGGTTTGCTGTGCTTTGTAGCGGGCAGTGACAAGTATAACGACGTGTTCAACTGGCTGTATGCGTTCGCGCAGCTTGCATTCTTGTACGTGTGGACGGGCGTGTGCCTTGTGCACATCAAGTATCGCATCATGCTGAAGGTTCAGGGCCGATCCACGAAGGAGCTGCTCTTCAAGTCGCCGTTCGGCATCCCCGGTGCCGTGGTAGGCGCCGCTATCGGCATCTTTGTGTACTGCCTGCAGTTTTGGCCCGCCGCGACGCCTGGTCCGGCGCACAAGAACGTCGCGAGCTACTTCTTCCAGCAGGATCTGAGTGTGCCGTGTGCGCTGGTGCTGTTGGTGGGCCACAAGATCTACACGAAGAAGACCACGGGCAGCTGGGGCTTCATTGGCTTCCACGAGGACCTCGACAAGGGCATTCGAATCATGGACGAGGACTATGTGCGCCGTATCAACGACGAGGAGCGCGAGAAATCTCGTAAGAACTTCTTCCGCCGCCTCGCGTACATGCTGTGTTGATCTTAATTTTTTTTTCTTTTTTTGTGAAAAATACCAACAAGATCTACCAGGTCAACCAGATCAACCAGATCACAAAAATACACCAACGAAAGACACCCACGAAATATGAACAATAGATAATGAAAAGGCATAGTGAGAGAAAAAAGCAAAAAAATTAAAGGCAGGAGCCAGCTGTATTTTGACCATATACACTATCTGTACCAGCTGAGACCTGCTTGAATCATCGCTCGCTCGCTTCTTATTATCATCCAATTACCATCGATTTATTGACCATGATCCATAGTATACTTTTATCATCATTTAGTGATCATACTTCCCATTTTGCTATCGCCATCTTGTTTCGATCTAGTTAGAAAGAGGAGATCAGAAATTTCGCCATCGGGTTGTGCGATAAACAGCTGAAATACGCCAATTGATATCCGACTTTGCACTAACGCCGGAAATAGTCACTTTTAAGGAGCAGCATCACCCACATGCAGCGTCATCCGCCATAGTGAGCCAGCCCCAACCCGCAACTTCCTCATGTGCGTTAGAACGCCCCACGATTAGTGAATCCCCAGGAGGGTGTCACTGATAAGACTGGCTCCACGGAGGCGCATCCGTAATTCGGGTGCGCAAGATCACGTTGCGCCGAGTCATTTATTCCGAATGTGCGGTTTTAACGTATTTTATATTATGTGAAAATCACCTATTATTTCGTTGATCACTAGTACAATACTGAAATGCCACAGACGTGTCAAATGCTCGAAGCGGTTACGCGCACTAAAATAATCTGTTTCATAGGACAAACTGAGGGTTGAAGCCCGCCCGCGGCAGTAGATCATCTGCAGCTAACAAATGCAGATTGGGGTGTGGAGACTTGTCTTGCTTATAAATGAGAGAAGTATCATGTAACGGTTGGTCGCTTAAAATGGATCACGCTAAGCCAGCAGGTGAAATAAACGGATAATATAAATAAACATGCTGAAAAATCTGCTTTGAATTAAGCCAAAGGATTGCTTTCAATAAAAAATATAGAAATAAATTATACATAAAAAAAGTGGTTTTACAATTTTTTCATGCCAAAATCTTAAAAACTTCAGCAAATCGGCAACCCGTACTGCATACTGGTTCGGTCGACTATATGACGAAATTCGACATAACAACTTCGTGGAAAGGGCAACCGCGAGTATGGTATGACTCAATCCAGAAAAACCCGGAATAATATTTTTCATTATTGACAAAATAGTGCGATTGAGCTGAATTCCAGCGTTTCCGATCATGGCAGCACTCACAATGGGAGGTTCCAAGCCTTCCGCATTTCCTCAATGTGGATCAAATCGTCTTCTGTAAAAACCTTGATTTCTGCTTTATGACTTGGATTGTCTTCTGCCCGCCATACATAACCATGGCAGCCTTTTTCGGGCGCTTGTTGCCAACCCCTCCAAGCAGAAACTGAGGAGACCCACGAGTTCGAATGATCGGTTTCCGGAATCAATGCTCCTTCCAAAGTAGCCATTTGAGTATAATAATCTTGCAATTCTGTAGATGTTTTATACTTTCGTCGTAACGACTTCAGTTTCTTCCAGTCCTCCTGGGCAGTATCGGCTTGGCAATTGTGAAATCCGCCACTCATCCAGAGCAAACGCAGTTTCTCGTCAAACTGCGCAATACGTGTTGAATATATATAACGGCTTCCGTTCTCTTCGACAAATTGGCCGATTCCAGCAGCATTTTTCTCGCTGAATCGGAGCGGAGGTTTGCCCGAAATGAGCTGGCCAATCCAGAGAAGCTCGTTGCTTCCATAGACAGGCGCATTCGTTTCTTCATTAACACGCAGTGCAAAGGCTGTCAACAATCCGACGAGGTTCCTGGATTTGCTGAACAAAAACATGCCGTTCGCCACCTGGTGCTTTAATATGCTTCTTTCAAAAATCTCATCAGTAGACGCATCGAGATCCATGCGGAATCCTATGCGTTCTTCACGCGATGGCAACAAACGATTATACATTTTTTGCTCTCCTATGGAATAGAACTCATTAGGAATGACACGGTCTCGGAATAGAAGCGCTCCAGATGACAGGTGCTCATCACTGAGTAGCAAAGGCTCGGGATCAGTGAAAAGAACAACATTCGGCTCAACATATATTATCTCGTCGAAATCCGACATGAGCAATGCTAGCCAAGGCAGCATATCTGGCTCTACTAAATCTTGATAGTCACTTGTAATGATCTGATTAGCATCTCTGAATCTAATACGCAAGTTCGCACCGTACCCGGCAATCTCATCAGTAATTGATGTTGTCAATTGACCTGTATGTACAATATGCACAGGAAGGGTAGTCTCTGTGCGATTCAAAACGCTCATTAGTCGCTTAACATCATCAATTGAATAGTCGTCTACGGGCACAACAATACCGCTTCCGCTCATTTCGAGCGGATCAAACAACCAGTCACGACTGAGCATCGGAAACAAAACTTTTTCGATCTGTTCAAGATATCCCCTGGTCTGGTATACTTTAGAGTAATGTGTGATAAAACAATTCCCAAACTGCCTCACTGCCTGAATACGTTCCTCGAATTTTAGGCCCTCTTCACTCTTAGCTTTAGCAAGAACCTCATCAAAAAATAAATGGCAAGCATTTGTGATTGGCACGATACTCATGTCAGGGTGAACCCCAGTGGCTGCAGGCGTTGGGGTGTATTTCGTCTTGAACAAAAACCCAAAGGTCGTAAATATGAGCGTCAGCAATGCTGCGAGAATTAACACGCGTTTTTTTCTAAAGAAAAGCATGGTAGCAAGCAATTAATGATGTTTTCCGCGGACAAAAGCTCGAGTTTAACACTGTATACCAAACTCAAAATGATCGGAAAAAGAATGGATAAAGACTGGAGAAAATATGACAAGCTTTACGCGTGAATTAGCTCAGCTTAATTGATTGTTTTATTCTTGGTATACCAAAATGGATTGCGACCAATAAAAGCACCAATGAAAGATGCGCAAACTCACTTCAACAGTGAGAGATTGCTATAGCGAATCTGTCCCAATGGATTTGGAAGCCTTTACTCGCAATTAATGCACAAAACTAGTCTCTTCAGGTGAGTCGACTTCTCTAAATACCGGCTACCGCTTATGGAACATATCCACTCTGAAAACCATAGAGGGTTCCTAAAATCAGGGTTAGCTTGGGCGTTTGGATCGGCCCTTGGTGTTGCGATCAAATGCGCCTGGCCTTTTGTCACCCTCTGGTTCTTGTCTTTTTGGGCATCAAGACCCGAACATGACGGCGTACGTTGAGGTAGAGAGAACTGGTTTTTAGATACCGAATTTGTTTAGCGAGAATAATCTTACGTATACCTTGATAATTGAGTCCAGCTCCACCGACTAATCAGCAGCTTTGGGGCAGGGGTCCCGTGCCCGGTTTGTCGCATGCATTCTTATACATGTGCTCGTGTTCACAGACAGATTCGCTTGAGAAACGCTCGTGCTTGCATTACTCTGTCGGGGTTAAGCTTAACTTGGCTGTCAAGGTAATAAAATGTCCAATTTCGGTTTGCTGTCTTTTTGAGCGCTGTTCAAATTGTCTAAGTATGTTTAAAGTGCACAGCTACTAACCTCAGGAGATGGTGATGTGTCGGTACTGCCCGAGCGTATGGCTGGTATTTTGCCAATATAATATTTCCTAGATTTACCATAATCCTGGCTGCGCGTAATGGGACTGTGCATAATCATAACGTAATGCATTGGGAATTCCTGAGCTTATCACTATCAGAATAGGAGGAGGCCATTAGCTAAGATACAACAGCCCAACTTATTATCACTGAAAAATCAGTAAAGGCAAAGAATCATGAAAAATTGAGGCTCAAAAATGCACTTTAATTAATGTATTAGGCCGAAAATGTCGATTCTCAAAATGAATCAACATGCATTGTTCAGTTTTTTTTGTCTATAACAGAAAGTATCAGCAAAAACGCCCTAACCCCCTTTCAAAAAAATTAATTTTAGCTCTGGAACATAAACAAAAGAAAGGGGGAAATTTTAACCTTCTTGTCACCGACTAATTGCTGCTGGCATTTCATTATTTACTTCAAAAATGAACGAGGAGCTGACATCATCGGACCAGCACTACTTCAAGTCCTATGACCATTTCGGCATTCATGAGGAAATGCTTAAGGATGAGGTTAGAACTGTGTCATACCGGGACGCTATTTTCCAGAATCGTGCTCAATTCAAGGACAAGATTGTGCTCGATGTTGGTTGTGGTAGCGGTATTCTGTCAATGTTTGCTGCCGCTGCTGGAGCCAAGCATGTAATTGGTGTCGATCGATCTAATATCATCAATATGGCCCGAAAAGTAGTAAAAGCCAATGGTTTTGAAGACAAGATCACATTAATTCAAGGCAAGATGGAGGAAGTTGAACTTCCGTACGACAAGGTAGATATCATTGTCAGTGAGTGGATGGGCTATTTCTTGCTTTATGAGGCCATGTTGGACACTGTCTTGTACGCTCGTGACCGCTACTTGAAGCCGGATGGACTGATCTTGCCCGATAAGGCCATTCTGAAGATTGCAGCCATTGAGGACAGCGAGTACAAGTCGCAGAAAATCGACTTTTGGGACTCTGTGTACGGCTTCGACTACTCTGCATTCAAGGAAGTCGCTTTACATGAGCCGCTTGTGGATGTTGTCAACATGAACGCCTTGTTGACGCCGGGATCTGACTTGTTTGAAATCGATCTATATACTATCACAAAGCAGCAGCTCGCATTTGATCAGAAATTCAGCCTTGTATGCGCAGAAACGGATAAAGCACATGGATTTGTTGTGTGGTTTGACATGCAGTTCAGCAAGGTTGAACACCCCATTCAGTTCTCTACGGGCCCCCACAGCCACGAGACTCACTGGAAGCAGACTGTATTCTACACTCGTCTTGACTACGATTGTCAGGTTGGCGACGAAATCACTGGCCGTGTCACCATCAAGCCAAGTGAACAGAACCCGCGTGATCTTAACATCATAGTGAAGTATAAGTTCGCTGACAGCGATCCTGATGAGATGGATTATCTGTTCAGCTAAGAGTCATGACACGATGCACGATAATGTAATTTGATATAATCTATTAATGTACAATTTAAGTCACATTCATAGACGCGTGCACGCACACACTTACATATATACAAATGAAAGCATAAAAATGTAAAATACATCAAGGGTCATTAAAAATTAAAAAGGTTTGTCATTATCATAGATCGGTGGTCACGGTTGTTGACTGTGCATGCACTAACGCAGTGGGAGGCAAGCCGTCACAAAGCAACCGCAGTGAGGTATAGTATTTTTCGGCAATTTTCTCGTCTTTGTGGGTTCCCAATGCCGGAGCGGGCAAATTTGTGAAGATTACGGTGGCTTCGTGGGATACACGTTTCATCAAACAATTCAGAATGAGGTGTTGCGCACTTGCAGGTAAATCGTTAAAGCGGAGCTCGTCATCATTAGCCGGCGTTTTTGAGCGTTCACGATGGCTCGACGCTGGATGAAGTTCTGATACGTCCATAGGTTCATCTTGGAAACTAGGCCCTGTTTCTCCTTCGGTAACAACAGCACTTTCGTTTTCGGCTTGGTCCATGTTGAGTTCTTCGTCGTGGTAACGCTCATGTTCTGGGATATTGTCATCATGATTCTCGTCATCAGAATCATCGACATTCGCGTCACTATCCGCGAAAGTTTCAGTAGTTCGCGCCATTGCTCGCAGATCTGATCGTTCCCAGCGTGTAGATTGCATGGAATGAGCGACACCGAGTTGTTGGAGACTGCTGAAAGTCCGACGTCGATGTTTGCCTGCAACCTGAGGCACAATGTACTGTTTTTGATCGCGTCTGAAGACTTCACCTGCTTCTCGAGCTGCACACAGCTTGTTGTACCATTGAGATTCACGCAACGCCGATTTTACCGCTCCGTCGTGATCAGGAACACCCTTGACAATCACATTATAGACGTCGTTATCTACGTCCAAACTGCAGACAATGATTTTAGCTCGGATTCTCAACGTTTCGAGCAATTCTTCAATACGCCTAGTCTCGCGATTGACTTCTGTCTTGTGTTCCACGAATGCAATGACTCTAAGTAAATGCGTCGTAGACCATGCCTTCACAGAATGCAGAATCGAGCCGAGTTGGAGGATCAATGTGTATGTGTCGAAATTGATGGACACACCATTTGTGTTTTGATCAGCGGCGTCTTTGAGTTGCGCCTTCATTTGAATCGGGTAGAGATCTATATAGTTTCTCTTTTCTTCCTCGTCGTAATCGGCTTTTGTTGACCACTTCCACAACGGTGCAGGAGCCGGCAAATCAGCGTCCATGAAACCACGGCAGACGCATACATTTGAGCCCATAGATAGCAAATCCTCGACGACCTCAATCCATTGCGTCAATTTGACATGATGCTCTTTTCGAAGGTTATCTGTAGGCAGACTTTGTACATCGACTTGTGAAAATGTGCGTTGTTGACCTGTCTGATGTTCATCATAGAACCCCAGAACAGAAATATTTGGCCTCATTCCACCTAAACCAGAGCCGAGGAAAACATTGCGAGCACCCCATACAATGGAAGGACTGGCAGAAATCTGAAAAAATGCCTTGATTTTGTGTAGATCGCGCAACTTCTCCCATGCCGAACGCTGTTTTGTGATCTCGATTGCTTCTTGATGAAAAGACGGGCCATTCATGATGACGACGTGCCCGAGAATGAATAAACCACCCTTTTTAAGGTAGTTGCAGAAGCTAATTAGGTTCCAGCCCGATCTTGGATCGTCGACATACAAGAGGATCTGCGGTCTCCAATACTTTACATGATCCTGCCGGAGTTTAAGCAGGTATTTGCGCACTTGGTGGTAGATGATAGCCTGTGAAACATCTCCCCACGGTTTGGGTGCTGAGTATGAATGAATCACAACAAAAATGACGACACCAATGAGCAAAATTACCAATGCTGCAACAATATCCGCGGCAAGCATTGCCATAATACATACGGCGAATCCCGTAAGAGCGGTCGGAGCATTGAAGTAGCGGAAACTTGGACGGAAATTTGGGGCTGCAGCCACTTCCAACAGAAAGCAGGCCAGGTTCAGAACGACAAAAGTCATGAGCAAGGCCATAGTGATGTAGACGGCGATCTGATCGACATCCAGCAAAATAGTAATTTGTGTCAAGAGGTATGTTGCAATGATAGCTGAATTTGTGCTCTTGAAATAGCCGAGGAACGGCACAACATTGTCTTGTGCAATGGCCTCCAACAATTTCGCAGCACCGAACACGCCCATTAAAGCCGAAAAGATCGATGTAGCGAACTCACCGAGAAGAACGAGAGTAGGACTCAGGTTGATCGTGCTGATAACGTCCATGTCTTGAATCAGCAAAGTCCGTGAAACACTGACTCCGATAGCTAGAATCACTAATGCGTAGAGCGTGAATGTGAGCAGTAATCCTGCTAATGTACCGCGAGGAATTGACCGTGAAGGCTCAGCCAGATCTCCGGACATGCTGGCGCCAGCTAGAATACCAGCCGTTGCGGAGAAAAAAATGCCGAACAAACTTCCACCAAACGACTCACGCGGTAACCAATTTTTCTTGAAAGTTTCGAGGCTTGGTCCCGTATACCAGGCATCGTATTCGCTTACATAGAATGCATCAACAAACAATACAGAGACAGGGACGGCCAATGTAGCTGTTAGCAGCACAACAAACAGCAATTTCGAAGATCTTGCGAACAGAGCAGGTCCAACAAGACAAATGATTGTGCAGACCACTAAAAGACACGTTTCATAACCGAGAATATTTCGAGGCGAATCGGGTAAAATCGATCCATTTTCTCGGCCAAACTTATTCATCAACGGATCAGCAAAACCCACAATGTTAAGAGCCGCATTTAAGACCTGCCCAATATAGAACACGATGCCAATGGAGCCTCCGAATTCAGGTCCCAATGACCGACTGATCATATAGTAAGCACCACCGCCCTTAACGACGCCATTTGTCGCAATAGCCGACAATGACATTGTTGTGAGCAGATTGATAGTGTAGCTGAGCAGCAGCAGCACGATTGATCCGAGAATTCCTGCTTCGCCGACGATAAAGCCAAAGCGCAAGTAGATCAGGATGGAGAGCACATTTAGCGTGGTCGGAATAAACACACCTTCATAGGTCCCGAGTTTAGGCATAGTTTGACACCTGTTCTGAGTCTGCACTCGCCCGCAAATGGCTTAAGTGCTCGCCCTTGCTGTATTAAGGACGATTTGGTCGGGATTATTTATAGATTAATTTCCTCGCGCTTCAAACCCTCCCTCGAGGGTACTGTACTTTGCCCACGAAATTAAATTAGACGAACGGGACAGAAAACAGAATACTGCAGAACTACAGAAAAGAAATAAGATGATAATTTATTAGCTTTACAATGAATTTGGATGCCTATATATTCTATAATATATGTTTATACACTTTTTTCTGGGCTTATATTACGTAGGATTCGAATAATTAGCAGCGGATATCGTTTCGGTTACTTGGGCGGTAAAATTGATAAGAATATACCTTGCCCAGTCGTTTATCATTCTCGTGAAATTTGATACACAGCCAGCGCAACATTGGGACATTCCAGTTGAAACATTAATTACGGAGCCGATGAAACCACTTGGCGCCATTCGAGTTTAGTAATTTCCTACATATCCTTAGTTATGTCATATGTACAGTACATGGGTTATATTAAAATCTGAATAATAATGAATGTGAGAAGTTTGGGTATCAAAAATTCATTATTGAGCTTGTGTAAGATGTTAATTTGTACGACCGTGTATATGTTTCATGACAGTTTTAAATTTCATACTAGCTATCTGTATGTATAGATATACTCTAGACTGTTTTAAAAATTGGCTCTAATTGACCCACGTATTACAAAGTGAGTGTATGCTTGCCTCGTTATTTGTTTGCTCCTTTGTGCATTTGTGCGAATGTTACTACACATTGGTGAGAAGAATGATATGATACTGTGACGACGGTTGTGCAATCAATAGTATAATGTGAGTTAATTTATCAAACTGAAGACCCAATCAAATGATATATATTATAAACATTGAGCTACCTGGAGTATATGCATGTTGACGGAAACCCTGGGAGACCCTGGGTTTATTTTTAATTGCCTAATTGTGTCCGGGGTCATCGAAATAATCCTTGTGTGGTATGCGTGTTGATTAGCGTTTGCAGCTCAACGTGCAGCGAATCAAACTATCCCAGTTTTATAAAGTATGAGGTCTACATTAAAACCACCGGAAGTCCAGAGGTTTTAGCGAGTCTATGGAGAAACATTAACAGCTTTTTATGTACATCACTGGAGTACACTGCTTAGGCAGTGGCATCCTTGAGGTAGGCGAGCAAGTCGTCGACATCGGCCTTCTTCTTGAGACCAGCGAAGGCCATCTTGTTGCCAGGAATATACTTCTTGGGGTTGGAGATGTACTCGTGGAGAGTGCCCTCGTCCCAGGTGACGCCCTTCTCCTTCATGGCATCGGAGTAGGAGAAATCACCCTTAGAACCGGATTGACGGCCGAAGACGCCGTGAAGACCGGGACCGACCTTGTTGGTCTCGTCGACAACGTGGCACTGAGCACAACGGGTCTTGAACAACTTAGCTCCCTTCTTAGCGTTTCCCATTAGAAGTTTTCTTTATGTGTTGGATATGTAGAAACGGTATTTCAACCAGCGCGCAGAACTGTATTTATCATTTTGCTCCCGAGGGTTATGACTAATCACAAGCAAGCTCATTCGGCACGAGACGCATGAGAAAACAGACAAGGCCCAGGCGAATTGCGGCTCGGAAGCGGTCAACGGCCTCGTTTCGACGGCGCATAAAGCTTGACTTCTGATTCTAAATAAACTGGCTTAGCTGGCTGTCTTCTCCGATCGTCTATTTCCTCTAAAAAACTTACCCCGAATTGGAAACATCATTCGTCCCCTTACCCGCATGTCAGCTGAATTTCCACATGTATTATTGGCTTATAGAGTCGCGCGTGCCCTACCAATAAACTAGCCATAAACCTCCCAGCCTTGTCGAATCACGTTATGATTTCGAGGGCCCTCCCTTTTTTAAGTAGAGTTATTGTGATAAGAAATTCGGCACTTGCAGGGCGCCCACGAATGTATACATAGCTATGTATATCGCTGCATGATCCTTAATCTCGCATCTGTCTTTTAAAAAGTTTTCATACTCAATTTCGCTCATGAGTCTTTCTCTTACATAGTACGGTAATATTATTCGCCTCCTCCACCGTTGTCAAAACGTCAGGGGCACGGGGATCTTCATATTTTTCACACGGAGAAACCTTAACCCTCTTTTGCCGTCGTCTCAAATCAGAGATCGTCATGGCAGCCTATTAGGAAGGGAAGGGGGGCTCTCTTTCCTTCACCACAGCCTGCCTTTAAGTCGACGCGCAAGCTAAGACCTGACTTCCTGGTCCCAGAGATCCCATTTTCATATCATGCAGGGAGCATGAGCTGGAAATTCCTGGGAACAAGGAAGATTGTCATGGTCTAGCTAATTTGTTTTATGCGCTCCTCGATGTGTCTGCAGGCTCAGAAAAACACTTGATTAAAGCCGGTCGTTTTGGTCGTTTTTGATCGTACTGCTTTTCTTTATATATATTTATATGTGCACATTTCTTATCGTTTCTTCATAATCATAGAAACGACGATGAATGTGTCTCAAGCATACATCTTACATATAAATTTATAGTGTTTTGTTTGAGAGATTTTTAGTCAAATAAATGTTAAATATGCACTTGTGATTGATTTCAAATGTTTTTGAATCTGTGAGTTTATTTTCTATCTGGTTAATGCGTCTGAACTTCACACGCCGTGTTTTCACAGTCATGAGTCCTCTGCACGTCATGTTTGTCTTTGAAGTGCAGGTGTGCAATTTCACACTGCCGCATTATTTGCCCCATCTACGTTGTGTTGATGTAGCAAGCAGATGCCAAGCTCGCGCTATTGGATGTTCACATGAGCGTTCACGCGCGACAGCTATGACGATATGTAAGTTCTCGTATCAGATGTTAGAGACTCCTTGCTGAGTGCATAATTGTGTAAATAAAAGATATAAAGCTGGAAAACTAGGATTTGGGGTCGGTGAATGTTACTTTCTCTCAATTGTTCATAATTTCAGTTTATTTACTCCAGGTCGATGTTGATGTAGCCGTTAGTTCTTAACGTCGGAGTGGATTCACAGCTATGTAAGCCGTTCTTCTACGCGCGACCCGTACCTCCACCGATCACCGGGGCATACTTAGGAGGGCTTATTGATGCAACGTCTATGTATGCTTTTGTATGTAAGGAAATTAGGCTAGCTTGCAACTTCTCTCGCTACTGGCTGGTTCTTCAAGGATGGATTGCACTGCGCCTCACTCGCCTGTTTGCATATATCGTTGAGATGTGAAAAACAAATTAATCACGGCATTTTATAAAAAATTGAAATCATGAAAGAAAATGTGTGGAATATATATTTTATACTTTTGATCATTACGAGGTCGCGAGATACATAGAGATTTGCGCTATTTTATTTAATAGAAAATCAGAGTTCAGCAATGGATGACGGGAATGAGTTGCTGGTGGATTCAAATCATACGCTGATAATGATGACCGGGCCTCCTGTCTGTTCCCCCTTCTCGTCCCCCTTTTCCGTACAGGCTTGGCCTATCTATCTGTGTGGATAGCACTTGGCAGGGCCCTTTCCTTTGTCACTCAGTATCGAGTGGACTGAAACTTGTCTAGGGGGGTACAGATGAAAGGATTACCCCGTGACCTTCGGCTTCCCCCTTGAACCCTCGCCCGGATGGATCTGGACTTTCTCGGCAGTAAGTAGGGGGGACAGATGGACACGAGAAACGCCTCCGCCACTGCAGGTAATATAACCGGGGTTGGGGTTTGATGCACCAGTACTGGTGTTCGTGTCAGATGGCAACGGCATATGATCCATCTTAAAAGTTGGACTCTCGAGAAATCTACGTATACCCTTGCCACCCTGTATCGACGCGCTACCTAAGCGGGGTGTGTGTACAATAGGGGTTCATTTCTAGGGTAGTGCAGCAGCTTAGATATCAGACTAGAGATATTAAGTTCGAAGATCCACACTCTAACTTCTTTTATCAGACCGCCAAAAAAAGAAAAAACCGAGGCTTTTATTTTCGGTCGATCTATAGCTGGTAGCATTGGAACTTAGATTCACAATACGACTCAGTAATCAATAGTGCACTGCGTTTATCTTTGGAATTTTTCAACAACGGCAAATATTCCCGTTTTTGATACCCCCCTGGTTCCTCTCGTTTTTTCAAAAGTCACACAACTCTCTCTTATTCCTCCACACATTTCTTACAACACCTAGTGTGTGACTGCTCAAGATATCATCACATTCTGGAGTAAATCAACGATGGATTTGAAACGTACATTAACTAAACGAATGCGCATCAAAAGATCGGCAGCCCCAGATAGCATCGAGCTTCCACCGAAACAAACAATCCTACACAAGCAGACCGGCTCACAAACTTCTATGATGGCAAACACAGCAGGAGCACCGGTCCAAAGGACTTTAGGAGCACCAGCGACGTTCCCAAACTCTGCTCCCCACACCCCACGGACTCCGAGCACAGACGAGTTCGCTTCCATAGCATTTGACGGCGTGGCTTCAGCGTCACCGCCGCTCCAGACGACATCTCCCAGCCGATCAGTGCGCAGTGGGCGCAGCTCGAGATCGGCAAGTGTCGCCTCGTCGACTTACGGACCGTCTCATTTCTCTATTCCCAACGCAAACAGCCATTTTTCGGCGGGACCGAAAGGATCAGCCCACCCTCAGTTGACACTGAACGTCGACAAGGCCATGAACCTGTCTCCTGTCTCTGATACGGAGCCGTTATCTCCCGACTCGGTTACTGAATTCGAGGTCATTGAAGCCGACGAGATGGCACAACTCATTTTAGCTAAGGTCCGCCAGGGCGGACAACAGAAATGGTCGCTTTGAATGCTGGCGTTCGAAGTCCCAACCATTCGTTTCTGTGCTGCATTTTTACATACGGTTCATAAAACCGACTAAATATATATTTGACGTAGTTCAACCGCATTACTACCAAGACTTTTTTGTCTCAGTTGGATTTTTCATTTAAGATGAATATATAGGATATAAAACGGCATTACTTGAGCGAGGAATTGCGAGTTCTTTCAATGGCTGCAATCGAATTACAGGCATCGACGCGCCCTCAATCGATATCATCTTCGCCGTCGGTTACTGCACTCCTTGCATTACGGTCTTATTAAAAAATTTTCGCTATCCTAGTTTGTTTTTTGTCAAAATAATGACAAAACCCTAATCCTGTTTTTCAATTTATGTAAGTGACGGCTTAGATAAGGAGCCAAGGTTAAGACGCGTGTCACGGGTCTGCATAACAACGAGTCATCTGATATGTCAGCTGATTCAAGTATCTGCGATTAAGAAGCACTTCCAGTGAGTCCCTCGATACATGTGAAGATTTTGCGGCAGCGATAAAACTAGTCGTTCGAGTAGCCGAGGACGCTTCTCGTTGAATTTCGTGGTAGGAAAGTTCAGCTTGATGAGGATGTATTAAGATGAGCATGTTTTTGTGATGGGTTTTTACTGAACCAGATTAATTTTGCGAAATTTATGTATGACAATTTAGCTATCAGTGAACGCCATAGAATGTCCGCATATATAGTAATCGCGGCTACGGGCTGCGTGAAAATTAGATGCATGGAAATGCATGAGATATTATTAGAAGATATGGTGATCTGCCACTGGTGACCCCTATATCCGGCTATGGTTGCCTGTAATTGCGAGGGGGAAGCTTCTGAAGCCGGTGGGGTTTTGCGAATAAAGAGAAATTAAATTGATCCACTAGTTTATTTAGGATCTCGATTTTGTTCATATTTAAGTGGTGGTCAGCAAAATAAATGGGGTGGATTCATAGATAAATATAATACGTAACGTCAAGATCAAGAAGGGATGAGGATACATCAGAAAGGGTTGCAGCAGAAACGCTTCCAGCGAAAATCGCGCAGCACGGCAGTCAGCTCTCCAGCAGCTGAACGTAACCACGAGTCCCTCCACTGTATGTGCACATGCTCGAATACGCACTTCATATGAGTCGTTAATTAACCCGTAGGATTATGATCTGGCAAGGAGTCAAGATCATAGGCAGTATTAAGGAGATATATTCTGTGTGTATATCTTGGATGTAATCAAAAGTTTTGCGAGCAATTTTGCTTGCATTCAGGCGAAGCCGTGCACGGGGTATCTGCGATGCCATGCAAGACCCCGGAGAGGGAGCGCTGTGCGGGGGACTCAGCGTTGCTGCAGTCTGCCCCAGCTGTACCGATTATGCACGACGAAACTGCTGAGGTCAAGAAACTTGCTCATAACTTGTGACAATTGTGGTCTGCATGGAGAAATTTGTGCATCTACACTCGATTTTGCAATCGAACTAGCTATTTGCATCTTAATCAACCTGTGATCTAAATGGCTCTTTCCAGTGATATCTAAAGACATGCCCGACCTATTATTAGTCCCAACTGTCGCGTGTCCCAGCCATCAGGCCATCATTTAGTCCCAACGCTAGGTGTCTTAAGTTAACGCCCAACGTAACTCTCAACTATTAGTCCCAAATATAAATTACAAAGATGACAACTACTGAACCCCTATAGCGCAGTATACGCTAACGCATTGCAACAAATATTGGGAACACAGCGAAGCGGTGTGGGCAAGGGACAAATTTCGTGAAAATAAAATTCCAGTATCAACAGCAGGCGATTAGTGGCACAGAAATCCGGGAAAATTCAGTTTTTAAAGCCCAACTCCTTTATTTTGCGGCGAATGCTCGACTACAAAGGTAAGCTGGTACTCGCGCCTATGGTTCGTGTGAGTGAGCTGCCGTTACGCAAGCTGGCTCTGCAATACGGCGCTGATCTTGTCTGGGGTCCGGAGATCGTTGACAAACGCCTCATTGCAAGCAAGCGCGTGTGGAACGAGCAGCTGCAGACGATAGACTATATCAATTCGAAGAACCATACAAATCTGACATGGCGAATGTCGCCTTCACTTGAGCAAAACAAGGTCGTTTTCCAACTTGGATCATCTGATCCCAATCTCGCTGTGGAGGCAGCTAAACTCGTGGCCGAAGATGTGGCGGCTATTGATCTGAATTGTGGATGCCCAAAGCATTTCAGCGTGCATTCTGGCATGGGTTCGCAGCTACTACGCACACCAGACAAGTTAGAGGCCATTTTGAAGAGACTCGTCACCGATATCGGCGAGCTCTACAAGATTCCGATTAGTGCGAAAATCCGCATTCTTCCGGATACTGACGAGACGTTTGCAATTGTACGCAGAATTGTGAAAACAGGCATCTCACACCTCACTGTGCACTGCCGGACTCCAGCCATGCGACCTATTGAAGACGCCGATTATACTCTACTGAAAGAGATCGCCAATATTTGTCACGAAGCCGGCATTACTTGCTATGTGAATGGTGATATTCAGAACCGTGAACATATGAAAACGATGTGCGAGAAATATGGTGTCGACGGAGCAATGCTTGCTCGATCTGCCCAATTCAACCCATCTTCATTCACGGGCACAGAACAGGACATGAAACCCATTTTGGAAATCTGCCGCGGGTTTCTGGATGCATGCATTGCATACAACTTCAATGCGGCACATGCAAAGTACAATTTAATGAACTTTGTCGGCGGAAAGTCGCCGTTGTACGCCCAGTTTGCACAGTCCAAAACTCTAGAGTTGCTGAACGAGCACTTAACTAATATGGAAGCCAAACTTGCCGCAGACGACAGCAGGCAGGAAGAAAGCAAACGGAACAACAAAATGGTTGAAGCCAAAGAAACTGAAACCAAGAACAAGTCCCGCGAGCATGAGCAAAATGCTGATCCCACTACGGAATCACACAATGACGCAACTCCCATTGCGGAGGAAAAGCTGACGGGTCTTAAGAGAAAGGCTGACACAGAAGCGCCCATTGCAAAGCGAGCTGCCGTGCATTGAGTGCCCATTATTTATTAGTGCATAGAATAATACATATAAATCGAGTAAAACATTGAGTCGATATGAAGTTGAGACTAAACAGCATTCTGTATTCCCTCTGAAAGATCACAGTACGATCACGGAATATTCATCGCTGAGAATAAAGCGGGGTTTACGATAAAGAGATTGATGTACGACTAGCATAGTGAACAGCCCGGGAAACAACAGATCATGATATAATTGCAGTAACGACGCTCTAATTAGTCATTGATGGGTGATAGGCTGGTGCTTTACATTTGAGATTGTCCAAAAACAGAATATATCAGCTTTTTGGAAGAAAATTGAGGATGCCAAACAGAAGAAATGCCGATGTGGAGAGAATACAGAAGCTAACTATAGCCAGGTTACTGATACTAGCACACATGCTGGTGTTTTGTAGATGAATAAATAAATCAAGCAAAAGCTGTCACGATCAATTAAATGTACTAAACTGTGCGCATTGCCTAAAAACTAATGAATAAATTAATTGAGCAGTTCGGAACAAGACAATCACTGGTCTAAATCGTTTGTGCACCACCTAAAACGACCGACTCGAGGAAAATAAAACACAATAAAACAGGTGATTATGGAGCTACTAGTAACACTCTATCATTGACTGGATAAGTTGTATGGTACCTGATAATTAAGAAACATCACTCTAATCTCGATGGGCGAGATTGGAAGCTCGTCGTCCAAGCTTGATGAACTAAAGTGTAGCATTAGTGACAATTGATTCAGACTGCGGATTGAGTAACCACGTATTATTTATGCATCAATCAATGATATTGGTCTTTCGATTGCGCCCTATCTGAAGAGTAACGAGCCAAATCGGTTAAGCACAACTCGTTGATTGGAGTGATTGAATATATTGTCCAAGTTGAGCCCCTAGTTGAGTTGAAGTGCTAACTACACAAATCGATGCTCCAGCCATCAATTCAAAGGCCTCGTCAAAATGGAGTGGATCATCACTCGAAATAATCACATAAAAAAAATTGGCATGACACTGGTCAAAATAAACAAAATGGAATGCACAATTATAGTCACTGCACTAACTACGCAAGTGCCTTGTTTGAGGCACCTAAAGTTCAAGTTGAGCCATAGCTGTCCAAATAAAAAGTACGTAACTAATGTATTCAAGAGGCCTTGCACGAGCAACTGTGAAATGAATAAACCTGATATGTGGTGCATTAGATTGATTTCAGTGACGATTACGAACTGATCAATTCGGATATCCTCGCTTCGAGCACGATTAACAAATTTTGGAGGTACTTCATTACCTCCAAAATTTTGATTAATTATTTATGATCAACTGTGATATCACCCCCACCTCAAGAACAACCAACAAAGTCTTGAGGTACCTCATCACCTCCTAAAATGGTTGTAAATTGAGCGAGCAAATCTAGTACATTCGAACGAAACACACTTAGTCAAATCGACTGGCTGGATTAAAATTACAACAGACCACGAAAATGCAGTTTAATAGCTTTGTAACCAACTAAATCACTCCCCAATTTTCCAAGAATCAATCATAACAAAGGTACCTCAACACAAACAATTAATCAACTATTTAATCAATTTCAAACTAGCCAGGGGACCAAATTCATGTTGCTAGCTGCTTCACTTTAAAAATAATATCAAGTGATCGTTCTGGCACCTTTGCGCAGCATTTTCAACTCAAGGACCGCATTGATCCATGCACGTTAATGATGCACAATAATGATCCATTTCGAAAGAGGCCATTGCAACCAATATTACTCGATATGATACGGTTAATGGCTGTTGATATGAAGAAGGCACCTTTGACATTCAAATCTGCCGCGATGGCCGCATGTCCTTACGAGGCGCATCACGGCGATCATTTTGTAGATACGCTATGGCAATTGTTTCATTAATAGACCGACAATTACAAAATTCGGTGAATTTCAATGAAAGTACGTGACAAATGCTACCTACAGTAGTCAAAAACATGGTCCAGGGCTTCGGGATAATGATTGTGATGCAGCCGACATTGCATATCCACTTTACTGCTGATCGCATAATTGCATTCCACACCATTAACGAAAAAGGATCCGCTGCTCGATAGACTCAAAGCGGATTGCGCATTCTAGGTGATCAATCAGAAGACTTCATTGTAAATTGATTGCTTTATTAACTGGAAGGTATCGATTGACCATTGATCAACTTAAAATCGATTACGTCGGACGCTCTTAATCACCAAGGAGAAAGAATTAACTGCAATTTGAGGAGCCATCCCGTCGAGTGGAGAAACGAAATCTCACTAGTGATCAGCTTGAAAGCACCCTATCTCGCACATTCGACATATCGCTTCGTGATGTCCATTACTCGAAATTACCAACTTGGTACCAACTGAATAAATTGACGATCTTGAGAAAGCTCTCTGTCGGATGATTTAAATGAACATTGTTGATCAATTAACTTTAAATTGAGAAATTGCACATCAGATAAATTGATATATTACTTGAACAGCTTAGAACCGACCAAATTGCGCACTCTAAATCATCAATTAGAAGAATTAACTCCAAATTAGCACTTTATCAACTTGAATATATGTGTCCACCACTTCTTCAATTCAAATGCGCGACCACACTGAACACTCTAGGTGCTCAAATAGTAGAAATTAACTCCAATTTGAGTACTGTATCAACTTAAAGGTATTGATCAACCATTGACCATTCAACACAACCACACTGTGCATCCATCAATCGGAAAAATAACTCTAGGTTGAACACTTTATCTCAACCACACTGCACACTCTAAATCATCAATTAGAAAGAATTAACTGCAAGTCGAGGAGCCATTCCATCAAGTTGAGAAACCATTACTGACCAACTTAAAGCACCCCATCTCGCACATTCTACATATCGCGTCGTGATGTCCATTAGTCTATATACAGGTGTATTCCTACACTTCAGGTCAGCGCCACGGCCTCGACCTCGGCCTCCTCGTCGCCCGGAGCGACCATCCGCTTCAGCACGCACCAGCCAGCAGCAGCGCCCGTCAGCAGCCCGGCCGAGATCGCCATAGGCCGCAAACCACGTGTGGCCCGCCAGAGTGCTCCGGTCATCGCACCGGCGGCCAAAGTTCCGGCATCGTCGTGCGTTCCACGCACTAAATCGATCGATCCGTTGATGACGTTGTAGGTCAACGTCAAACAGCCGCACAGGTTGCCTAGATAGGGACCACGCTTCGTGATGGAGTTGAGAATGGCGTTGAGGCGCAGCTTTGTGGGCATGGAGGCGGAGGTAGTGCGGAGGCCCTCCGTGAGGCCGACGGTGCCTCCGGTTCCGAGGCCGAGGAGGTACATGGCGCCGGTGCCGTAGCTGAGGTCCTCGAAAAAGCCGCGCGAGGCAATGAGGCCGTCGGCCTGCTTCGTGTTCGTTTCGAGGTCGAGGTACTCGAGCTGTGGGGCGCCCAGGTTTGCCATGGGATGCAAGGAGGCGGCATCGAATGCAGCCGGGATGACGGAGGGCGCCTCTTCCGCGGCGTCAGAGTGTTTCGATTGCGAGGGCAGAATCCCGAAAACCATTCGGCAGTGTCACGGGTCGGGGGAATTGTGTTCGCACGGTTTCCTACAGAGCACGCTGCCGTTCTGTCGTCGTCTGCTCGGGCGGCGGGCGCCGGGCTGGGGTGACTTAATTTTTCAGGGCACACGATACTCCCACTCCCAACGGCGGCTCACTTTACCTCAAACAAAGATAGAACTGGAAATACAAATACACAAATTTAAGAATACAATTTATGAAACACAATTTCGGAAATTTATGGACACAATTTATGTCCATACACACAGCTCACAATATCTTGATACATAACACTATGGGAGTACAACACACAATATATGTTGATACACAACCACATCAATAATTCGCAGGGACTACACAACCGCTCCTCTGATAAGTCATAGCGACACAACCACATAATTTACAGAACAGCGTCATAATTTATACGGAATATATACCACCACTGCACAATTCACATGGCAAATTACACAACCACACTACTAAATATTTATACGGAATGCTTAATTACGGAACATCAAATGCGACTAAGTAATCTCCCGACAGCACAGTTTGCATGATACACGGATGTCCATTTGCGCAAAAAGCATGCATTGCTATGGCCAATCTATATAGAGCATGTATCCGTGTAGAGTATACGTGCTTATGTATGGTTGTGATTCTGCATGTGGTGGATGGAATAGGGTGCTTTCAGCGAGACTGATAACCGTTGATTGCGCTTGATCAACCAGATAGGCTTCGACTCGGGAACATACAGTAAATTGTACTCATATCCGGATAAAGAACGCTCAGGTACCTGAGTGGCATGAAACAGGCTAGTCTCACTATGTAAATCATAGCCACAGAATACCGCCCAATACCGCAAAACCACCCACGGTGGTTCCCGAATTAGACTATGTGCGAAGTGGTATGCATATTCATATAACCTATGGTGAACAGATCTTGAACCCTCTTGTAAACTCTAAATGATAAAACACATGTTTGTATAATTACGCATTGGGATTATGGAGCCTGTTTAGCAATCGTAGCGATAGACAACCAGATCGCTGTGGTGGACCCAACTCCACCCCATTCTAACATTAGGCCAATTCCGATGTGACCTTCCGGAATTTCATTTTAAATGCACAATCCACACGTAACTTCATAAATTCGTATCATATACGAATTGACAATATGTTTTTGTGGATTCATAACCGCGATAACTGCAGAAATCATCGCATTGTCTCCATAGTAGCAGTCCGAACCAGTCGCTCAATGCATCCCTGTCCTTCTTTCGCCATATTGGCCAACTCATGGAGGATTAGCATCAGACGGTTTATCCATATGCGATAAAAACTGATTCATGTCAGGCAATTAGAATGCACGATCTCGGTCGAATGACAGCGCAAAATGATATTCCATCGAAGGGGCCCACAGGGGGCAGACAAGTCACCGCGACGGGGAGAAAGCCAATGCAACGGGGAATGTCATTGATCGGGGGAGGAAGTCACTACGGCGGGGCGGAAGCCAAAGGGGCATTTGAAACGAGGGGAAGTCCCTGGGGCATACACTGGGACAGCACCCTGGGGAAGGATGGAAGGACTTCAAAGGAAGTCTACAGGGATATATCGACAACTACAGAAATCGTCAAATGACTAGACTCATACTAAATTCAACAAAAAGGCATATTAAAGGCGGTAGCATTGCATCAAATCCCGGTTCGCATGTAGTTACCTATTTCTGCAATTTACAAATGGCTATGTCAAGAATCTGTTTTGTTATCTAAGTTGCTTGTGATGCGGAGCTTATCGCCAATTGCCCTGCTTCTGCAGACCTTACCCCTACCCTTCCAACTGATCTAGTGAACAGGAAGCGCCTTCTAACCATGACTGAATCCTGGCTTCCGCAATGGGCAAGGCCACAGTCGAGGCGAAATCATGTAGCAACATTTGCGACAATTGCTGGTGTTTTTGTACTTTCTGGTTTGATGCTGTGGTTCGGCCTACACACCTCGGACCTGGGCTGGACGGGCACTTTCAAACCTGCTAAATATCTCGACGTCACCGGCAGAAACGGGGCAGTGGCGAGCGACAGTGCTCTGTGCTCACAAATGGGCGTAAAAGTCCTGGAGAGTGGGGGAAATGCTGCTGATGCAGCTGTACAAATAGCCCTGTGTTTGGGCAGTGTCGAACCCCAGAGTTGTGGCATTGGTGGGGGCGCCTTTATAACCGTGCGCCTTCCAAATAGCACTTCGTTTGTCATTGATGCCCGCGAAACTGCTCCAAAGAACTCGAGCAAGCATATGTTTGACGCTGATCCGATCTTGTCAAAATACACCGGCTTAGCATCGGGGGTCCCCGGGGAAGTCATGGGTCTGGAAGAGTTGTGGCGTCGAGCTGGTGGACAGATTCCGTGGGAAGAACTTGTAGAGCCCGTTGCTGATATGAACGAGCAGGGGTTTCCCCTTGGAGAGGCCGTTAAACATGCTGGTGACCAGTTCGAATCGATTTTGAACCAATTTGCCCCCGGACACTTCCAGCAGATTATGGCGAATTCCGACTGGAAATGGCTTTTCCAAACCGATCACAAGCTTCCTGCTACAGGATCCTTGATCAGAAGACCAAAATTTGCCAAAACTCTGCGAAAAATTGCCTGGAGTGGATCAGCAGCTTTCTATCACGGCGAGATACCCGAGCAGTTATCGGCCATTACGCAGTCGCGTGGTGGTGTCTTAACACCGGATGACTTTGCAAACTACTCGGTCATTGTAAGGCCAGCGTTGGAAGGCCGATTCAACGGCCTGAATTTGGTGACGGCCCCCGCTCCCGCCTCGGGTGCCCCCTTAGTGATGGGGCTGCATGCTTTAGAAGTGCTGCAGCGCAAGCGAAATGTCGAGGACTCTGATATCTGGGCACACCGAACAGTCGAGATCATGAAATGGATGGCTGCTGCACGCTCAGAGCTCGGCGACCCCGATTTCGTGCAAAACGACCGTGCCTACCAAATCACCGAATCGGAATGGGCACATGCAGTAGTCCGAAACATCAGTGATGATCATACACTCGACTCATGGCGGGACTACCATCCGTCGTACGAAATGAACAATCCGAAGGGCACGTCTCATTTTTCGGTCGTGGACGCGGACGGCATGGCTGTGGCAATGACGACGACTGTGAACCTTCCGTTTGGCAACGGAATCTGTGATCCCGTCACTGGTGTCATCATGAACTCGGAAATGGACGATTTCAGCACACCCGTGCGTCAGAATGGGTTCGAGCTTGCACCTTCCATCTACAACTTTGTTGCCCCCGGCAAACGGCCGCTAAGCTCGACGGTGCCGACGATTCTGTTTGATGACGATGGCGAGGTCCAGCTTGTGATTGGCGGTGCTGGTGGCTCGCGCATCATGACCTCGGTTTTCCAGGCGATTTCGCGCATGTACGGTCCCGAAATGCCCGTGACAGGCTTAGAGGCCGTGACCTTCCCCCGGTTCCACCATCAGCTTATCCCCGAGACATTGATGGTCGAGCCCGGTTTCAGCCCAAAACTGCTGAAGAGCTTCAAGGACCGGAACCACGACGTCGAGATCCGGCCACCTGGCACGGCCATGAACCTTGTGCACCGCGGTAGCGAGGGATTATGGCACGCGGTCGGCGATTTCTACCGTAAACGCGGGCTCGGAGCGGCGTACTGACTTGATGATTTTATGACTTATTTAATATATGCTTACAGATTCTTGGACTCCTATGAAGGGCTGTCGAGAGGTATGCTAGTGTAATTGTGGGGGAGTGTTGACATTGAAATCCGAAGGTGGACATCCTGGGATGCTGATTTGTGTGATCTAACCCATGACAGTTCTGGATGCCTCCCATGTCAAGCTAGGTAACCCCACAATTACCCATGTGCGGTTAACAACATGGCTTCTGCAGCCAGCATTCTGATATCAATAGATTGCATATAATTATGTAGACGAATTTTGATAACCATGGTTGTCGCTTTCAAAACAAATTGACACGATCAGCCCAGGCTGCTTGTCTTAGTTTGACAGCTCTGTCTTCCTCGGGCCGAGGAATACCGAGTGTTCGGCGGCGCTCCATGCGTTTGGATTTTGATAAATTTTTATTTGCGCCCAGAATGGCGCCGGAGAATGAGTGCAGCTCTAGCAAGTTGGGGAAGCGGCGCGCTCATGTTTGTCCGATATGCATGGTGCAGATGGGCTGCATGATCCTCATGCACCTGAATTATTCCATTCTTGGTAATCCTATTTATAAGCCGATCGATCGGGAAAGCGCAGAGTGCGTAGGAAAACCACCGGAAACGAGGCTACAGCCGTGAAGCCAATGAAGAAGAGGTCTTTGAGTGCGAAAGCGAATTTTTTCGGGCGATCTTTGGGGAATCTCGACAGTTCTCAGCCGTAGCCAGCAATTTTTTGCGGAAACCCTAAATCCGCCGCGCTTGTTGGGGATGAGTGCGGCACGCGCGTTATGGGGAAAAATAACGAAAACCCCGCGAAATTCTGGCGGCCGCCAAGCGATCGTGCGATGCACAGGCACGAGTTTGCAAAGCCATGAATTCTGGCCGGAATTGCGAAAAAAGCGGTTTTGAGCGAGCTGGCAGTAACGTGACATGATTTCTTGATCCACCGAAGCGCGATCGCGCGTCGATCGGAGATTGAGGTTTCCGGCCGGGGTTTGGGCAGCGGTGAAATTTTCAGATATGCATTGGCCAATGTCCATGCCCAAATTTATGTAGACCAAGACAGACCATACATAGACAAGATAAACAAAGCCAAACAAAGAGAGACAAAGGGAGACAGAAACAACATACAAGTTTAAACATAAAAACTCAAAACATAAAAACATAGCTAAGTACAGCGAGTAATTCATGCTAATGACATCCTCCTACGCCTACCATTTACAATACCTGTAACTGCCTACATCCGCCTACATCCGCCTACACCCACATAGATCCACATAGATATCCACCTACAACCACCTACAACCACAAATATTTCCACCTGCAACCACAAATTTATCCACCTACAACCACCTATATTCACAAAATTATCCACCTACAACCACATAGATATCCACCTACATCTACTTGCCAATCACAATCTCACACATAGATTCCCATCGACACCCACTACGTACTTAGCTATCCATCGCTGAGCCTCACCCCACAATCACAATCTCCATCTCCGCTCCTCAATTTCGCTCCTCCATCGCGCTCAATCTCCTCAACCTCAATCAAGCAATCTCCGCTTGCCCGTCTCAACCTCCTCAGTTCACGGTGGGAGTCCCAGCGGAACGCCAATGGGGTGTCCCAATCCGTCGACGAACCCGTGCCCCCGCCCTCTGCAGCGCCGGCCCATTTCCCCCATACATCCCACAATTCACGCCTGTCTACCCCAACGCGAGCGTCGCCAGGGCCGGCGACTGCACGCACCGTCGCGGGTTGCACCCTTATAATCCGCCCCATTTCTCCATCGGCCCGCAGGAATTTTTTTCAGGCACCGAACCTCTGTGGCACTTCTGTTCTCCGAGCGTCGGCGTCTTGCTTGGTCTTTCCTGCTTTGTTGCCTGGTTTCTAATTACACAACCAGAAAACAAACAACCAAAACCAACACCAAAAACCAACACCAAAAACCATCATAAAACCAACGTCAACCGACCACCAAAAATTCACACAGAATGTCGGTGGCTGAGCGACGGCAGATGAAGAAGTACGAAAACGTCGTGCTGGCTCCGCACTTCCTGGGCCTCAACTCGCTGGATATCGCAAAACCGTCGGCCGTGCGCGACTTCGTGGCCGAAAAGGGCGGACACACCGTGATCACGTCCGTATTGATCGCGAACAACGGCATTGCGGCCGTCAAGGAGATCCGCTCCGTGCGCAAGTGGGCGTACCAGACGTTTGGCGACGAGCGCGCCATCAGCTTCGTGGCCATGGCGACGCCCGAGGATTTAGAGGCGAATGCAGAGTACATCCGCATGGCCGACCAGGTTGTGCCGGTTCCGGGCGGCACGAACAACAACAACTACGCGAACGTCGACCTCATTGTGGACGTCGCCGAGCAGACGGGCGTCCAGGCCGTGTGGGCCGGCTGGGGCCACGCCAGTGAGAATCCTTTGCTGCCCGAAAAGTTGGCGGCTTCTCCGCAGAAAATCGTGTTCATCGGGCCTCCGGGCTCGGCGATGCGCAGCTTGGGAGACAAGATCTCGTCGACGATCGTGGCACAGCACGCACGCGTTCCGTGCATTCCCTGGAGCGGTACCGGCGTTGACGAGGTGCAATTAGACGAGAAAACCGGCCTGGTGAGCGTGAGCGACGAGACGTACGCACGCGGAACGTCGCAGAGTGCCGAGGACGGCCTGGCGAAGGCGCTGAAAATCGGTTTGCCCGTGATGATCAAGGCGAGCGAAGGCGGCGGCGGCAAAGGTATTAGAAAAGTCGACCGAGAAGAGGACTTTTTGTCGCTGTACCACCAGGTCGAGGCGGAGATCCCCGGCTCGCCGATCTTCATCATGAAACTCGCCGGCTCGGCGCGGCACCTCGAGGTGCAGCTGCTCAGCGACCAGTACGGCAACAACATCTCGCTGTTTGGCCGCGATTGCAGCGTCCAGCGAAGACACCAGAAGATTATCGAGGAGGCTCCGGTCGATATTGCGCCGAAATCGACGTTCACGGAGATGGAAAAGGCCGCAGTACGCTTGGGACGGCTCGTGGGCTACGTCAGCGCCGGCACCGTCGAGTATCTGTACAGCCACGAGGACGACAAGTTCTACTTTTTGGAGCTGAACCCGCGTCTACAGGTCGAGCATCCCACTACGGAGATGGTGAGCGGCGTGAACCTGCCCGCTGCGCAGCTGCAGATCGCCATGGGCGTGCCGCTCGACATGATCACGGACATCCGCATGCTGTACGGCGCCGATCCGCTGTCGAACCGGCCGATCGACTTCGAGTTTTCCGACCCGAAGTGCCTCGAGTTCCAGAGCTACCCCACGCCGAAGGGTCACACGACGGCCTGTCGTATTACTTCGGAGGATCCCGGTGAGGGATTTAAACCGAGCGGCGGAACGATGCACGAGCTGAATTTCCGGTCGAGCTCGAACGTCTGGGGCTACTTCAGTGTGGGAAACCGCGGAAACATCCACAGTTTCTCGGACTCGCAGTTCGGACACATCTTTGCGTTCGGCGAGACGCGCGAGGCGAGCCGGCGGTCGATGATTGTAGCGTTGAAAGAGCTGTCGATTCGCGGTGATTTCCGCACTACCGTCGAGTACCTCATCGGGCTGCTCGAAACCAAGGATTTCGAGAAGAACACGTTCACGACGGCGTGGCTCGACGAGCTCATCAGCCAGCGCATGACCACGGAGAAGCCCGACAAGCACATCGCCATCCTCTGCGGCGCGGCGACGAAGTCTCACCTCGAGACGGCGGCACTCACGCAGGAGTACATCGCGGCGC
This sequence comes from Starmerella cellae, assembly GCA_030579775.1. Taxonomy (NCBI): domain Eukaryota; kingdom Fungi; phylum Ascomycota; class Dipodascomycetes; order Dipodascales; family Trichomonascaceae; genus Starmerella; species Starmerella cellae. Next base: position 335,472 of record JAKTRQ010000008.1, read on the forward strand.
TCGAGCGTGGGCAGGTCCCGCCGAAGGACGCGATGAAGTTTCTGTACGAAATCGACTTCATCTACGATAACGAGCACTTCCGGTTCACGTCGACCAGAGCGTCCTCGGACTCGTACCGGCTATTTTTGAACGGATCGCGCGTCGAAGTCGGCGTTCGATCGCTGAGCGACGGCGGGCTGCTCGTCGGCATCGACGGAAAGTCGCATGTCGTGTACTTCAAGGACGAGATGGGCAACACCCGCCTGTCCGTGGACGGCAAAACGTGCCTGCTCGAGGTCGAGAACGACCCGACGCAGCTGCGCACGCCTTCCCCGGGTAAACTCGTACGTTTCTTGGTCGAGGCGGGCGAGCACATCTCCGCTGGCCAGGCGTACGCCGAGATTGAGGTCATGAAAATGTACATGCCCTTGTTAGCACAGGAAGACGGTGTTGTTCAGCCCATCAAGCAGAGCGGCGCCACGCTGGAGGCCGGCGACATCATCGGAATCCTGACTTTGGACGACCCGAGCCGCGTGAAGCATGCGTCGCAGTTTGTCGGCCAGCTGCCGCCCATGGGCCCGCCGTCGATCGAGAGCAGCAAGAAGGATTTCCAGTATGGGCATTTGTTGGCGACGTGCGAGAACATTCTGGCCGGCTACGACAACCAGGTCGTCATGGTGAACACTGTGAAGGACATGCTCGCTTTGCTGCGCGATCCGGAGCTGCCGTTTGCGCAGTGGAACCAGCGCGTTTCGGCCCTGCACAGCCGCCTGCCGGCGTCGCTCGATCACACGCTGAACGATCTCGTCTACCGCTCGAACTCGGGCCACCGCGAGTTCCCCGCCAAGCAGATCGTGCGCACTTTGAGCAAGTGGATGCCCAGCAACCCCACCGAGCAGGCCCTGTACAACGAGACCGTGGCTCCTTTGAGCGAGATCGCGAACGACTACGCGGGCGGCCTGAAATCGCACGAGTTCCTCGTGATAAGCCGTTTATTGGGGAAGTACTACGAGGTCGAGCGCCTGTTCACGGGCGTCAACACGGAGACGGCGATCCACCAGCTGCGCGAGACCCACAAGGACGACCTGAACTACGTCGTGCAGGTCGTCATGTCGCACTCGCGGGTCGGCAACAAGAACAACCTCATGCTGCAGCTGCTCGCCGAGTACAACCCGCACCACCACCCGTCTGGCCTCGTGGCGGAGCACCTGAGACCGGCGTTGAAGCAGCTCACGGAGCTCGACGATCAGCACGCTTCGGCCAAGGTCGTTTTGGCCGCTCGCGAGCTGCTTATTCAGTGCGCGTTGCCCACAATCCAGGAGCAGACCGAGCAGATGGAGCATATCTTGAAGAACAGCGTCATGGCGAGCTCGTACGGCAGCCTCATGGACAAGCAGCGCCGGTTCCCGGACCAGGCCACGCTCAAGGAGCTCGTGGACTCGAAGTTCTCTGTGTTCGACGTGCTCTACCAGTTCTTCAACTCGCCGGACCAGTATATTGCGCTGGCCGCTGCCGAGGTCTATGCGCGCCGTGTGAACCGCGCGTACGCCGTTGGCAATTTGCAGTACCATTTGGGCGATATTCCCGCGGTTACTTACGATTTCGAGGTCAGTCGTACGGATAAAGGCACATTGACTCGTCACGGATTAGTGAGTCCCGGCAACTACGACGATCTCGAGGAGGCGTTGGCTCGAGCCATCGAGCTCATGCCGGCCAGCAAGACGACGACGCGTGCTCGGGCCGTTTCAGACCCGCCAGCCCCGTCCGGTGAGATCATGTCTCCCGAACTTACAAACACCTGCAACATCGTCGTATTCGAGCCGTCCGTGGCCACCGCGAGCGACGAGGATATTTCCGCGTACATAGCGAGTGTTTTGGCCGACCACAAGGGCCAGCTCGAGGACTGCCATTTCCGGCGCATCACCGTGCTCATCCAGGCGGCCGTCGGCAAACCGCCGAAGTTCTTCACGTTCCAGGGCCCGTCCTACGTCGAGAACCGCACTTTGCGCCACGTGAACCCGCCTTTGGCGTACCAGCTCGAGCTGAACCGCCTGTCGAACTTCCACATCCGGCAGATCTTCAACGAGAACCGCAACATCCACGTCTACGAGGCGAACGCCATCAGCGATTCCGCGGACAAGCGCTTCTTTGTGCGCACCGTCGTGACGCCGGAGCAGCTGCTCGAGACAGACGTCGCTGCTACTGAGTACCTGCAGAGCGAGACGAACCGGTTGATGAACGAGATCGTGTCAATCCTGCAAATCACGGATACTACGGGAACGGACCTGAACAACATCTTCATCAACTTCACCGGCGTCGTGCACGTCGATCTCGCCGAGCTTCTGCAGGCGTTCTCGAAGTTCTTGCACCGCTTCGGCATGCAGCTCTGGCGTCTGCGCGTCACGAGCGCCGAGGTCCGCATCGTCGTCGACGACATTCCGATCCGCGCATTCATCCACAACGTCAGCGGCTTCGTCGTGAAGTTCGACCTCTACACGGAGGTCAAGAACGACCGCGGCGAGCAGATCTTCCGCTACATCGGCGAGGGCAAGCCCGGCAACATGCACCTGCGGCCCGTGAACTCGCCGTACCCGACGAAGGAGCACCTGCAGCTGCGCCGCTACAACGCACACCTCAAGGGCACGACGTTTGTGTACGATTTCCCCGATCTCATCAAGGAAACCGTCGTGAAACAGTGGTCTGAGCGTGCTGACGGCCCCTCCGACCTGTTCACGGCGAGCGAGCTCACGTTCGACGAGGACGGCACGAGCTTGGTCGAGGTCGATCGCGAGGCTGGTGCGAACGAGTGCGGCATGGTCGCGTGGCTGTGCACGGCGAAGACGCTCGAGTACCCCGAGGGCCGCAAATTCCTCGTGGTGGCGAACGACATCACGTTCCAGATCGGCTCGTTCGGTCCTCGCGAAGATAAGTTCTTCGATCTCGCCACGGAGCTCGCACGCAAGCTCGGAATCCCGCGTATCTACCTCAGTGCGAACAGTGGTGCGCGTCTCGGCCTTGCTGACGAGCTTCTATCGCTCGTGAAGCCCGCGTGGAACGACCCCACGAACCCGGAGGCCGGTTTCGCGTACCTGTACGTGTCGCCCAAGGACTTCGAGGCCGTGCAGAGCTCTGCTGCTTACACGAAGATCGTCGAGAACGGCGAAACGCGCTACCGCATCGACTACGTCATCGGCCGCAAGGACGGTCTGGGTGTCGAGAGCTTGAAGGGCTCCGGTTTGATTGCCGGTGCCACAAGCAAGGCGTACCGCGACATCTTCACAATCTCGCTGGTCACAAGCCGCAGTGTCGGTATTGGTGCCTATTTGGTGCGTCTTGGCCAGCGTACGGTGCAGATTACAGGCAAACCGTTGCTGCTCACGGGTGCCGAGGCCATCAACAAGGTCTTGGGCCGCGAAGTGTACAGCAGCAACTTGCAGCTCGGCGGTGAGCAGGTCATGTACCGCAACGGTGTTTCTCACCTCGTGGCGGCGAACGACTACGACGGTATTGAGCAGATCATGAAGTGGCTGTCGTACGTGCCGGCGAAACGTGATGGTCCTGTGCCTGTAATTGCATCCTCGGACCCGTGGGACCGTGACGTCGAGTTCACGCCGCGCAAATCCGAGATGTATGACGCTCGTCACCTCATCACCGGCTTTGAGGGCCCTGATGGCTACCAGTCCGGTCTGTTCGACAAGGACTCGTTCACGGAGACGTTGGGTGGCTGGGCTCGTGGCGTCATTACAGGCCGTGCGCGCTTGGGCGGCATTCCTTTCGGTGTGGTTGCTGTTGAAACGCGCACAACCGAAACGATCTACCCTGCTGACCCAGCGAACCCGCTGAGCACGGAGCAGGTCATTACCGAGGCGGGCCAGGTCTGGTTCCCGAACAGTGCGTTCAAGACGGCGCAGGCGATCCAGGACTTCAACCACGGTGAGCAGCTGCCGCTGTTCATTCTCGCAAACTGGCGTGGCTTCAGCGGCGGTCAGCGTGATATGTACTTCGAGGTGTTGAAGTACGGCTCGATGATCGTCGATGCGCTCACCGAGTACCGCCAGCCCGTGTTTGTGTACATTCCGCCTACCGGCGAGCTGCGCGGCGGCTCGTGGGTCGTGGTGGACCCGAGCATCAACAAGGAGCAGATGGAGATGTACGCCGATGTCGAGGCTCGTGCCGGTATTCTCGAGCCCGAGGGTGTGGTCGGCATCAAGATGCGCCGCAAGCGTCTGGCCATCCAGATGCAGCGTCTCGATCCTGAGTACCGCGAGCTGTCCGAGGAGCTTGCTGCCACGGAGGACAAGGCCGAGCAGGCCGAGCTCACGGCAAAGATCACCGCCCGTGAGGAGCTGTTGCTGCCCATCTATACCCAGATTGCCATCCAGTTCGCCGAGCTGCACGACCGCCCCGGCCGCATGAAGGCGAAGAACACCATTCGCGACATCGTCGAGTGGTCTAATGCGCGTCGCTTCTTCTACTGGCGGGCCCGCCGGCGGTTGGCCGAGCACTACATTGGCGAGGACGTCGCTGCGCTCTTCGAGGGAGCGGCGAAGTCCGACCGCGAGGTTGCCGAGTGGCTCGAGGCCCACAAGGACGAGGTCGAGACGGAGGCGAAGCGGCTGCGGGCGCAGCGCGAATCCGCCAAGGTCGCAAGCATCGTCACTACTGCCGAGGGCCGCGAGGCTCTCCGCAAGGCCCTGAAGGATCTGCCCGAAGCAGAGCTCAAGGCTCTCATTAATTAGGCGCAAGCCCAACACACTTAGTTATATAGAATAATATGAAACACACTAGTATCAAATTGAGTGCAACAGTAGGTGCCGTTTTTTGGGTGGACCATTTATGAGACTGTTAAGGTGGACAATCAAAAATAAGTGATCAACTCCTTTTAAATACTAGAAATCCAGTTGTCATTTAGTTACCTCCGACATGTTTTCTTGAGCATGGTGATGCTTTTCATTGAGTTCCCAATCGTACAATGTTCATGCATTGATATATAAGTAAATGGTCAATTCCTTATCATGTTAGGTACTGAAAGCTCTGTTATCTCATCTGAGCATGCATGTTCATGGTTATCTAGAGAATCTTAATACTTTCATTGTAAGGATATCGAGCGTTGATCAATACGTAATGGATTTCAGTTGTCTCATCTGAACATATCTATTTTATACATGTTTATTTTGTGAGCATGCAAGCGTCTTTCGGAGTAGAGGCCCGATCTCATAAGGCTGATAGATTGATACAAGCAAGTAGTCAATCCCTTGTGTTTTTCTACTGAGAAGTAATTATCATGTAGGCACCCTCTACTGAGCATCTTTATCTTGCGTGCATTTTTTCTGTGTTACTTGTAAGCATGTATTCTGGGAATTTATGAAAGTTAAGTATAAGACCAGTTCTTCGTCGTCGGTTATTATACATCCTGGATTATCGTCTTCTTCGGTATAAGAAAAATTTGGTGCATCCATTTTTCATTGCAAGTGTCCTGATCTCGAGCGTTGATCCATCAATATAAGCAATAGGTGGTCAATTCCTTGTTTGTTATATACTAGAAATTTAGTTGTCTCCTGTAGTTACCTCTGAGTATGTCGATTTGGTGCATGTTGATGCTTCTCGTTAAATGCCTTGATCTCGCAATAATGATAGATTGATTTATAAATAAATGGTCGATTCCTCATTATTTTATAATGGCAAAGTAATTATCACGTAGGCACCACCATCTACTGAGCAACTTTATCTTGTGAGCATCTTGATACTTTCAGTCTGAGCTCCCGATTTCACGGCGTTGATCTATTGACATATAACCATTGAATAGCCAATTTCTTCGTATTTAATCACCGAAATCAAGTTACCTGAGCTTATCTATTTTCTGAACGTCTTCATCTTGTGAGCGTGCTGCCATTTCGGTAAGTGCCCTGCTCTCGGAATTGTACGCTGAAATTTAAGCAATGGATGTCGATTTTTTTTTGCGCTAAGATATAAGCGATGGTGTCGTTTTCTTTTTATTTTTGAAATTTAGTGATCTCTCGGATTTCAACATGCAGGCATCTTTTGAAGTAAATGAACGTTGATACATAAAGATATGCAAGAGGTAGCCAACACCTTAATCTAACCTTAACTGAAGTTAAGTTGTCTTACATATTGAGCATATCTATCTTTTGACTATGTCTATCTTCTGACCATGTTTATCTCGTATTCATGTCTTTCTTAAGTCTGGCTTCTGAACGTATTTATCTTGTGAGCGTTTAATTTGTGAGTGTTCATTTTTCGGTGCAAGTGCCCTGATCTCGCAACGCTACGTTGATATATATAATTGGTGGTCAATAGCTTCTTTTTGTTGGGCTTCAGTGGTCTTACAGATCCCGGCATGCAGTCATCTTATGGAGTAGTTGCTCTCGTAACGTTGATTCATTAAAATATGTAAGAGGTGGTCAACAACCCCCTTTGTTTTACTAACTGATGTTATGTTATCGTATATATTTACCCTTTGAGCATGTCTATCTTCTGAACATGTCTATCTTCTGTGTTTATCTTTTGAGCAGCCATTGCCCTGATCTTGCAATTCATACATTGGCATATAAGTTGGCAATAGGTAGTTTATTTACTGGAACTTAGTTATCTCACGTGTGAAACAATACCCAGTCTGCACACTCCTTACTTCGAGAACGTGTTATTATGTTGTATGGGTGGTTTCTGTAAGCTCAACCCGACCACTAATGTAAAGCAACTAAAATGGTACATGAGCAGTGAAGCCATGAAACGCATTTCATTATAGAGTATTATCTCATATTTATAAACGAATACTGTAAGCATAATGCGTTCCCATATATGTGTAGCCCATGTACAAAATAGCTAATAATGTACAATACAGTGCATGACGCTTAGCACTAAGTAAGTTCTAAATATGTCTCAACACGCGTTCACTAGGCTGTAATTTCTTTTTGAAACACGAATAATGTATGTAATGCATCGCTGCTACTGTAAGCTCAGCCAAACCCATGTCTAACAAAGTTATTATTAACTCGAAGCAGTGCATGAGCAATAAAGCCTCTAAACGCCCCATTCAATAGAGGTTATCTCTTATTAACATACGAATATGTATAATGCACTTCTTTTCCATATTGGTGGTTTCTGTTGGTTGAACCCAATCCCATGTCTAGTGTCTGGTGAAACAAATGGTATATGAAATACAGTGGGCACTTAGCACTAAATTAGAGCTCTAAATACGCATTCAATATAGGACGTCCTTATACTGAAATATATATAATACACACTCCTTTTCATATCGGCGGTTTTTGAGCACATCGCAATAACACATTGAACAATGCAGCAACGCATGGGTGCTACTCAATTATCATAAGACCAAAACATGTATTTACTGTTGTTTCACTCACGTTGCCCGTGGCTGGCATTGCTGTTCTGCATGAATATCGTATTACTTTCCGGAAATGAGTACCGTTACATGAGCGTTTCCACGTGACGGGGACCGGTAGCGAAACCACCAATCGTGGGCACCGGACGCTGCAAGAAATTAAGGGAGAGTTCGGCTTAGGGTCCTTGGCTAATTGAGAATAGATCATATATCATATGTACGACTCACCACTTGCAACGTCTTTAGCACGTGAATCCCGAATTGCCTTCGGATCGGTGCCGATAGTCGATAAAAGTTCTCAATGCCCCCGATGTTGTCCAACTGAGATCGAATCGAGAAATACGCCTTAAAAGGGCTTATTAGGTGAGTTTAATGTACTAAAAGCGTGCCTGAATGGGCCCAACTAGGCCTACTACCCGCCGGCCCAGAGTTTACGATCCATCCATGCATCCGTTTTCCAAATTCTCCCCCCCTGAAGATCGACGAAATTTGTTTTGGTTTTGTGCACAATCAAAATAATAATAATAATAATAATAATAATAGCATAACATAAGAATGGGGCGTGGAGGGGGAAAGGAATAGAACAAACCCCTCGGATCAAAAGACAACCTAAAAAAGGAACTGTCACACCATATCAGCGGCGTCTATTTTCTCGAAGTTGTCAAAATTGCCCAAAAGTGCTGTGACGCTGTCCTGCCGTGAGCCGAAGTCGTGGCTGTTCTTGCGCACGTACGACGACGCTGTGGACGGGCAGCTGAAGTAGGCCCAGCGAGACGAGCGCACAGTGCCATCCGGCAGCTCGCTGGCCGCATGCGGCGCCACAATGCGCTTGTACAGCACGAGCGACATGCTGAGCGTGTACTCGATGAGCTTGAGCTCGATCCAGAACAGCGAGAACAGCAGGAAGAAGCCTAAGAACGTGTAGAACACGGCGAACGCAATCCAGTGGTGCAGCATGAACATGATGAACTGCGCGTCGTCGTTGTGCCAGGACGAGCCCTTCGCCGTGAAAAAGAAATCCGTGATCGGCTTGTACATTCCGGTGGGACCAGCCGAGGGCATGAGGATCCGGACCCGGTCCGGGTCGCTGGCTCCGCCGTGGTGGCGCAGAAACTGGCTGAGCACGAGGCTCACAAACAGTGGGCCCGTCGAGTACATGACGGTGATGTACGGCAGAATCCAGTTGCGTTTGTAGTGCTGAAGGTTGTTGATGAGCTCACCAAACAGCGGATGGCCCGGAGCACTGCCCATGATGTCGTTGGAGACGCCCGTGGGGTGGGTTTTGCGTAGGAAAACCGCAGCCTTGCGCAGCGGATCCAGGGGTTGCTTTGTGCCGTTGTCCATGTCGATGTAGATGCCGCCGTAGTGGAAGAGCACGAAGTACCGGATGGCGTCGGCCCGCATGATCGGGTGTTTGTAGGAGTCGAACGTCGCGAGAAACCAGTTGTAGTGCGTGGCGATGAAGTCTCGCGCCGTCTTGTCTGTCCACAGAATGTATTCGTAGTCCGGATGCATGTCCTTGATGCTCTGCTGCGCGTCCTTCCACACGGGGGGACACTCGTTCGTCTTGTACGTTTGGTGGATGATCTTTGGAATCTGCTCGGCCTCGTCACCACCGGCCGCGGGCAGCACAAAGTCCGTGTCGTACTCGGCAGCCGTGATGGCAATCGAGCCCGGAGATCTCGCTGAGGTCATTGGCGCCCGGTAGAGCAGAGCTATAAGATCGCTGCTTGCGTACGTGAGGTACAGCACGATGGCGAGGTTCAGCCAGCACAGGATCTTCAGATCTTGTCTCATCTTCGTTTGTTAGGATCCACAGTGATGTTCTTGGCGAATGGTTTGAGAACGCTGAGCACGCTTTAGACCGCTTCAGGTTCTTATTTTGATTTTTCGTTTATTGTGCAATGTTGTGTTTCTCACTTCGTATGTCTGTCCAACTGTGAGAGGTTCGCGTCCAGATCTGATCTGACAGATCAGTATCGATTGTCTTTTATTTTTTTCCTGATTTGGAGCCGTTTGATCTCCTGCTTGTGGTATAGAAATTATACCCGCGTGATTTTCTGTCGCTGCTAAAGATAGGAAATTTGGCCGGATCCACAAAGAACCATGCACCTAAGAGTGATATTTTTATCCTCGAGACGGTTTGCCTGCTGGATATTCGAGGCTAGCTCGGAGTCAAAATATTCGCAGGCGCTTCATGCACCTCGAGCGCGTGGGTTGACGCATGTCTTCACGTCATAACTCAACGCGGCTGGGGTTCTCGTTCCAAGCCTGGTCCCAAGCGGACCCTGGGGCTCTGGGCAGAACAGGGCTGCGCAGATAATTCCTGTGATGGTGTGCCCCCCTCTATTATCATGCATCGCTTTGCAGATAAGGCACGACTGTGCCTCCCACTCTGCTGAGTAATATGAAGTAGGCGCATAATCTCGGACCAAGGGGTTGCCGAAAAGACGAGCAGAGAGATCGAGGCATGCTGATCGAGCGCAGAGGCGAGAAACGCCTCCTACAATTAATGTAATGAAAAGAATGTCGGTGGCATCCACAGATCGCCACCTTCCACGTAGATCGGACAATCTGAGTGCGGCATTATTTATCAAGTTTCTTTTTTTGGTCCGGGTGGCCTTACTATCAGCGTATTAAGAGTATTCATATTTGCGTCTATTTCGATCGATGTGACTAATCGGTATATGGAAAACCTAAAAAATTAGACAGATCCAAATATAGAAGGTAGACAGCAGAGAATTACTTATCTGCATGTGCTGGTTCTACGTTTTTGAACCGCGTTGTGTTTCTATTTTTTCTCTGAGACTGCATATGAAACAGGCATGTGTTCTATGGATTCACCTACTTGTTGGTTCGGCCATCAGTCACTCGACGTGAGTGTGTTGGACATGACCTTGATGACGACGTCGCAGCTCATACATCCTTGCCCTGTGCTGACATCTGGGGGGGCATGCTTCTAAAACGAGGCTGCTGCGCAAATTACTATCGTGCGAGGAAAATAAGAAAAGGCCTGCGTTGGCGTGCTGGCCACGACACTTTTACACTCTGTCGAGTCAAGGTCTTTAGTAAATCTACGTACGCATTCGTGTCTTCATATTCTTCGACTTATGTCAACCATCGCACTTGACATGACTTTAGAATTTTTTATGTAGATATATTATTATTGTCACGAAGTCTCGTAGTTAGGAAATTGACGATTGACAAATTTTGCCTGGCATGCGGAGTGCTATCGTGGACACTCCACAATTCGCTGACACCTAACCCACCCCGAAACCAAATACCGCGGTTCATCACTAACCTACTGACAATCTCCCAGTGATCCTCATAATATACGTGATGGAGTTTTGCAACCCCTTGTGCCCAATAGCAACGCTGCGTCTATAATGGATGATGGCATATGACTGAAATGAGGCAAACGAGAGCATTCTCCGGATACGTTATGCGCAGAATTTGGAACTCACCTTTGATATCTTTTCATTCAGAATTTTGATTAATGTTTCAAAAAACCACTTAAGGTAAGCATGTTATTTGTAGGCTCAATGTCCTGAATTTATTGACTGTTGAACTGTCACCGACATGCTGCCACTATAATTGGCCGCTCGATTTTTGAGGTTCCTACAAACTACTACTACTACTACTACTACTACTACTATTACTACTACTACTACTACTATTACTACTACTACTACTACTATTACTACTACTACTATTACTTTCGCACTTTCACGCTTTCACGTTTCACAAAATTCAACCCAATGCCAACCACGGCCAATGCTTACACAGAGCACAGCGCAATTAAGGGTAGCAGCTAAATAGGAACAGATCATCATGTTCATTTAAATTCTCAAGCCATAGGTCATAGACCCCGTCCAAAGGTGAGAATTGTCCTGACAACCAGTTTCCACGGATTTCTACGGCCTTTCATCCTTGTAAATATATATTTCAGGCACAATTAAAGACCAGAGTGTGATTGATACTTCGCGTATGCAAGCTAATTAGATGTCTCAACCTGTTCGGACGTGTCCTATAAAGCGGAGCACAATAAAAAATAGTATCAACCAAAATATTAAGAGTAGATAATCAAAGAGCCGAGAAAGACAACCCAAAGTTATAATGTAGTAGTATCTCACATATTTCTTCTGCCAATACAAAAGCATTCCGCCGTTGTTGGACAGACTCACCGAATTGGTGGCCGTAAAGTGTGGTGAGACCACATCCCCGCTGGTGGTTCGAGAACAGAGTAGACATGATTAAATTGCACATGTCGCTTATCTATGAGAAGACGTTTGATGATGTTGTTTGCAGAAAAAAATACGTTTTAGGTGAACAAATTCGTTTGACTTTGTTTCCAAATTGGACTGTACCTTCACACTCAGTGCGGCTTCGTGCTCACCACAACCGATGGATTTTGCGGATATCGGCGGCCTGCATTGGTTCTAGATCACTATCCGACTCAAACCTTGACCACATGTCTCCATTGTCTGACGTAACCAAGCCGCCTTGTGATATGGCATAACCAAACCACACAGAGCCCGGGTTCGGTTGGTAATGTGTGGAACTATGCATGAAGATTCTCACATATTACGCTATGACCATTGTCCCTGATTACAACCCGCTAAAAGGGGAAAAGGTCATACATAGACTGAGACATGCCCCACCAGATTTCGATCAGGTATGTTGCGTTCAAGTCAAACGAAGCACAGGTATTTTTTTATATCAATACATATCTCACAAACATGAATTATAAACATATGGACGCTGAAGAGGTGCAGAAAATCCGGCAGCTCCGAGTGCGTATATCAAGCCTGATCGGACTCAAAACGAGATTAATGGCGACGACAAGTATTGGCAGTCTCAAGTTAACCCTAGGTCCACAAGATGTATTATTAGCTGCATAGTCGCGGGTACCTTCATAGCCACTTATTAATGCAGTCTGTATATTGATGAAAGATTTAGGAAGTCCAATCCAATATGCACGTAAGTCATACGAGCTACATACAATAATTACATGCGTGATTTGTTTGCGAATTTCGTGCGGTTGGGCGTAATGGCTCCATCAGGTCAGGATCAAAAACCAAAATTTGTGTGATGTAACTCCTACAAGTTCCAATAATCATAAATCTATTTGCTTTCTTTCATCTTAAATTTCGTTGTTAGTTGTATAAAGTCAAGCCGTTCGTACTCACTTAAGTGGCAGGGTGAGACTGGTTTTTAATCCTGATTGCCTCGGCAATCCTCCTGAATTTTGAGTACCGTCGACACGAAGCAACTAAGACCACTATATACGATTTGCACATACATCCGACTCGAATATCCGACTCGAATATCCCACTCGAATATCAGACTCGAATATCTGAAACACATCGTTCACCTACAAAGTCACGAGAATAGGAATTCAAATAAAATCAATAATTCTATTAGCGGAAAATGAACATGCAGTTTCTCAGTAGTGCGGCATGTGAGGTTGCTACGCGATGGTTCTGGGAATGAGGATGCCCGTTATGCAAACTGAGTCCCCTCACATGCTCTATCGGAGGAAAGATCCACTTCGTGCAAATAGGTTGCTGGGCGCTGCAAAATTTCAACGTCACTTAGAATAAGAAAAAAAAATTAGAATGCTAAAATCCGAAATGATACCTGTTGTATAGCACAGCTCAGCCAATATCGATATCCGAGTGTGCGGTGGGAAACCACTGATTTTAGCTTCAGTTGACAACTAAGCCGTACGCTGAGAGCCCGAGGGTAAGGGGATGCGCTTCTAGATCAAATGCGAGAAGCGCTCGTTGCAGACTTCTTATGCCTCTTTACCCGAAGTTAAGGGATTCTCTCTAAAGAGATCTATGATAGCCATTATCCAGGAATTACTATTTTTATTCTAGTTACCATGAGAGTTAAGACATTTGCTACAAGGTTGAACTTCTACATCTGATAAATGATAGGTGTGCTGATCGAGCATCATGCATGCGCACGACCAGTCGTAATCATGCACCAGATGGCAGGGGCAGGGGCGGCCCACACGAAATTTGTGAGTCGCATGACCAAACCCTATCCACGCAGAGATTGCAAAAACGTCCCTGGATTTCTTAATTCAGTCGCATTCCCTCATATGCATCTTCTCTGTGAATTATTAGAACTCAACAGAGCTCTTCAGACTTACTGATTATTCAGAAACCGTGATGCAGGCCTATCCTATGATGTGGCTATAGTCTCGTGAGGCCCAATGTAAAGCAGCTTAGAGCTTAGATGTCAATAATCGCCAAAAGTTGTTTAACTCTCTCCATACTCTCAGATAAGTTTTAGTCGACATCGAAGTGCAACTCCGTAACAGGCCTGCAAGGGCATGGATGTAAGGGCCACTGGTACCCTACGCACATGGACCCTAATTTACCGGAAGAGTACCTGAAGGCCGCAAGTATGGAGTAAAACTGTGGCTCTCGCGTATAGCTCAGTTATCAAGAGCGCGTATGTATGCGAGTGCATGCAACGCGTACGGAATCCTGCTTACTGAGAAGTCAGGTGTTGGATAGCAATAGTTTTTGATGCTTAAAAAGGGAAATGCCATGCATGAGTAGAAGTATAAATTCTTTTAAATATCATCTGCTTGCAAGAGAAACTGAATTAGACTCGACTTTGGTTTCACTTTCAAATTTTAGTTCTGAAATTAGTCGTGAGATCAAAGGTAGACAAAGGATTGAACAATTTAAGTTATTTACAGTTTTACAACAATGCTATCCTTGGCCTTGATAGTTTCATTGCTGGGAATAGCACAATGTCAAGATATTGGGTCTTGTCCTCAGACCATATTTGAGAATACCGGTTTCGATGTTAACTACTATACTTATCCCTTGGCGTCAATCTTCGACACCCAAGGCCACGAAGGGACCGACTATTTCTTAAATGGCTACAAAGTCAAGGGCTCTAAATGGGCTGAACAAGATGGCATCACCGATATCAATGTCAACCGATATTCTCTGAACTCTGGTGTGTCACTGGGATTCCTATATGGGCAATGGGTCCCTTGGGTCAACTTCGCCTTGGAATTCACCGGTTACTATCAGGCGCTTCAACCTGGTCTTCATACTTTTACAGTGACTGGTAAAGATGGACTGAGTCTTCAACTTGGTGCTGGAACCTCGTGCTGCGGAAGTTCATTTGACAAGGACATCGTTTCATCAAATCTTATCTATAGTTCAAATGGTCAAGCTCAATCTATGTCTGTTACTCTTCAGCAGGGACAGTTATATCCTATCAGGATGGTTTACTACAACGGGTGGCTTTCGACTCTCATCAATCTTCAAGTCACGCAGCCTGATGGAACAGTTCTGACAACTTTCAGTAATGTTTATCAAATGGAAACTGGAAGTTGCTCACAATCTGTCTCCAATGCTGCTTCATCCTCTAGTTCATCGCAATTAAGTAGTTCAACATCGAACTCTGGGACTGGTAGCGGTTCAGCCTCGAATGTAGTGTCTACTAGTAGTACCCCATCTATAGCATTGACAAGCAATACCGCTTCCCTAGCACCTACAAGCAGCACACAATCTGCCACATTGGCTAGCAGTACAGGTTCTGCAGCATCCACTAGTGGTGCTCCTTCTCACTCTGCAGTGTCGACAAGCGCTACTTCCTCTAGTAACAACCCGCTTTCATCAAGTGTTGCGACGACCACGAACAAGGCGTCTTCAATCTCGACCTTATCAGGAACTTCGAACACGGCTCCTACTGGATCTACATCTCAGTCGAACAACCCACAAACTATGAACACTGGTTCAGCTGTAAATACTAAGACGGTTTCAGCATCATCAGCTTCTTCTAGTACATCGATTGTAGGGTTTACTTCTAGTGCAAACTCGTTGTCTCCTCATAGTTCATCAGCCGTATCGACGAGCTCGACTGCACCCGCATCTAGTGCTATCTCAACAACTTCCGGCAACCAGGGAAAGACATTCTCGTCCACCAGTCCTACAGCAAGTCTGAGTACAAGTTCTTCTTCTTCCTCGACGCCATTGTCAGTTGGAATTAATCCTTCCACTACAGGTTCGACTTCATCATCGAGTCAGTCAAGCAATTTACCATCTAATAATCAGCTGCCTTCTTGTCAAGTAAGTGCGGTTGAAAACACAGGTTTCGATGTGAAGTTCTTCACATATCCTTTGGCCAATATTCTCGATACTCAAGGGCATGAAGGCAGTGATTACTTCCTGAATGGATACAAAGTTAAGGGTACCCAATGGGGTGAGGAAGATGGTATCACTGATATTAATGTAAAGAGATACTCAGCCAATTCTGGTGTTTCACTTGGTTTCTTGTACGGTCTTTGGGTTCCGTGGGTCAATTTTGCACTGGAATATACCGGTTACTATCAAGCACTTCAGGATGGCCAGCACACTTTTACAGTTACAGGTCAAGATGGACTGAGTCTTCAGCTTGGTGCGGGAACCTCTTGCTGCGGGTCATCATTTAACAGTGATATTGTTTCGTCGAACTTGATCTACAGTTCTAATGGAGCTTCACAAAGCATGACGGTGACTTTGCAACGAGGGCAATATTATCCGATCCGTATGGTTTATTACAATGGATGGATTTCGACTGTGATCAATTTGTCTGTTCTTCAACCAGATGGCACAACGCTTTCTCAATTCAATAATGTCTATCAAATGGTTACGAGCACCAATTGTGTTTCTACAAGCTCCACTGGCGCATTGCAAACGGTGTCTAGTTCCAAAAGTTCTTCAGTATCCAATGGCCTCTCCAATTCTTTAACTTCCTGGAATTCTGGCAGTTCGTCCAATCGTGTCTCCATCTTGACATCTGGCATCTCATCGATTTCTGTGTCCACCACGAGTTCCAGTTCGTCACCGAATCTTCTGTCTAGCTCAAGTTCGTTGACCTCAGCAAGTTCTGGAACTAGTATGAATTCTGTAGCGAATTCTGTTCAAACCACATTCTCTTCGTCAAGCCTTGTTTCCGCTTTGAGCCTTCTTACCAGTACAACTAGTTCTTCGGGTAAATCCAGTTCCGCAAATACGAATGCTAATCAGGCTTCCTCCCGAAACACGAATGCCCAATCGTCAGTTGCGACTAATGCTCAAATAACTTCTGCTTCTTCTAGTGCTGCTACAGCATCAGCCTCTTCAGGGTTGTCATCAAATTCATATCCATCGAGTGCCAATTCTCCAAGTCCTTCCGCAAGTAATCAGCTGTCATCTTGTCAAGTAAATTCAGTTGAAAACACAGGTTTCGACGTGAAGTTCTTTACATATCCTCTGGCCAATATTTTCGATACTCAGGGCCATGAAGGCAGTGATTACTTCCTGAATGGATACAAAGTTAAGGGTACCCAATGGGGTGAGGAAGATGGTATCACTGATATTAATGTAAAGAGATACTCAGCCAATTCTGGTGTTTCACTTGGTTTCTTGTACGGTCTTTGGGTTCCATGGGTCAACTTTGCGCTCGAATACACAGGGTACTATCAAGCACTTCAGGACGGTCAGCACACTTTTACAGTTACAGGTCAAGATGGACTGAGTCTTCAACTTGGTGCGGGAGCTTCTTGCTGCGGGTCATCATTTAACAGTGATATTGTTTCGTCGAACTTGATCTACAGTTCTAATGGAGCGCCCCAGAGCATAACGGTGACTTTACAACGAGGGCAATACTATCCTATCCGTATGGTTTATTATAATGGATGGATCTCCACTGTAATCAATCTCTCAGTGCAACAACCGGATGGTACGACGTTAACTCAGTTTAACAATGTTTACCAAATGGCTACGAGTTCCAGTTGTGTTACTTCCAGCTCAGTTGGATCGTCTCAGAAATCTTCCTCCTCCCAAAGTTCTTTTTCTAGTGCTGTAGGTATTTCTAACAGTGCGGTGATTCCTAACTCAAATCCATCTTCACAGGCTACTTCAAGTTCTGTATCTGCAAGCTCAAATCTTGGTTCTTCTGGATCGAGCGGATCTTCCAAGGTTGCTCCAATTTCTGTGTCTGCAAACTCCAATCTTGGCTCTTCTATCACAGGCGCATCGTCAAATGTTTCTCCGGTTCCTGTATCTGCCCACTCAGATACTGGATATTCTTCTAGTGTCCCAATCGCCAGTTCTGCAAGCCAAACATCAATAAGTTTAGCGTCTAATGTGGGCAGTGCAAGCAATGTTAAAGTGACATCTTCTATCGCTCCAGCAGTAGCTTCCTCAGGCTTGTCCTCAGGAAATTCCAATTTATCTCCATCGAGTACCAGTACGGGGATTGCCCCAAGTCCTTCGGCAAGTAATACAATTCAATATTGCCCGGCAAATACCATCGAAAACACGGGCTTTGATGTGAAGTTCTTCACATATCCTCTGGCCAATATTTTCGATACTCAAGGCCATGAAGGCAGCGATTACTTCTTGAATGGATACAAAGTTAAGGGCACTCAATGGGGTGAGGAAGATGGGATCACTGATATTAATGTTAAGCGGTACTCAGCCAATTCTGGTGTTTCACTTGGTTTCTTGTACGGTCTTTGGGTTCCATGGGTCAATTTTGCACTGGAATATACAGGTTACTATCAAGCACTTCAGGATGGCCAGCACACTTTTACAGTTACAGGTCAAGATGGACTGAGTCTTCAGCTTGGTGCGGGAACCTCTTGCTGCGGGTCATCATTTAACAGTGATATTGTTTCGTCGAACTTGATCTACAGTTCTAATGGAGCTTCACAAAGCATGACGGTGACTTTGCAACGAGGGCAATATTATCCGATCCGTATGGTTTATTATAATGGATGGATCTCCACTGTAATCAATCTCTCAGTGTTACAACCGGATGGTACGACGTTAACTCAGTTTAACAATGTTTACCAAATGGCCACGAGTTCCAACTGTGTTCCTTCTACCTCAATTGGATCGTCTCAGAAATATTATACTTCCCAAAGATCTCTTTCTGGTGCTGTCGGTCAATCTAGTAGTGCGGTCATTCTTAATTCAAGCCCATCTTCACAGGCTGCTTCAGTATCTGCAAGCTCAAATCATGGTTCTCCTGGATCGAGCGGATCGAGTGGATCGAGCGAATCTTCCAAGGTTACTCAGATTTATGTATCTGCAAACTCCAATCTTGGCTCTTCCATATCAGGAACACAAAAGATCTCTTCAAGTTTTGTATTTGCAAATTCAAATACTGGCCCTTCTGTATCTGCAAGGTCCAATACCGGCTCTTCGGGATCAAGCGTATCGAGCATATCTTCCAAGGTTACTCCGACTTCCGTATCTGAAAACTCGAATATTGGCTCTTCTATTTCAGGTACAATGCCACCAGTTTCTTCAAGCTCTGTACCTGCAAATTCATATCTTGGTCTCTCTAGTAACGCTAGTACCACAAATCTCAATCCCGGCAGTCAGAAATCATCGACTTCCACTAACGTGGCCAGCCCGAGCAGTGTCGGAGCGAGTTCGAGCTATTCTCGTGTCGCAACCACCTCTGCAAACACTTTATCAAGTCCCTCAGCAAGTAATGCAGTTCCATACTGTCCCGCGAATACCATTGAAAATACGGGATTTGACGTGAAGTTCTTCACATATCCTTTGGCCAATATTCTCGATACTCAAGGGCATGAAGGTAGCAATTATTTCCTGAATGGATACAAAGTTAAGGGCACTCAATGGGGTGAGGAAGACGGCATCACTGATATCAATATCAAACGATATACTGCGGACTCCGGTGCATCTCTAGGCTTCCTGTATGGTCTTTGGGTTCCATGGGTCAATTTTGCACTGGAATATACCGGTTACTACCAAGCACTCCAGGACGGCCAACATACTTTTACAGTGACAGGTCAAGATGGACTGAGTCTTCAACTTGGTGCGGGAACCTCTTGCTGCGGGTCGTCATTCAACAGTGATATTGTTTCGTCGAACTTGATCTACAGTTCTAATGGAACTCCCCAAAGCATGACGGTAACTTTGAAACAAGGGCAGTACTATCCGATCCGTATGGTTTATTACAATGGATGGATTTCGACTGTGATCAATTTGTCTGTTCTTCAACCAGATGGCACAACGCTTACTCAATTCAACAATGTCTATCAAATGGCTACAAATACTGTGTGTACGACTTCCCACTCTGTTTCCAGCACGAGCTTGGGCGTGTCTCAGGACAGTGTTGCATCATCTGGGGGCCCGTCCATGTCCGTGACGTCTTCGCCGGTTCGTATAAGTTCTGGAGCCAGCATTAGAGCTAGCTTCCGAAATACAGGGGTGTATAAATCTTCCTATCTTCAGTCCAGTTCTCTTGCATCTCTTGGTTCTACCCAAGACAATGCTGTTTCGACGAAGTTTTCCTCGGGTAGCTCCAATAGTGTTGGTAGTTCCGGATTTTCCATGTCGTCTTCGGTTCAGTCAAATCAAGTGACACTTGTATCTTCTGGAGTTAGGCCTGCTCAAAGCCTTTCACTTTCTAATGGCTCGAAGCTAATCTTTTCAGGGCTTTCTAGCGCTGCTTCTAACGGTATCAGCGGCCTAAAGACCACAGAAACAAAGGCTTCGTTTACGGCTCAGTCAAATAATGCATCTTTGCTTTCTAGTACCGGCAATGCTGTGCCTACTTTAAGCTCAATATCCAATGGATCTCACGTATCGTCAACGAGGCAAGCTAGTATTGTATCCAACGGGAACGCTGTAGGAACAAATACATCATCTCTTCTTCCCCTAAGCACCCAGACATCCGAATTGTCGAGCAAGAATAGTGCTGCGTCTACGCAGAAATTCTCGGTGTCCGGTGAATCTTCAGGCAGTTCCGGTATGAAGACTGCAGGGTTTAGTGGGTCATCTTCCGCTCAGCCAAACCATGAAAGTTCTTTGTCTGGTAGCAGCAATGCTGTGTCCTCTTTGAAAACTTCACACTCTGAAGGATCTACGGCGTCGTCGTTAAGTGTTCCTAATGTAGCTTCTTCAAACGGGAGCACCAAAACTTCGGAAGCGAATTTGTCATCCTCAACTCAGTTTAGCATCAAGACTTCTGACACATCGTCCACTAATGGTTCCGCTCTTGCGCAGAGTTTCACAGCATCCAGTGGGTCTAAGCCCTATTCACTTCCTAATACGTTTTCCAACAGTATTAGGAAGTCTAAGACTAATGATACCAGCGTGCCACCCACAAGTGAGACACCGCCGTTTTCTGGCAAGGGTGCTGTGCCTACTGTGACTATTCCTATCTCTGGAGAATCTGAGCTATCTTCATCCGGACGTTCTAGTTTTGCTTCTAACGATGCTGCTAATTCAAAGTCTGTAGGAGCTTCGATCTCGTCAGTTGCGCAGTCCATGACTTTGTCGTACAAGGTATCTGCCGGGTCAGTTTCTTCAGCCACGGCATCTAAGTATGCGACGAGCCCTTCGGGAGTGTCCAGTGGTGATGTGGCCTCAAAGGTGACAAAAGTCACTGCGTCATCTTTAGCTGAGTCCAGCAATGAGAAATCTGTGGTTTCTGGTATTGGCATTATTATTACTGCCTCAGGACCTCCAGTTTCTCAGGCATCCTCATCAGGTGGTTCCACTATTGGATCTAAGACGACACGTATAGATGTGTCTCGTGCGAAGACATCAATTCTGCCCAATATAAACAGTACACTCTCACAAAGCATGGCGCTTTCTGGTCAGTCGAAGACATCGACGTCTAGTCTGTCTGGTATTGTTTCCAACATTGGTGGTTCCAACACTATCGGGTCTGTTGTATCATCATTTACGCCTTCTGCTAGCAGTGGTAGTGGCGTTGTCTCAACTTCAAACACCTCTGTCTCTAAGGGGTTTAAGATATCTTCAGCGGGTCGCACAAGCACTATTTCTATCAATAACGACAAGTCGAAGTCAACTCCATCAGGTCTGGCTAGCGGTCTTTCTAATAGTGATGCTGGTTCCAAGACTTTCGGGCACAGTGAGTCATCGTCTGCTCAGCCGAATGGCGCAAAGTCCGCACTTACTGGGAACAATGGTATTGTTCCTGCTTCAAGTACTTCCATTTCAAATGGATCTCTGGTATCTCCGACAGGGTTGTCTACCATTGTTTCTAAT
The DNA here is from genome assembly GCA_030579775.1 of Starmerella cellae. Lineage (NCBI taxonomy): Eukaryota > Fungi > Ascomycota > Dipodascomycetes > Dipodascales > Trichomonascaceae > Starmerella > Starmerella cellae. Next base: position 356,868 of record JAKTRQ010000008.1, read on the forward strand.
GGACCTATGACATCAGCTTCGTCCCATATTAGTAGTGGAAAATCTCTGCGGGGCACTTCTATTTCTAATGAGTTGAAGTCGTCACCAGCAGGCGTGTCTAGTGTTTCGAATGGTGGTGGTTCTATGTCTGTTGCACACAGTGAGTCACCAACCGCTCAGTCGAGTGGCACCACATCTTCACTTACTGGAAACAATGGTGTTGTGCCAGTTTCAAGTTTCTTTGTCTCTAATGGTTCTAAAGTGTCTTCCACAGGCGTGTCTAGTATTGTTTCTAATGGTACTCAAACATCAGCTTTGCCACATAAGAGCAGTGAAGGATCTAAGCAGAGCTCGGCGCTATCCGATGATTCTAAAACGTTGTTATCTAGACTATCTGGCATCATTTCCCAGAGTGGTGTTGGCTCCAAGACTGTGTGGTCCAATGTGGTATTATCCACTCCTTCTGGCAGTGGTAGTGTTGCGTCAGCCTCAAGCACCTCTGTCCCTAATGGATCTAAAGCATCTTCAATAGGTGCTAGTACTGTTTCCAATAGTAACAGTAGCTCCAAGACTGCTACCGTTAATATGTCTTCTTCTGTTTCCATTGGTTCTCAGATGTCAGCTTCGTCAAAGAGAAGTAGCGGTGGTCTAGTTTCCCAGAGTAACTATATTACCGGTGAGTCAAAATTATTTGCATCAAGTCCGACTAGTGGTGGTGGCGCTGGCTCCAAGACTCTGGGGCTCAGTCAGTCATCGTCGGCTCCTTCGAATGGTGCAAAGTCTGTACTTTCTGGAAACAGTGTTGTTGTCCCTGCTTCAAGTACTTCCATCTCTATAGTATCTTCCACAGGGTTGTCTAGCATTGCTTCTAACGGTACTCAATCATTAGCTAAATCTCTTCAGGGCACCTCGATCTCTGGTAAGTCGAAGACAACACAATCAGGTCTGTCTAGTAGTACTTTTAATGCTGGTGGTTCTGAGAGTGCGGGGTTGAGTAAATCTCTGTCTGTCCAATCCATTGGTTCGACATCTGCTCATTCTGGTAACAGCGCTGTTGTATCGGCTTCTCGTACTCCACTTTCTCTCAGTGCTCAAGTATCAGGTTTTTCCAATAAGAGCAGCGGTGAGTATAGTCATACTTACGGCACCTCAATGTCCTACGAGTCTAAGGCATCACTTTCAGGCTTGAGTACCATTTCCAGTGGTGGTGCGGAGTCAAAGAGAATGAGTTCCGCTATGATATCGTTCACGCCTTCTGGTAGCAGTGTTCGTACGCCTGCTTCAGAGACATTTGTCTCTTCGCTCAGCATTAGTGGTGGCAAATCTTCGCAGAGTATCTCCATTTCTGGTGAGTCGAACTCATCACCATCAGGTCTATCCAGTATTACTCCCAATGGTGGTATTCGCTCGAAGACCATAAGGTCCAATGCATTATCGACGCCCTCTGGGAGCGCTAGTGCTGCATCTGCTTCAATACTTTCTGTCTCTAATGGATCTAAGGTATCTTCCACAGATATTTCTAGCATGGTTTCAAGTGGTACTCAAATGTCAGCTTTGCTGCCCACGAGTAGTGGAAGATCTTTGCAAAACACCTCTATTTCCGGTGAGTTCAAGTCATTACCGTCAGTTCTGTCTAGCATTATTTCTAATGGTAGTACTGGTTCCAAGACTGCGGCACTCAGTGAGTCATCATCCGCTCAACCCAGTAGTGGGAATCCTGCGCTTTCGGGCAACGGTGGTATTGTACCAATTTCAAGTACTTCCATCTCTAATGGATCTAAGGCATCTTCCGGTGGTGTCTCGGGAGCTGCCTCTAGTGGTACTCACACATCAGCTTTGTCTCAAAAGAGCAGTGGTGAATCTTTACAGCACACCTATATTTCCGGTCAATCGAAGTCAGGCCAATCAGTTATGTCTGCTATTGTTTCCAATGGTGGTCTTGGTTCCAACAGTTTGGGGTCCAGTGTATTATCATTCACGCTCCCTCGCAGCGGTAGTACTGCATCTGCTTCAAACGTCTCAGTCCCTAATGGATCTAAGGTATCTTCCACAGGTATTTCTCACATTCTTTCCTATGGTCAGACATCAGCTTTTCCCCACATCAGCAGTGGAAAGACGTTGGAGAGCACCTTTATTTCCGGTGAGTCAAAGTCATCAGGGACGGCGAGTATTACTTCCAATAGTGGTGTTAGCTCAAAGACTATGGGCTCCAACGTGACATCGTCGACACCTTCTAATAGTGGAGCCACTGCGCCTGCTTCAGGGGCTTCTGTCTCTAATGGATCTCAAACACCTTCCACAGGTGTTTCTAACATTGTCTCTAACGGTGCTCAAACATCAGCTTCGGGCCACACCAGTATTGGTAATTCTTTGCAAACCACCTCAATTTCTGGTAAGTCGAAGTCATCACTATTAGGTCTATCTAGCATTATTTCCAATGGTGGTGCTGGCTCCAAGACTGCAGTGCTCAGTGAGGCGTCTACTCAATCGAGGGGTGTGACATCTGTACTTTCTGGTAACAGCGATGCTACGCCTAAAGGGACAGCAAGAACGACCCTCAGTGCCCCATTTAATGGTACACAATCGCGAGTTTCATCCCGCAAGAGCAGTGAAGGATCCATGACGAGCGCCTCAATTTCTGGCGAGTCGAAGTCTTCAGCATCTAATCTGTTTACTATTGTTTCCAATAGTGGAGCTGCTTCTAAGACTGCGGGAACCAGTGAGCCGTCGTCTGTTCAATCAAGTGAAGTGGCATCTGCGATTTCTAGTATTGCACCAGTTTCAGGATTCCCCGTCTCTCGTGTGCGTTCATCTGGTATTTCTATCGCTGTATCGAACCGTCTACAGACACAAACGTTGTCGCAGAAGAGCAGTGGTGAGTCTACGCCAAGCCCATCAACAGCCAGTGAATCGACGTCATCAAATCCTGCTTTCATCAGTGATACGAGTTCCAGGATTGCAGGTAGCAATGTAACACAATCTGCTCTTTCTAGTTATGGAATGAACGGGTCAAAGACTTCAGAGGCAATTGGCTCATCTTCAGCAAAATCGAGTAACGAAGTATCTTTCATTAGCGGTAACAGTGGGCCTGTGTCTACCTCAAGAACTTCGACTTCTGAGAAGTCTAGGTTGCCTCTATCAAGTATATCTAGTGTTGCCGCTAACGTCAGCGCTGCTATCACGACTCGAGGAAATGTGCTCTCCTTAAGCCATCTGAGCACTGAGACTCCTGCTATCACATCGAATACTTTTACACAGAGCTTCGGGTCATCCAGTGGATCAAAGCCTCATTCAGCAATGATTTCTAGTATCTTTTCGACAAGCATTGTAAATTCACAGGCTAGCAGCATACTTGCCCCATCTTCTGTTAGATCCAGCGTGGTAGTAAGTTCCGGAAAGAGTGTCTCTTCTGAAGGATCTCATATTCCGTCATCCTATGACATTTCTACTGCTGATTCGAAGACTGCAGTGGCCAGTGAGTCATCGTCTGTGCACTCGAGTGCTGTGACATCTGCGCTTTCTGGAAATGGCGGTGTTGCACCAGCTTCGAGAACGTTAGTCTCAAATGGATCCAGGATATCTTCCATAGGTGTCTCTGGTGTTGTTTCTAATGCTACTCAGGCATCAGCTTTGGGCTATATGAGCAGTGTTGAATCTGAGCAGAGCATCTCAACTTACGCTATGTCAAGGTCATCACCAGAAGCTCTATCTAGCGCTAAGAGCTATGCTGCCTCTAAGACTGTAGGGTTCAGCGAGTCATTTTCTGGTGGAGTGACATCTGCGCTTGGTAATGGTAGTTCATCAACTGCATCAGGTACTCCAATCTCTAATGAGTCGAGTATCTTGTCATCGATAAGTGCGAGTGAGGCGACACCGACAGCCAACTTATCCACAGGTACAACTAGCGCTACTCCTGATTTAGGTTTGACGAGTTCATCGAGTCTCACCTCAAGCCCGACCTCCAAATCTGGTAGTGGTTCAACGTCCAATCCCGTACATATTCCAAGCGGCGGAGCAGTCACATCAGGTGGAGACGTTGGTGCGTCTTCGAGCAGCAGTTATTTCAGCCTCAGTTACAGTTCCAGACCTGAGAGTATCTCGAGTCCAGCTTTAACAAGTGCTTCGTCTATCACCAGTCATAACAATGGTTCAGGAAGCAACTCTAGCTCTACATCTGGCTCTGGTTCTGGCAACAGTAGCGCAGGAAGTAACAGTGGGTCTAGCTCTAGTAAAGGGTCTGGAAGCAACAGTGGTTCTGATTCTGGATCTGGATCTGGCAGTAATAGTGGCTCTGGTTCCAACACGGGTAATGGCTCCAACAACAACTCTGGTTCTAGCAGCACTAGTGGTTCAGGAAACGAATCTGGTAACAATAGCAGCTCCGGCATCAACTCGGGAAGCAACAATGGATCTGGATCTGGAGCAGGTAATGGCTCCAATAGCAACTCTAGTTCTGGTAGCAGCAACGGTTCCGGTAATGAACCTGGTAACAACAGCGGCTCTGGTGGTAACTCGGGAAGCAACAATGGATCTGGATCTGGGACTGGTTCTGGTAGCAGCAGTGGCTCTGGTAATGAATCTGGCAGCGGCAGCAGCAGCAGCAGCCCAGGAAACAATTCTTCTGGCTCTAATTCCGGAACGGGTAATGGCTCCAATAGCAACTCTGGTTCTGGTAGCAGCAACGGTCCTGGTAATGAATCTGGTAATAACAGCGGCTCTGGCGGTAACTCGGGAAGCAACAATGGATCTGGATCTGTGTCTGGTAGTAACAGTGGCTCTAGTTCCGGAACGGGCAATAACTCTAATAGCAACTCTGGTTCTGGTAGCAGCAGCAGTGGTTCCGGTAATGGATCTGGTAACAACAGCGGCTCTGGCCGCAACTCAGGAAATAGCAATGGATCTGGATCTGGCACAGGTAATGGCTCCAACAGCAACTCTGGTTCTGGTAGCAGCAGCGGTTCCGGTAATGACTCTGGTAACAACAGCGGCTCTGGCGGAAACTCGGGAAGCAACAATGGATCTGGATCTGGGACTGGTTCTGGTAGTAACAGTGGTTCTGGACCCGGCACGGGTAGTGGCTCTAGTAGCAACTCTGGTTCCGGTAGCAGCAGCTCAGAAAGCAGACCTGGCTCCTCTGAATCTGGTTCTGGTAGTAACAGTGGCTCTAGTTCCGGAGCTGATAGTGGCTCGAATAGCAATGCTGGCTCTGGTAATAACAGAGGCTCTGGAAGTAACTCGGGAAGCAACAATGGGTCTGATTCTGGATCTGGATCTGGCAGTAATAGTGGCTCTGGTTCCAACACGGGTAATGGCTCCAACAGCAGCTCTGGTTCTGGTAACAGCAGTGGTTCCGGAAATGAATCTGGTAACAGCAGCGGTTCTGGCAGCAACTCGGGAAGCAGCAATGGATCTGGATCTGGCACAGGTAATGGCTCCAACAGCAACTCTGGTTCTGGTAGCAGCAGTGGTTCCGGAAATGAATCTGGTAACAGCAGCGGTTCTGGCAGCAACTCGGGAAGCAGCAATGGATCTGGATCTGGCACAGGTAATGGCTCCAACAGCAACTCTGGTTCTGGTAGC